>OX016542.1:52331935-52461935 GCA_943590905.1 Sphaerophoria taeniata
TTTTTCAAAATTTTGCTCTAAGTCGATGGGCACCTTAATTTGCGAGAACTCTTGAATTATTAGTTTTAGAAAAAAAAGTTATTAATAAAATGTTTAGAACTATTCATTGTCTACCGGGAACTCTAATCAGAACTCCTCTATTTTGATTTTTTTGGATTTTTCAAAATTTTGCTCTAAGTCGATGGGCACCTTAATTTGCGAGAACTCTTGAATTATTAGTTTTAGAAAAAAAAGTTATTAATAAAATGTTTAGAACTATTCATTGTCTACCGGGAACTCTAATCAGAACTCCTCTATTTTGATTTTTTTGGATTTTTCAAAATTTTGCTCTAAGTCGATGGGCACCTTAATTTGCGAGAACTCTTGAATTATTAGTTTTAGAAAAAAAAAGTTATTAATAAAATGTTTAGAACTATTCATTGTCTACCGGGAACTCTAATCAGAACTCCTCTATTTTGATTTTTTTGGATTTTTCAAAATTTTGCTCTAAGTCGATGGGCACCTTAATTTGCGAGAACTCTTGAATTATTAGTTTTAGAAAAAAAAGTTATTAATAAAATGTTTAGAACTATTCATTGTCTACCGGGAACTCTAATCAGAACTCCTCTATTTTGATTTTTTGGATTTTTCAAAATTTTGCTCTAACTCAATAGGAGCCTAAGGTAACCCTATCTTTTCCAATTTTGCAGAACTCTTTCTAAAAGTCATCAGGAACTCTAGAACTCTTGATTTTAAGTTGAAATACATCATCAGAACTCATTTTCTGAAAAAAGTCCTTGCTGCGTGAAGTTAGCCCAAAAAACTTTTTTTTCGAATTTTAGCCTTAATTCGCCAGAACTATTTAAAAAAAGTATGAGGAACTCTAGAACTCTTGGTTTGCTACCGGGAACTCTCATTTTTTATTAAATTTTCAACAATCATTTTGCTAACTTCACAGGACTCCTTTCATCGGCCTTGATAGTTATTCTTTTTGATATTTAATGTTTTAAATGACAGGTAGGGGTTTTAACTGGCTGAGCTTGGCTTACGTCAAGCATTGACCCTAATCTTGCTAATTCATCGGCGTTCTCATTGTCTAGTATATCGCTGTGGCCCGGGACGCAGCAGAGTCTAATGTTGTGCTGTGTGCCAAGAACCTTGAGCTCTTCGCGGCAGCATGAAACAAGCTTTGATTTTACCTCAGTTGCAGTAATCGCTTTTACTGCCGCTTGGCTATCAATGTAAAAGGTGAAATCAGCTCGTGGTATCGCCATCATTGATACCTTTTTAGCAGCTGTTGTCACTGCCAGGACCTCCGCTTGGAGGACGCTACTGTAGTCTGGAAGCCTAAGCGAGGCGGTTAACTTGAGAGATTCGGAATAGAAGCCTGCTCCTACACCAGTGTCCATTTTAGAGCCATCAGTATAGATAGCTATTGACGACTCACTGGAGTACGGTATATTATCTATCCATTCCTCTCTGCTTGAGATGGCAGCCTGGAATGGTTTGTGAAAATCAAGTTCGGGTGTTTTATAGTCTGTTGTAGTACAAGACAGTGCGACAGACCGAAATTGTGCTGGAAGGATGGCAGAGATCAGGAAATCCGAAGCCTTCGGGTGCGAATCTAGACAGCGCCGGCAAACAATCGGCATGGGTACCTGAAAGAATTTATTGTTGAAAGATGCCCGGGACAAATCTCGGTTGGGAGTTGAAGGCATAAAATTCATCGGTCAGGCTGATAACAATAACAATAACATGACGAGTGTCTCATAGATTGACAATCTACAGCCATTTTCTTCACTACAAGTTGAACTCAACTTGAGGATTTTTATTATCGACTTGTGATTTTGGTTTTCTTCACTCACTTTTGACAGTTTCAACTTTTGATTCTGAACTCTCAACTTAATCAACTTTCGAATATTCTCAACTTCCGAAAAAAGTAGAAGTTGATAGTAGGAGAGCCGCTGAAGACCGACCTTCACCGATCTGTTAACCGGCTGAAACTTTTTTTTATGAAATTAAGTTTGTAAACATATATGAATATGATAGCTTGCCTAACGAAAAGTGTGCCAGGCTATATTAAATTTAACTTTATTTTAATCAATAACTAACTCCTCCTTCACCCATATGTTAAAATAAAACGTTGTGCCAAATAGCCATATGTGTAAATAGGCTTGAGACAAGAAAAAAATTGTATGGGAGAGGGGGGCCTATTCCCCCCGTTTAGCCAGGAGGGGCAGTTTTCTGAAAAATTGGCTTATTTAAAAAAAAAATATTAAAACTCAACGGCTTCATCTACAACAACGTGTTATACTTTTCTGCAAAGCCAAAAACGTAGGCTTTCATTTTGTATTTAAATTTAATTGTTTTAAATAATAGTTTTAGAAAACATAATTTTCAAACTCAAAATTTTGCAAAAAAAAAAATGTTAAATTTTTAGTTAATTTTTTCAAAATTTTATGTGATTAAGTACTTATTTTGCATTCAACATTCAATACTGTTAATAATTTTGAATATAAAAACAGTAACGTAAAAATAAAAAACTTTTTTTTTTAAAGCAAAAAGTGATTTTGGTTTTTTCTTTATTTCTCGACAATGGCAAGGTATTTTTCAATCCGGTTTACTGTGTTCGTCTAAAAATTAAAAACAGCATTGAATGTTGAAAACAAAATTAGTACTTACTAACATAAAATTTTGAAAAAATAAATTCGAAATTTAAGAAATTTTTTTTTTCAAAATTTTAAGTTTGAAAATTAATTTTTCTAAAATTATTATTTAAAACAATTAAATTTAAATACGAAATGAAAGCTTAAGTTTTTGGCTATGCAGGAAGGTATAACACGTTGTTGTAGATGAAGCCGTTGATTTTTAATATATTTTTTTTTTAAATAAGCCAATTTTTCAGAAAACTGCCCCTCCTGGCTAAACGGGGGGAATAGGCCCCCCTCTCCCATACAATTTTTTCTTGTCTCAAGCCTACTTACACGATATGGCTATTTGGCGCAGCGTTTTATTTTAACATATGGGTGAAGGAGGAGTTAGTTATTGATTAAAATAAAGTTAAATTTAATATAGCCTGGCACACTTTTCGTTAGGCAAGCTATCATATTCATATATGTTTTCAAACTAAATTTCATAAAAAAAGTTTCAGCCGGTTAACAGTTCGGTGAAGGTCGGCCTTCAGCGGCTCTTAGACTATGAGAGGCAAACACGAGAGTTTTCTTGCTCGAATTCAAAATTAAATGTCAAAATTTAATGGAAAAGATGTTAATATTTTTCGCTTTCTTTTCTTTTAAGAAAAATTCAGAACAAATTAAAAAATCTTCTCTCAAGCAAATCATTGAAAACGAATCCCCGAATGAAGAGAATCTGATACGGCAACGTGGACCCTATAAAATGAGATTGAATCTGATTTGATTTTATTGTAAAATCCAAGACAAAGAAAAAACGAACCAACAAACAGTTGACAGTTGAACTCATCTGTTTCCTTTCTAAAGACATCCCGACACGCTTTCCAAACATTCATTCTTCTAACACCCGACCAATGTGCCGAAATTGAAAAACTTTCCCTTTAAGTAAATAATTTACACCGAACAAGAACAAGCAAGCAACTGAACGAGAATTCAGATGGGACTACATAGACGACGATGAGCAGTATAATGCAATAAAAGTGTTATAAAGGGCCCGTGTTTTTTGTTCATCCATCGAAATATCATACCCATGGAATGTTTGCACATGCACTGAACCAAAAAGGTACACCATATTGATAAAAAAGGTCATCTATATGATGTAGAATTCATCAATTTTAGTCCAGTGAACCTTTTCATCCATATGATGAAGCATTGTTCATTAATATGATGAAAATTTTCAGCGACAAATTTCAATCATCATTCATCAAATTTGTTCATCAATATTATGAAAAATGATGAACCAAATTTTGATTTATTTGTACATCAAAATGATGAATTATTTCATCGATCTGATTATCGTATTCATGAATATGATGAAAATTTAAGCAAGTAAATCATCAATGTGATGAATGCATTCATCATATTGATGTTTTTTTTCAGATTGATGATCGTATCATCGTATCATAACCAAAAAAAGCATTTACGATTCAGGAGCGTAATTTACGATCAGCCAGTTATCAACTACGTAAATTATCCTTTTTGTTTCCCTCCCCCCCCCACACCATCCCCGTTTCGGGGGGTTCTTGCCTCTTTTTCTCTCTCCCTTCCTCGCCCTTCCCCCGGTACTATATTCTCCCTTCCTCTCTCTCACCTCACCGATCAATCTCCGTACTTCCTTCTCATTCTGCACGGCTTAGTGGCGACTATTTTTTTTTTTACAAATCCGTCACTCCGCACTGCTGGGATTCGAACCCAGGCATGAGAATGCACGACGGTCTCTTGATCGGCACCTCTACCCACTGAGCTACTTGACGCTTTATAAAATTGGAATTGATTTTCGACCGCATGAAAACTAGGGAATAAATAAACAACACAAAACGTTTTTCTTTTTCAGGAAATATTGTCGTAATTTACGATTCAAGAATCGTAACAAAAAAAACTGTTTGGATTCAAAAGTAGTAAAATGCGATAAGAATTCATGATTTAATAAACACCTATTTTTTAATTCAGGAAATATTTTTGTAAACTACGATTGTCTAAGATCGATTCGTTCATTTAGCTTCAAGAGCTTTGTTTTTAGAATATTGAGATCATAAATCTCGATCTTTGATTTTGTAAATCAGAATTATTTAGTCGTACAATTTATATCATGCTCCAAATGTTTAAAATTACGAATACAAAATTTGTAAATTGCTCTTACAATGGAAATCTAAAATCATGACATTTTTTCGTAATTCTCAAATTATACAGTTTTGTAAATTTAGACGGAATAAAAATTGATTTACAATATTGACTCTCATTTTACGAAAAAAAGGGGGATGATTTACAAAAAAAAGATTTTTCATAATTTACGACATAGAAATTCGTGATTACTGATTTTTCATTTCTTTCCGTGAATATGATGAACATTTTTCATCAATTCAGTGAATATTTTCATCAATATGAATAATAGGATTCATTCATGCAATGATACTATTCATAAATAAAAAGCGTTTATATTCTTCTTCGTACTGATGATCGACTTCATCAATATTGAGGTATATAATGGACATGATGAAAACACAAGTCTGTTTTGTTCATCAATATGATAATCATTTACATCACCTAATTTTCTTCCAAATTCAAATTGAAGTCGATTTTTTGATGATAGTCTTCATCAATATGATGAAATAAAATTGTCATTTTAATATGATGAATCAATTCATCATATTGAAGAAGAAATCATCAATGGGATGTAAAAACATTTTTTTTCGTCAAATAGATGCTTTCATCCTATTGACGAAAACTTTTGATGAACTGATGAACTAAATTTTTATCAAATTCTGCCGAAATTCTCCCAAAAAAAATTGATGAATGCACTTTCATCTTATTGATGATTGGTTCATCCGTCATCAAAAAGTTTTCATGAATTTATACATAATATGCAAGAAAAGTACATCTTATTGATGAATTACAGTTGATGAACGCCATTCATCAATATGATGACGGCTTTTTTTTCAGTGTGGCATCCGTCACGATTTATCTGACTTCTTTCATTTCAAAAACGCAAACAAAAACACAACAAGAAAACGAAACGAAAAATTTTACATCCTATAAAAAGTTACTTCTTCACATCCTTATAACCCTTTTACAAATCGAGAATTTATATGAACTCCAGAGTCCTATATGAGTCTCAAATCCGGAAAACGTGCAAAAGAGTATTCAAAATTTCCATAGAGATCTCGAAGCATCGGATTTGCTACTCTCTTTCAATTCAGACAAAACGAAAAAACTTTTTCAAAAAAGAACAAAACAAAAAAAAACCGCATAAGAAAGGAAGCTATAAGGAGCAACCATCAAAGCATCTTCAGAATCGTTGACTTAACAAGAAAAAAGTAGCTTGAAGAAAAAAGTTAAAGGTCTCTAACGCAAGGAACAGAACAAGCAGAGGTTCTTTGCAAATTTAAGAATAGCATCAACGCTTTTGAAGACAAATATAAAAAGTTTAAACTCAAAAGCTAATACATACGAAAGGCACATACTCGTACTTCTTCCATGTATCAAATAGGACACCATCAGACGAAACTCAAACCAGCATAAAAAAGAGCCGTGTCGTTCGGTTAGTCGTTGTAAGGCAAAAAAGGATATTTCTTCCACCAATACCTTTTTATTGCTACAAGTCAAATGTACATTATTTTTGTGTTCGTTTCTCGTCGCTTCTCGTTTATGGTTTACAAATACCAATCTTCAATTCATGTGAGTATTGGGGATTATTATACTTTGCAAAAAAAAAAAAAAACAATTCCAAACCACATACTAAGAGGCAAGTTAAGCAAAGCAAACAGGAGCAAAATTGTATATTTAATGTAATACCACACTAGAGGCGAACTATATCCTTTTTGTAATGTGTAGAAAATGAAACTCAACGCGTACTAATTTATTTAGAAATTAAACGCGTGATGATAATATCAAATTTGAAGGTTTTGTAATTATTGTATTTTGGTCGTTTAGTCTTTTGGAGTTTTTTTTTTTTTTGGGTTTTCTTTTTCATTCGAAATGAGCTTTCATAATAATCTCCTTATTTAATAGCGAAGATAGCGAAGAAAACAGGATGTGAGCAACACATGAGTTTGTGTTTGCTGTTTTGAAATGAATGTTTTATAGGATTGCTTCAGGCTGAATGGAGAGACTTTTTGTCTCCTTTAGCAAATAAAAAGAGCTTAAAAGCAACAACTTATCCTTATCTATACATATTATAAAAATCTAGCGCCGATCGTTTGCTTAAGAACTGGTTGGCCGATTTTCTTAATTTTTTCTTAAACTAAAGAGGATTAAGGGTAGAAGGTTTAAGACAAACAAAATTTATACTTTTCAAATCACAAACGGTGCAAATGTTAACTAATAATGCTTTTCTCACAACAACAAAATATATCAATAAATGGACCTACGATTAATCAATTTCGTTTAAAATTTCGTCAAATATTTTTATTTTAATCAACAAAAAGAAAAAAAATGTCAATGAAGAAAATATAAAAATGTTCGTCAAAAATTGTTTTTCAGGGTTCAAACCCCAGCTTCAGCAGCATTCTTTTTCTACAAAAATCGCCAGCTTATCTGAGGCCACCTGTGCGATAACATGAGACAATACAAATCTAAGTCTCCTCCTCTGAGCCACGTAGGTTTCTGTTATGTGTGCTTTCTTTCTATGTGTCTATCTATCTCTCTCTGTTGTATTGTATTGTTCTGTCCCAGCCGATGGTCTCAGTCACCAGTGCTGCTATGTGTCTGTAGTTCGTTACATTTATGTGCGAAGTACTGTGAAATGTAATGTAATGTAATTGTTTTTCATCGAAAAAAAACGTACACTTGAAATTTTTTTGTTGTCGATATTTTTCCTTTTTTAGATTTGTTGCTTTTGAGATATGGCCTTGGAAGCGGGAAGTGGAGGACGGGGGTAGTGGGGTAGCAAGGTGCGGGTAAGGGGGTGGCAGGTAGAAGTAGTGGGTAGTGGGTAGCAGGTAGCTATGGAGGGTAGGAGGGTAGTGGGTAGTGTGCTAGCAGCGTACAAAAGTTAAGGTCTTTTTTTATCAGATTTTTTTTTAGATGAAAAACTCGGAAAACTCATATTGGTTTTCAAAGGGATAATTGCATGTTATTGTTGGTGCAGTGATTTTTAAATGGAAAACTGGATCATTTGTGATGGGGAACTAGAATGCAAGATCGATATGCATTACTTTTGAGATGGTAAAATGAAAAGTTCGTGCTGGAGAACTAGGAGAAGTCCTGGAAAGCAAGTATAATTAAAAAAAAACGCATTGCAAAAACATAACAAATTCGCTATGAAAAACTCCTGAAGAGCAAGAAAACCCCATGTCATATTTTGCATGGATTAAAAGAAAATGGGAAAATAGAGAATTCGTGATGGGAAAATCTCCTTAAGAGATTAGACCAAAGTACTCGCGGCTCCAGGAATGCTTACGAACCCAACTTCGGTCGTACTGTCAGACATAATGTTTATTAGCCTAACAACACGAATATGAATCTGAACACCACACTCTGCTTTTTCACTTCATTTCAATATTAAGGAATTCAATACTAAATGTAAGCTAAAATGTCCTCCTTAGCTCTTTCCGTATTTTCCACCTTTCTTTATACTCGCACTTTGAACATTAAAAACATAGCAAGTAATGTGTTTGCCTTAATCTTATATATAAAAATGGAGCGCTTAATGTGTTGCTAACCACAAAACTTGAGAGCGGTTGGGCGTCATCAAATTTTGACAAAATGTTCGAGTATTAGTGTAGAGTAGGGTTTTTAAGAATATTGTACAAAATCGGCCAAGCCGTTCTTGAGATATAGCAAAAAATGTGGAAACACACGTTAACTATGAATTTGACCATATCCTTAACAAAGTTGTTGTGCATGAGGCAACTAAGGTTGTTTTCTTAGATATATAAAAATCTCATACAAATTCGTTGAGGACTCACTGCTTTAATACCAGTGGAATGTTTAGCACCAAATGTTGAGGGAGTGTTTGGTTAGTGGCATAAATGGGTTCTTAGTATTTTGTACAAAATCGACCAAACCGTTCATGAGATATGGCCAGGGTAGCGGTTGATGGGGTAGCGGGGTAGTGGGAAGCGGGTAGAGGGTTGACGCATAGCGAGTAGTTAGTAGCGGGGTAAGGGGCAGCGGGATAACAGGTAACGGGGTAGCGTGTAGCGCGTAGAAAAAGTGGGTAGCCGGTAGTGTGCAGTGGGGTAACTGGGTAACAGAAAAGTGGGGTAGCAGGGTAGCGGGTTGTGTAGTGGCCTACAAAAGTTTAGATCTTTTATTTATCGATTTAGGCAGTGCGAAGTCTGCCGGGTCAGCTAGTTTCGCATAAATTTCTAGTGTGGTCAAAATTGAAACATTAGAGTGCTTTTCACAGGAGACCCTTCTTTGCAAAAACTACACAATTAATATTATTAATTCACAATTTTTCAAAAAAAAAAATCTCTATTTCCCTAATACTTTTCAATCAAGATCAAGGGAGTTCTCAACTTCATGCCAATAACTCTTACATCGTCTTAATCGTTAACGTTTTCTGTTATTCCAAAATAGAGAAATGACAGCCATAAAAAACACCCCACTCTTAGCCATCAATACCCAAAAGTTGTATTCAATACGTTTTAAGTAGAACAATTGCGGGAAAAAATCTTGATATTCATTAATTTGAATTATTTCCAACTGCTTTGTTTCTTCTTTCGAACGAAAAGCGACTTCCTTTTCAACCATTTTCTAAGGACGGTTGATTGCCTTCGAACTTTTTGTGACTTGGCTTCGGTATTTTCTTATTCTCTTTCCTTTTGTATTTCCGTGACAGTGCGGGAAGTCAACACTGTTCGTCTATACACTTAGGCTGGAAACACACCAAATCCAACAAAACGTTTTATTTTTGTTTTGTTGCCGACCGTGCGTCGGTACGTTTTACTCTCATACGACCCCAATTGTTTCAAAATTTTGAGTTTGAAAATTAATTTTTCCTTATATTATTACTAGCTGACCCGGCGAACTTCGTACCGCCTAACAGTCAATGAATGTCGTGTTATCTTTTAGCTGACGTATTTTAGGCTTTGAACGTAATACAATGATACAATGATACAAAATAATATTGATATAGATAGAAATGTATTTTATTATGATGAAAGATGAATGATGATTAATATACAGAATGAGAATACAAATTTAAAAAATAATAGTAGTTAAGTACTTTAAACAAATGTAAGAAAAAAACGATTGATAACTATGTTGTGCAGATTGGGATACACTCGCATTTTCATTCAAGCACCTTGTGGTAAACGATATTCTTGGTTTTTTGGTCAGGCGCAAGAAGAAATAAAGCGGATGGTTTGCCGACCCGTGAGCATGCCACGTATAATTGACCATGAGAAAAACATGCATTTTCTAGATTGAGGCCACAAATAGTCAAGGATTGGCCCTGTGATTTGTTGATCGTCATGGCGAAGGCAAGACGAATCGGGAATTGAATTCGTTTAAACTCAAAGGGCATATCCGTTGGAATCATCGGAATCCTTGGAATAAGAACTACCTCATCTTTAAATTTTACTTTAAGTATCGACGCGTGAATCACATTGCTCATCAGTTTTCTTATCACCAAACGCGTTCCATTGCACAGTTTTGGTTGGTTTATATTTCTGAGCATGATGACTACCGAGCCAACCTTCAGTTGTAAATTGTGCGGTGGTAAACCAGGCACATCCAAGGAGTTTAAAAATTCAGTTGGATAATTAGTGGCTTCTACTTCGTTTGTTACACAGTCGATAGATTTGAATGAATGCAGAGTACCTACGATTTGATTTTGAATTATAAAATTGAGGTCATCTACATCTTTATTTTTAGCCGCCAAAATTGCTCGCTCACTTAACCATTTAGTATTTTCGTGGTTAGCAATGATATCCGGGAATACTTCGCTGATAAGCTCGTCCTTTGATGAGACGAAATTGCAAAAATTTGGAGGAAATGAAATCAAACCGCTCGATTCGTCAACAGGAACACGGCCATTACCGATAGTCAGCAATTGCTTCGAGAAATCATCAGCAGATAGATCGTTCAACAAAGCAACTCTCATATTTACAGACAATTGAAGTTTCTTAACATATCGCCACAGATTTGATGCTTTGAGGCAAGCGTTTATTTCGTCGGCAGCAGTAGATCTTGGAATGACTGGTAGTGTTTGCCGGAAATCGCCAGATAGTAAAATCATTGCACCACCAAAACATCTCGAGTCATTGCGCAGATCTTTTAATGTTCGGTCTAGTGCTTCCAATGCGCGTTTGTGTGCCATTGTGCATTCGTCCCATATGATGATTTTTGATGCTACTAAAACTTTGGCCATTGCGGAGTGTTTCGAAATGTTGCATGTCGGTTGTTCAGTAGTTTGAAGGTTTAATGGCAATTTTAACGCTGAGTGAGCCGTACGGCATCCGTCTAACAATGTGGCTGCTATTCCAGAAGAAGCAATTGCTACCGCAATTTCGGATCTCACACGTACAGTGGCCAAAATCAATGACATGAGGAATGTCTTCCCAGTTCCACCGGGGGCATCCAAAAAAAATAAGCCACCATTTCCATCATCAATTGCATTAATCAGTGTATCATAGACTTCCCTCTGCTTAGGATTCAACAGTGGTACATTCGTTTGAACTGATTGAATTATTTCATGTGGAACATATTCACGTTCACGTTCCAATTCTCTATTAAATGCGTTATTCATTCCGCGATCTGGCGCTGGCATTCCTAACCTAACTAACAAACTACCACACATGAGGTAACACATATCTTCGATCAAGAGCAAAGCCTTGATCTTGAGCTGATACGAATTCGATGTAAAATGTCTTCTGACATGTTATCTTTATATTTGTTCCACAGATCACGTGGGTTCGATGGGAAGCATGTCGAAATGATGATAGCAAATAATGTGCGTATTTGACTTGGAGATGCAGAAATAATTGCTTCAGCGATTGTCGTGTCCCAATGAGTATCGTTTTCAAGCAAATTCAACTCTTGACATGCTGCACGAAATGTGGGGCACAGTGTACCATTAACAGTTCGTAGTGATTCGAATGATGTTGGCCCTCGAACATGTACCAGCAACAACCGCAAATAGAAACATTCATCATTCTTCGGATGAACTGTGTAAATACGACCAAGAGCATCAGTAGAACGGATATCTGGATGACCAGGAACTGCATCTCCTTGCTTCCGACGTTGAAATTTCTTCGATATAGCGTTCCAAGTGTAATAACGTGGCATTTCCGAGTAAAGCAACGTTCGTGCGAACGGATCGCTTTGACAAATCGCAAAGAAACTGGTCAGTGTTGTCGCTGGAGGTGTTTCGGCACGTTGAGCAGCATTCGACGCTGTGAAATATACTCTCTGACCGTTCTCTAGATGCACCCCCAAATGTACAACAGTGGGATGACGTTCGTGAATAGGGAATGAGAATATACGCCAAATTGCTTCATTGCAGTTCACATATCTACCAACTTGATAACGCGTGATTTCATCGTTGATATTGGATGTTTGGATACCAAAAACCGCCATGTCGCTCCCTTTCGTGACATATTTGCAAATGTATTTAATTGACTTGACCGAATTGCAATACTCAACATTACAATATGTCTTGAATGTTTTGGAAAGAAGTGGCGAATATGGAACAATCCAACTGTTATCAACTACGAAATCGTTTCCTTTCACTTTAGTTGTGATAGTTCTACCATTATCATCGGGCGATCGACGCCGCGCCGGTACAATGGATAACCATCGTTGCCTGTAATGGTTTCTGCCGTCAATTTTCGTGGATACCGTTTGGAACACTTGCCGTCGACCATGCACGGTGATTGGCAGTTGATAGTGCCACACGGTCCATGAATCATATTCGTGATTACAACATCATGAAGGTCTGGATCGGTTTCAGGAGCAGGAATCTCCGCACAGATGATGTCATCTATTTGATCTGGCCGAATTCTTTCGACTAACCAAATTAGAATGTGAGCATGTGGTAGGCCTCGTTTTTGCCATTCGACTGAATACATCCAGCATCGAGTGATACCAAAGACGTGTTGTTTAACAATGTAATTCATTAGTGACCGAAGTTTTTGCTTGAAAACACGTGCGGTTATGTCGTGTCGATCAGTTGATGTTTGTCCGGGCAGCAGCAATTGAATAATTTCCATCCATTTCGGATTACATGTAAATGTAATGAAAAGATCTGGCCGACCATAATGACGAACATATGTCATTGCATCTTGCGCATATTCATGCATATGACGCGGGCTACCTGTGTATGTCGCCGGTAAAATAGTCAATCGACCAACATTTTCTGAATCTCCTTCTGTACTAATTGCATCGCGTAAATGAATATACTCTTCCGAACGCAATTTAGCTTGATTCAACCGAATGAAAGTCAGTCGCTCCGTTTCGATTTTAACGTACATGTCAACACAATATTGTTGAAGCAGTCGACGAAATCGCAATAAATAATTATCAGAATTTTCACCAATCATCAAACGATATGCGTAATAATTCATCGAACTAACCTTCTTGGTAGTTTCCTCACCTGAAACAAATACAGTAAAAATTGTATTTTAGGACCCCTAATAGGTTAACGACTCTTGCAGTTACTCTCTACTAAAATAAGAGTGACAACTTTTTTGAGTACCAAAAGCAAACAGAATAAAATGTATATCAAGTTAAAATGAAAACAGTGATTAATGTTACCATTCAATGGATTAATCATTTTGATATTAAAGTGATATCCATCGTCTCCTTGCCAAAACATCAGCGGGTATTGTAACGCGTCATATGAACGGTGTGTTTCATATATTCTTTGTAGTTGCCCAGTATTGCGTCGTGTAAGTACAATATCACGTGTTTCCAAGTTTTCACCAACAATCAAGATTGCCACTTCATCGATTGTTGGAGCATTAAATGTGCGTTCATGTGTTCCAGCTGGTCTTTTATCTGCTCTGATCACAACTTTATAGTCATCACATGGCATGCGCTCTAAAGCAGTTTTGAACAGCCTGACCAATGCATGATGTTCATGAAGCATTTGCTGTAGATCTTGGAGAATTGCTCTTTTCGTAGCTGTGTTGATCCCTTGACGCCGGTCAAGTTGTTCTTCCATATTTCCCATGAAGTATATTTGCAAGAATTTATGCTGTGCATCTTCAATAGGTTGCAATGATCCAATGCGATGGCAAATTTGGCCTTGAATCTGTAGGTATAGTCAAAGCCGTAGTTGTAGTCAGATTTACAAACACTTTTTTTTCAAATAATAACATGCCATTTTCATTTTAGAGACAAATACAGAAATCTTACAAACTACATTCCAGAATTTTTTTTATCATAGAAAATAAAGTTTTTAACGTGAAATTACCTTAAATGTCGGATTATATCCGTGTTCTTCGATAATTTCCGCCCCAAATGAAGTCATTTGGAAACAGGCATTGTATTTTTGAATATTCGCTAAAAAATGTCGTGATTCTTGTGTTTCGCCATAAAGCAGGGAACGCAATGGCTCTGGTGGCAGACCAATAATGGCAGTTTCACTTTGCCACTAAGGCAGCACAAACCAGGCGTTTCACCAGCAAACTTCAATGCGCCACAATGCTGGCAAACAACGTCCATTGGACCAATGCAAACTAAATGATGCAAGCTGTAGTTGATGGTGCAATCATATAGAAACGCTGCTCGATTCAAATCTATACTTGATTCATTTCTTCTTGCACTTCGAAGATTATTCCTCTGTTCATCTGTGCGATAAGCTCGACGATTTCTTGTTTCTAACCTAGCCGTTTCACGGGCTGCCTCTCTATGCTCTTGTGTTTGAGAAGCACGAATTAAGGCCCTTCTTTGCTCCATACTAACGCGGCGCTCTTCTCGTGCAATTTCTTGTTCTTCATCAGATAATTGACTCCCTATATTCCGTTGCCTAATTGCATTACGACTCCGCTGGGAAAGATTAGATCTTCTAGGACGCGGCATTGTTATTAATAGGTATACTGAATCAAATATAACAATATTTGACGAATATACATATATTTTCTACACTGACGAAATATTCAAAAGTGGGTTTGATATATTTTGCTATTTTGATTTGAAAAACGCCTTCTGTCTAAAAGAAAAGAAAATTCCCAGGCTTATTAACTTTGAAATTCATCAAAACCTAAAAACAGATCAAAACTTGAGAAAAAGAAAGCTGTCGAATCATTTTTGTGCACGTCGTTCTACGTAAAAATTAATTTTAGCGCTTTAACTTACAAATAGTTTTGAATCGTTTTTTTTGTCTTTAAAAGGAAAGTAACAAAAGATAAGCAAAAAGTGATGTTATCCCCTACTTTTTTGATTGCTCTGACTAATAATTGTATTTATTGTTTTTTTTTGTGGGATAAAATATTACTGCTCTGACTTACAACTACATACTTTTGTTTGGTTTCTTATTGTCACCCATAAAATACAGCCAACATTACTCCTAAGCAGCGTTTTCTGGGTCACCTAGTAATAAAATACAGCTCAAATTACTGTTATCCTTCGTATTTCATTTTCGGTTAATGACAACCTATTCACCAATTTTTAGCCAAATCAATTCAGCCGTTCATAGAAGGTAGGAATCGAAGGACGAAAACCAAGAAAAAAAATGGTTTTGGGATCATAACCCGGTAACCAAACTTCACAAATAGTGTGACTGATAGGGTGACTGAAATTCAACACGAATAAAAAAAAATATCTAAATATGCAGCGTCACATTTTCAATGGACGGTATACGCAGAACGCAGACAACATTGACATCTTTGGAACCCACAAGCATTACAATCTTATTCAGATCGAGCAGAGGGCGACAAAAACCTGGGGCTGCATATAAATGAGGAAAATGTTAGTAATAGAACCATCCTTTAAATTGGTTCATTTGATAAGTGCTATAGGTACCTCAGTGGGCGTGAGACCTAGCTCGTACGAGTGAAGAAGAACCGGCCTGGAAAGTACCTTGCGGTAAGATTTATGGTGAGACAGCGCGGCAGACCAAACTTGAAATGGAATAATGCCCAAAGCCTGAGGGCACGGACCTAAATGGCGTCGGCGTCGCGATAAAATTTATGGTGAGACAGCGCGGCAGACCAAACTTGAAATGGAATAACGCCCAAAGCCTGAGGGCACGGACCTAAATGGCATCGGCGTCGGGATACTTGGACGAACTTACTATCCCACACCGAATCCCTGGGGCCTGATTATGGGGTTTTCAATTCGACCTTTCAAATTCGACTCGCGTCGTATTTCCTTATTAACGAACTCGCGGCGAAGCGAGAAAATGTCTTCCAATATTCCAGTGATTTGACACTTAATATTCCAGTTAATAATGATAACAGTGTTGCCGCATGTTCAAATTTAAATGAGTTCCCGCAGCTGAAAAAATTAGTCATTTTTAAAATAAATGAGTCCCTCAAAAGGAACGAAGTAAAAGAACGTTCGATAAATTTTATTTTTCAACTAAAGGTTCTTCTAATAGAAGATTCTGAACATTGGCAGTTGATAGCGGCCTTTTTTGAAGCTACATCTGTTGGTTATCATTAATTCAGTCTGTTTTGCAAGAGTATTGTTTACATGTTATAATTTGCATGAGAAGAAGAATGTTAATAAACATGCAGAAATGAAAATAAACTCTTTTTTCATTCACTAACTGTAGAATACTTAAAAAGATGAGTCAAATTTAATAATATGAGTCCCTGAGCCAGCTTATCAAAAATTACACCAACAGAAAATACCGGAAAGCTTATAGCAAGCTAAATCTTACGACAAATGTGTCATCACTTAGTGCAGTGTTAGTTGTTAGTACACTAAACTAAAACAAACCAACACGTACGCAATAACAAACATAAAAAACATAAACAAAAATGAGTCCCGGTGGTAACTCTGAATAAACACTCTTTCGCCTTTGAATCCGCCAGTAAAAAGCTGTCGTATTTCAACTCGTCAGCAAACATTATGACATTTCAAATACGCCTTCGAATTCGTTAATTGGTCGAATTCAAAACGAAGAAGACGAAAGCGAACACAGTAATTGAAAAATGTCAAACTCGCTAGCAAAACGATTCGCCGCGAATCCCATAATCAGGCCCCTGTTTTGGTGCAGATGAAGAGGAAACTTTCTTTGTTCAGCCCGACGGTGATGATGGTGATATTATAAGTCCTTCAGAAAATTTTGTTTTTCATTTGAAACTTACCTTAATGAGAAATGTCCTCGTCCTGTATAGAAAATAATTAATTTTCAAACAAAATAATTTTCGATTTGACATGAAATTGATCAGTTTTGTTTTTATTTTGTTGTAGTGAGAAAAGAGTTATTCTTTTTTTACATTCGCACCGTTTGTGATTTCGAATGGTTTTCATTGTTTTTAAGATGTATTCTGCTATTCGGGGCGAAGACAAATCCAACGAATCAAAAGCCATTAAAATTGGTCCAGCAGATCTCGAGTTATAAGTGTTGTAACAAACCCGACTTTCTTTTATATATATAGATTAAAAACAATTTAATTTACAAACAGAATGAAAGACAAAGTTTTTAGTTTTGCACAGATGTATGGCACGGTGTTGTAGATAAAGCCGTTGATTTTTAATATTTATTTTACAAAATAAGTCAATTTTTTGGAAAACTGCCCCTGCATGGCTAAACGAGGGGAATAGCCCCCTATACCACACAATTTTTTTCTTGTTTCAAGCCTACCTACACGTTATAGCTATTTGGCACAACGTTTTATTTTAACAGATGGGTGAAGGAGGAGTTAGTTATTGATAGAAATAAAGTTAAATTTAATATAGCCTGGTACATTTATTGATAGGCAAGCTATCATACTCATATTTGTTTATAAATTATATTTGATAAAAAAAAAGTTTCATACAGTTATCAAATCGGTGAAGGTCGCTCTTCAGCGTCTCCCCTACTACAAGTATTTACTGCAACCGACGAGGAAAAAATAGTTTTTTCGTGTCGGTTTCGGTGTGTGTTGCTTGATAAGAGCAAGGGACTTGTTTCCGGGGAAAACAAACAAAACGTTTTGCTTGATTTGTTGGGTTTTCAGCCTTAGAAACGTTTATATCCCGATGTTAATTATTATTCCTCGAACAGCATCATGGGCAAAAAACGTTTACTTTTTTGTTTGTTTTTGTTTGCGAATGCTAGCTTTCTCGGTTCTATGGGTTTCTATTTCATGAAAATATACGACTCACAAATTCAGGACAAAAGTTGTCAAATGGTAAATTTATAGATTCCCATTTACCGTGTCTATTAATATAAATAGGAGTAGTAATTTAACAACAATTTAAGAAGAAAAAAGTACGTATACGCCCTGGTGAACCTACATCTTAAATTTGCATGTCAAGCTTTAAACAGTTTTGCAATACTTCGTTCTTATAAAAAGTGCTCGTTCCGTTTCTAAAAATGCTTTTCATCAAATGCCAATTTTTGTAGGCCAACAAAACAAGATCACACCTAATAATTGCATACCCAAATCGTATAACACAATGATGATCAAAGTTTCGTGCAGCAACAAAATAAGTAAAACTTCCATAATGTACAGTTTTGTTTTGCTTAATTATTCTTTTGCTATAGTCGGAAGAAGTCAAGAGTCAACTCTAGACAGTTAACATTACTTTTGCTTATAGCAACTTCATTCATAACAAATATTTCTCGTTTTTACCCACACTTTTCCTTACTTTGGAGTTTTAATTACTTTTTTCGTTTCATCTTAAACTTTGCACCCATTACAAAAGAATAAAACCTTTGCAACAATTCATAACAAGAAACAGTATAACATAAGGACTTAGGAGCACTTGAATGTCTTCATTATAACATTTCCAGAACTTTTCTTCAAGTTAGCATTGCTAAAAAAAAAAAACTACATCCAGACAAACACAAAAAATACAAAGACAACAAAACACAGAAAGAAAATTAACAGTCACCTTGGAATCTCTTGCTATCAGTTCTTACTCATCCACTCTCATGAGGAAGCTATAAGTTGCACGGTGCAGTTTTGCAGAATTAATTACCTGAGACAACAGACAGACAGGCTTAAAAGTTCACAAAGCTATTTGTATTTTGCAGCCTTGGAACAAAATAGATTGCCCTTGCTATTGCTACCACTGTGCAGCAACTTGCTTAAAAGTATGAAAACTATCTTAGCCTTGTAACACAGTTTCACCTTCTCAAAAAAAAAAAAAAAGAAGAAAACAACAACTCTCTGGTAGACTCAATGAAAATATTTTCCAAAAAAAAAATTATATGAAATTCCTGTTGCTGAGTTGGTTTTTTTTTTTGTTATAGAAATTAAATTGAATAACAATAGAACACCAATCTACCTTCGTCGGTCGGCAGTTTTTTATTGAAAGAAATAATCGAGTTTCCCGTCAAAAGTATCCTGGTTGTTGGTGAAATTTTTTTGTTCTTGAAATCTTTTCGCCTTTTCTCTAATTTCTTTTGTAGATCGAGGACTTTTTTGATGACGACATTCAAGTATATGGCAAATCACACATGTATGTTTGAAGATGTTGGTATCAATTTACGCGTTTAAAGTATCAATTTTAGCCCTGAATATGGGTTCATTAGTGTTAAGCGTACAATTTCACAATTCCCCCCAAAAAATTAGTAATTCCTGCAATAACACCGAAACATCACTGACATAACGTATTGTGAGGTGAGGTGAGGTATAATGTTGGCAGAGCAAAGGACTTGAAAGAGGGTATTATCTATGTACTCGTGTCTATAATGCAAAATCAATCTGAAATTAAAACTCCTTTAAATCATCAACAATCGAATAATAATAAATTCCAAAAAACCAACTTAACGCAATGAATTGACCATCCATTTTCTTTGCCGCCATCACCGACGACGACGCACGCCGACAAACAAGAAATTAAGTCAAGATTGCTGCAAAAGTCCTCTTTCAATAAATAAATGTAAGATCTATTTCGACTTTCCACTTGTGGCAAAACTTTCTAACAGGTGATTCTTGAACAAGGACCAACTAAATACTCTCAAGTCTCAATGAATACCTAGAAACACCAAAAAAGAAAAGAACAACAAAAATCAAACCCCCCGGAGTTTTTTCGTTGCTGCTGATGAAGGAGAGAAAATGTGTTTTCTAAACTTTGCAAATATATTACACAGACACAAAAATGGCAACCTTGCCATTTTATTGTTGGTAAAATATAAGAATTGGAGTGCACTTTACAAATGCAAAAACATAAAGGATAGTATGTGAACGGCATATTAGGTGTAATGGATAAAAGTGTATGTGGAGGAGTTAGTAATAAAAATATCATTTATCTTCTACACTCTTAACCGAGATACATTTATCTTATTTGAGGGTGCAACTGTTGCGTTTGAAAGCTGCTTCTTGAATGATGTTTTTTTGAAAGAGGATTCTGGTGAACATATCTTTGACTTTTTGCTTGAAGTTTTCAGAGGAAATCTTTTTTTTAGTTTGTCTTATTGTTTTTGTTTTTCAAACTTATCGTGCCGAATATTGTTTGTATCTTGAACTGTGTTATATTTCACGGCAGCTTGATTAATATAAAACCCTTTATTTTTTATCACAATACTCCCAAGTACCATATAGAATTTTTAAAAACACTTCAAAACTTGAATAAAAACAATTGAGCAAATGTGAGCGCTTTCTAGTTTTTTGTTGTTGCTTTAAAGTATGAAGGAACACCCTGAGTCCTGTTTATCGCCATCAAAAGAACATTTACCTATTTGTGTAAAGGCCCACAGTGACGATGAGTTAATTTGCATGTTTGCAATATAAAACAAAAACAGGATACGAGCCAAATCATCAAACTGAACTGCCAACTTTTAAGCCAAGCAAGCATACAAGTGCCAAGTGCAATACTAAAAAAGTTTCATATTATGATGTTGGGTGCTTTTACGAGAGAGTGTTATAGAAAAAGCAACCACCAGTATTAGGATCAGCTCTAACTGCCTTTGGCAAATATTGTTAATATTCTTGGTTTGTATAAGTTATGTGTGCGAAGGAACATAGGTGCGAAATATCTTTAAATTTCACTTTTATTTGAAAGTTAAGTAAAATAATTTGAGTTGAGGAACTTTTATTTTACTTTGCTGGAATAACAATTTTGTTTAAGTAGTTACCGTGTGGAATTATATATCCGGCGCACATGTTAACAGTGGTTTTGAGCTTGAAGAATTTCTTATGTTTTAAGGTGTTTTTTTGGTTTTGAAAGATGGAGTCACCATGGGAGTTCTATGTCATAAACTTTTCTGCACGCAAGGCACTTATAAGTGTTGAAAATACTCGAAGTTTCCATAGTTTTCTAAAAAAAAGTGTAAGTGTAAAAAAACATCAAGAAGACGTCGACAACATTAATTCTTTGTATAGTGTTGCCATACATTAGTTGTTAAATATTGTGATACTAATGTTGTCCATATTTAACTTCTTTCGCTCTTTTTGTGCAATTTTCAATCATGCTTTTTCAATATAAAATACTAAATAAATCCCTTGAAGAAGCTGGAAAACAACTGGCGTAGGGTAAAACCAAGATGGATTAGTTTAGTTTTATTATTAATCGCATCCAACTCAATGATCATTAAAGCCCGAGAAACAAAAATTTCTCACAAATTAAATATATGATCAAGTTCCCATCATCAGAAAACAAGTTTGTCTACAGTCCTGTGAGTACAAAGTTTGTATTTCTACGTATAGTTCTAAAATGTTCTGTCGTATTGCCAACTGTGCATTTGTAATTTTATAGATTCAGAAAAAATGTGAGTTGCCTAAAAAATTAAAGAGTAGGTATGAACTCAACAAATTGACTGATCCAAAAAAAAACTTTTGCACCATACATAAAGTTCCTATAACCATTCACTAAAATAGTAATAAAATTTCTATATTTCCTATTGCGTACCATAAAATCAGTTAATCCGTAAATTCTTTCTATTCAAGCCAAATACCGAATATTGGAAAAAAAATGTGTAAGTTCGGTGCAAACATTCCTACCAATCACTTTAAAGTTAAAACCAACTCATCGAAAATACATACATCTCAAGTCTAATTTCAAATTAAATTACTCACTCATCTCTTCGATGCAGATTCAAATTCATAAATCTTGCAGGAATTTTCAGATACAAAAATCCAAATTAAGAGCTAATGAAAGATAAGAGTGGAATATGGAACAAAATAGAAATCTGCAACTATATCTGCAGTGTAAAATTGAACAAAAAACTTTATTAATTAACTTTGAACAACGTTTGGAAAACTCTAATTCATAATACATACATTTGATCTATTAAATTGCTAGTGAACGTTCTATTCTAACACAATCTACATCCTTTATACAAAAGCTGTAGCATCTCATCCTCAAAGGAGGAGGAATCACTAACTTAGCAAAAGTTGCAATCGCCAAAAGCTACTACACATACAAGAACGGACATACCCATGAGCTGAACAAGAGACTGGTGCCCTCAGGACTGACACATCAGCAGCAGGAAGAAATTGCTTTTGTATGAGTGTAACTTCATGATGGGTAATTTGGCCAAAACTTTGTTTAGTTGGCTGGTGTTAAGGTTGCAATATCTGCGTCTGGCTGCTTCAGAAGTTGACATACATAGCACGATTCATATTCGATTCCATTAGAGACCATCAGTTACAACGAGTTTATAGATGGGGTGGTTTGTGGTTAAATTTTTTAGAAGTGTGATTGGCAGGCTGACCAGGACGATTTCATTCATAAAGATTGTCAAACAATCAACCATCCGCACATAATACCTTCCAACTACAATCAATATTTTCACAACTACTATTTTGAATTCGGACAAGGGAAATGTGTTGCAATTTTCGATAATTGGTTAAAGGGACCATGGTGTCCTGGTCTAATGGAGCGTTTATAGTACCTATTTAGCACAGTGCTGTTTGGAATTTTATCGGCATCATGGTCAACTCGTTTGGTCACTGTTTGTTTTACCTGTGGGATCAGGTTCGGCTCATCTAGTTTTTAACTTTGATGGCATTAAGTCTTCTTTTAAGAGCCGTTCTTCCAGAAAAAGTTGTCTTTAACTCTGTCTCTCAGTTTTTCAGTCTATTCGAGTCTTATAAGCGTAAAAATTAAACTGAGCTTTTGAGAAATTTCTTCTCTGACTTAAAGACAACCCTAGTATTTTTCTAGGTTGATCGTTACCAAAGAATAAAAAAAAATATTTCACAGCACTGTAACCAATATAATACCTCGGTTTCTGTCTCTCTCTGTACACTGATTACACGTCATTGCAGCCTATTTTCTTCGGTCAAAGACGTCTGAATCCTTCTGTCCCAATTTCGTCCAATATAATGACTGCTGATTGAACTTGGTAATCGAGCAGGTTGTATTCGTTAGCATGTCCCAAGCAGAAACGAAGAGGTCATGGAATTGTATAACCGTATTAAAATTAAAATGCATTCGGTGCTTAAGTTGATTATTAAACAATCTGTATTTTTTTCCTGTTGTCGGGTCGAACGACGTCTTTTTTTAGCTCTCAGCTTTGCTATTGAGCTATGGAAGGATAAAGCGATGTGATTTTGTTGAAGATGAGGATGACGTCGAAAATATTAGTAATAAATCCCATAAGAGCTAATCGGTTCGTTTTATCTTTTGATCCCATGAAATAGTGTTTTGTTTTCTTTGTGAGACATATTTATGAAATTTATAGAATCAAGTCACACTTCGACTTCTATTGAATTTTACAGAGAACGTCTTCTTTTTGAAGGATTGGTTAAACGGAAAGTTATAAAAAAAGTTAGCCCTTACTTTGAATTTATGTACTTATGTGGGCTAGAAAACCCGAAGAATATCTCCTCTTAAGTATCCATATCAATATTCCCATAATATGACTTCAAAGAAAAAAAACTAATACTCGGATTTGATGCACTCTCATGTTGAAGGGTGAACCGAACTATAGTCTTTCTAGTTGCTGTTGATAAGTAACATAAATTATATTCCGTAATTTTACAAAAAAAAAAAAGCTGATTGCCATAGGTCAGCACAAAAACCAAATCCCTCTAATGCAGAGAAAATCTTTCTGGGAAAGGCTTTAACAACAATGTCCGCCCCACTGGAGTACTATTCCGGTTGAAGAGCTATGAATCATTATAATAACAACTCACATGAGATCTTGAATGTTTATTGTACCGTTTGCTGCTGACGCAGAGGTATGATAAAGAGGTATGGCGTCAAACAAAATGCGACTACGTGTCCTAACCCAAACATCCAATTTCGAATATAACTCCAAAATCCCTAATCCAATGGCAGCTGCAAAGATCCATGCTTACTCAACTTGTATTCAATTCATGCAGCCTATAGGTGCACGACACGGTTGTTATTTTCAATGAGCCCAAACCAAACTGTTAAGGTCTTCATATACCGTAAACAACGAAAGCTTATTATATAGATACGTAGGTACATTTTTTTTTTTTTATTTATTGCAATACATAATGGAACGCTTATTGGTTCATTGATAATTTTTTTTTCTTTGTTTCGTTCGTCTTATTTGTATGCAAAGGCGCGCACATAAATATTTTAGTGCATATTGTTTATCCTCAGCTGTGACTCTCTTTCGGCCTGATCATTTCAAAACAAAAAACGACTTGTTATTTTTTCCACAATTCGATTACTTCCCCGTGGAACTTTCCTTTTTTTTACACTCGAGGGAAGAATGAGGGAAGCAGATAGAAAAGTGGATTCGATGGAATAAAAACTGGGTTGTTGAAAATTGGTCGTTTTCAAGGCTTACCTATTTTTTAAAAATATTTGTTTGAAGAAGAATTGACACCTTATTATCTTTTGCTTGCCGAGAAGTTACTCAACGGATTTCTCATTAAAATCTGTAAAATTATGAAACCTTATATTCGCTTAAAGTATTGCTGCTCTTCTCAGAATTTTATCGCAACCCGAATGAACACAAAGAAACCAATCCACTACTGTATCCATTTCACTTTGTTTGTTAAGATTGCACACCGCAGTCTCCCGATACATATATATTAAGAGTTCTGAATACAAAAGAGTACACAATATCCCTACGTACATAATATACTCTCGACAAATAAACAAACAGCGAGATAATTTGAATGAACTATATGTGTAAAATGGCGGTAGAATTGCGGAAAATAGCTTCCGCACTTCCGGCGGATACGAAACCATTTTCTCCTTCATATTACTATTACTGCATGTATCTGCTAATGTCGTCTTCATTGTAGTCATCGCAGCCGCAGATAACTACTGCATCGTCGTTGTTGTTTTGTATTGAAGGTAGTTCGCGGTTTATATAGCCTTACGTTATGCTCCAGGATGATTACATCATTAAATAACACTATTCACAAGATGAGGAAAAGTTCTGTCTTCTTTGGGAACAAAGTCAACCCAGCTCTGATACTACCACCTTCAGCGCCATGTTGCCTCGAGTGTCGATCATTTTTTTCCGCCAAATAATAGACACGTCTCACGATTAATAATAATAATACCATACCTCCATGTTATGTTTCTGTAATTATTGTGTTCTCAGTTCACGGCGCGGCGTCGAATTCCAGGATTTGTTGAATAGCGTTGAGTACCGTGCGTCATCCTCCACACGAATAGAATTTTGAACTGGTAATAGATCTTTCCAGGCGTTGCTAATTTAAATCTCCCTTACAGAGACGGACGAGTTATTATGGGGTGCAAAGGATTTAAATTTTTCAACATACATAGCTAGTTCATATAGACCCCGCCGCCGGGCATACTTTCCTCCTACCAAAGCTTGCAAATGAGCTGGTGCATACTCCGTACAGTTCGGCTGCTAGGCTATATTGGATCTAAGCTAAGGTCTACGTCACGCAAGTTAATTATTGTTTTGTATAAATATATAAAGTGCGCCATTTCTTTTGTCGGTGTAAGTGGGGGTGGGATCATGGATATGTGCAATTTCGAAAGGAAACAACGTTTCCAAGTAAATATGGTGAAAATTTGAAGTGAAAGTGCTGACCTACACCTTCACGTGGTGCCCCTGAGAGGTTCTTGTCTAATTGGCATGAACCTGCGAACGTAGGCAGCTTAAGTCATGCAGTCTTCCAGAATTGTTCAACCGCCCTGACAACTGGCAAGAGGCTGCAATGATAAGGACGCCAGCGAATCCTTGTTAATCCATGATAAGAACGAAAGTTGGGAAACCTCCTATTGAAAAAGTGTAACGTAAGAGTACATATAATCAATAGAAAGACACACCAGTTCTATTGAATAAATTGGTACTCTGGGGTAGTTGGGGCCCCGTTCATTGTGTCTTAGGACCTTTGAACGCCAACTACAATAGCGGTAGGCCCCCTAGTGGGAGCTTCAGAGGGGTTGTTGGTTGTCGAGAGATTCGTTCTCGGTAACTGAGTACATTCTCAAGCTCAGTTATATACATAGATAAAAAACATTTACCATTATGGTTTCTCATGGAAGAAATAAACTGGTACTTGAAAACATAATTGAAATTTATTATATTAAATGCGATGAAGGGATAACATCGCGAAAGTTTGATAACGATGAGTTTCAAACTGTGTGATTAAGGGAGAGTATCAACTCTAATAAAACAGATACCAATGTGAATGGTCACACGTCGGATAAGGCATAATAGCTAGGTGCCGACGTAAAACTGCTCACTCCATCTGTCGGTGTAAGCATTGAATAATTTTGAAAAAAAAAACAAATAGAAATAATTCCTATATATGGTTTTTTAATTCAATTTAGACCTTTCTTATTTATTTTGACTAGTTATTGAAAACAACATCAATTTATTATTATTAGCCTGAAGCGAGTTGTGCCCTTTTTTCCGCGTTTTCCATAACCTTTTCGAGTTTCTCCGGTATAAAAGCGATGATTTTGGAACGAATATTTGTCTATAGCTGGTCAATGGTCTAAGGTTTATTGGCGTACTGTTTTCTTTTCAAATAAACCCACCAAAATAAGTCCAGAAACACGAAAATATTTCTTTTTTCTAAAATAGCAAGTATACGCCATAGTGCACTTCCATGACTATTGTATTCATTTAAGAGTTTGAAAGTACAAGATTTGCAAAGACAATGATTTCCTTATGCATATATTCTATAGTCAAGAGAATGTTTTCTTGAATAAAAATAAATTCTCAACCGAACAACTGAAAATCAAGAAACTTGTAAAGAAGCACTAATTTGTATGAAAAACCGAAAAAAAAATAATTTTACTATTCAATTTCTTAGAATTTTGTTTATAAAATTCAAAAGATGTTTGATCTAAGCTTGAAACTAATTAATAAAAATTAGGTCAGGATAGCATAATATCATCACTTTAATTGCTTCAAAATCTGATGAGTTGAAGTATGAGGAACAATGAAATTTATAACAATTTTTGTGTTTTGATTTTTAAATTGACAAATTCCTTAAAACTTAAAGTGACAAACAAAGCAAAAAATTTAAACTTGATTGCTCTCAATACCTTACGGAATGGATCGTAAGTAAGAAGAGCCTTATGCATATAATAATTTCAAATATCAACTATTTATAATGGTTGTTAAATTTATTTAAAAAAATCTGAGACTAACACACGTATGATGTAGGTACCCCTGATCACAAAATAAGACCTCATGTCTGCTATGTACATATTATATATATATGCTGACGTGCTCCTTCCTGATGGTTTATATTGTTTTGATTAGAGAAGATCAACTCTTTTTTCAGGTTATCTTATCAACATCACATATCTCTCTTTGTCTATACATATACATTTATATGTACCTGATATACAATACATATATATTTCAATTTTCTGTCACTTTCGTCGATTAAGTCTCTGTTTTCAGAAAACAATGTCATTTGGAAGAATATCTTTTCATCTCTATTATGGCACCAGGGACCGAAAGAAATCGACCATTGCACACCAGCTATAGCAAATATAAACTCAAAACTTGTCGTCTTGCTGGTCCCAAATAGATTTGTGAGAGCACCTATCTATCCAATTCCATCCATCTCGAATGAAATCTCTTTGCAAAGAGTTTTCTTTTTTTCCATCATCTTCTCCTTCTACCAGGAGTGTTAAGGAAGATATGAATCCACCCATACAGCCCTTGACATCGTCTCGTCCCTTCAAATCGATTCAACTGACAAATGCATTTGTTTACCACTAAAAGTCTCTGTGACTGATGCTAGGTGATTTCCACTCAGACGAGCACACAATTTATTACACCACATTTTTGTAAGGGTCACTTTTCAAAGCAGCATGTTAAAAACAACCAAAAGAATAATCTACAAACAACAAAAAACTATACATACAATTTGGTAAGGACGTACATACATATACAAATAGGAGGAAAGTAAGAAAAAGGATACCCCAACAGAGTTTCGAAGCCCGAATTCCAATCTCTAGTGTGAGGCGTTTTTGTGATTTGATTTTGAATGAAGTAAATTGTTGAATTTGTTTATACATTGTCCGGGCCGAAGCTCGAAGGATGCATGTGTAAGAAATCCGTTCAAGATGAATGCATGTATTTAGTTTGTCTAGTGAAAACGATTTACTATATTCTTCCATAGTAGAGCCGCCTCTGTTACTCTGAAAATACAATGAAGAAGAAGTGCAATTTAACTGAAAGGAAGGAGACTTTCCTATAACTGAGAACTTTAAAAGCCAAATAACGTTAAAAACGATAGGAACTTTAAATCAAATACAAAAACACACAAGTTTAAAGTTAGAAAAGAGGCTTTCTACATTGTAAAGTTGCAATTAATGTTTCCTATTACGAAAACGTACATATTTCTGCTTCATTTCGATCTGAAGGTTGTAAAAATCGAAAGGCTTAACTATCCATTGAAACGCAGAATTGAGTGAATTTCAAATGTTTAAAAAGGGGTTTTAACTAACAGCGTATAATTGCTAATTTAATTGAGTGTCAACTAATTAGCCCTTAGACAGATAAACTCGGGTTTATTATTTAAAGGCAAGGTGTACAATATCCTTCAGAGAAACACTTTTGATGAGAATATAATGAGAATTATTTTATAAATCCGTAAGATCATAGCCGAAGATCCTTTTTTTATCGAAAAAATTCTGTTCAGTGACGAGTCCCCTTTCTGCTTGAATGAATACGTAAACAAGCAAGGCTGCCGTATTTGGAGGGAAGAGCAGCATTTGCAAAACCTACCAATGAATCCAGAAAAAGTCACAGTTTGGTGCGCATTATAGGCTGGTGGAATCATTAGTCACTATTTCTTCAAAGTTGAAGAGAATCGCAACATAACTGTGAAATGTGATCACTTCCGTGCGTTGTGACAAATTTTATTTTGAGAAGATAAAAGATCTTGACTTGCATGATATGTGGTTTCAACAAGACGGTGCCACATGCCAAACAACACCTATCAAGTTTTTCGACGTGATCGCCACCAACTCAATGATTCAGCTAATGTTGGTGGTGGTTTATTGATTGCAGTAAGAACATCTCTCATATGTTCACTTGTTAATGATTTTTTGGAATCTTCGCTTGAAATACTCTGCGTAAAAATACAATTGCCTTCTGGATTTGTCTATGTGGTTGCATGCTATGTTCCACCTGGTTCTACTAACGAAATTTATGAAAATTTGATCAATTCGCTAGAAACGATTTTTGAAATAATTGAGCCAACTGATGAGATTATTATTATTGGTGACTTTAATCTTCCCAACTTGGTATGGTCCCGATCAACTAACGACGACGTATATTTGCCTACTAATGCTTCGAATACAAACGAATTCTGCTTAATAGATGGAATGGCATCTTTTGGACTAAATCAGCTGAATGGTGTTAAAAACGAAAATGGAAGAATATTGGATCTTGTCTACTTCTCAGACGTTATGAATACTGATGCTGCCATTATCCCATGTGATTCAAAGCTCGTTCACGAAGATCGTCACCATCCTGCCCTCACTATTTTTTTAAACTTAAGTATATGCAACGTTTTAAACTTATGTAAACATCATTTTGAGTTTGACTTTAAAAAATGTAACTTTTCTCAACTATTTAATTTACTTCTCGAAATTAACTGGGATTCAATATTTTCAAAATTGTGTTCGGATGAAATGATATTACGATTTTATGAAATCTTATTTGACTGTTTTCTAGATACTATCCCACTTCGCAAATTGAAATCATTAAACAATAATCCGCCATGGTTTGATTCGCATTTAAAAACATTAAAAAATAAAAGAAATAAGGTCTGGTTGAAATTCAATCTTTCGAAGAATGATGAGACGTTTCGAGTCTATCAAGAGCTGCAATCCGACTTTGTGACCTATTCAAACTGTTTGTATTCTGACTTTATTTCGAACACTGAATGTGACCTAAAATCGAACCCCCATATATTTTGGCGATATGTTAATAGTAAACGTAAATTTGACGGCTATCCAGCATGTATCAGCTTTCAAAATTCTTCTAGCCATTTTCCAGAGACAATTTCTAACATGTTTGCAGATTATTTTAAGACTGCCTTTGAAGATTTCTCTTCTGCAAACACTTGTTCTCTTATCACTCCTAACACACAAGAATACAGTCATCTTTCATCAATTAATTTTTAAATTTCTGAGTCTTCTATACGTGACAATATCTTAAAGCTAAATGAATGTTATAGTACTGGTCCTGATGGAATCCCATCGTTTATGTTGAAAAAATGTGTGTCCTATATTTCTTATCCGTTGTTTCTTCTTTTCAATGAATCTCTGAAATGTTCCAAGTTCCCAGATCTTTGGAAATATTCATACTTAACGCCGGTCCATAAAAAGGGTTCTAAAAATTTAGTTACTAATTATCGTCCTATAGCGAAACTGTCCGCTATTCCTAAACTGTTTGAATCCCTCATTTGTGATATAGTTTCTTTTAATTGTTCTTCTATCATATGTGAAAATCAACATGGATTTGTTAAACAAAAATCTACAATAACAAATTTGTTACAATTTTCTACTTTTTGTTTGGATGGATTTGAAAAAAACTCTCAAGTCGATTGCATTTTTACAGACTTTAGCAAAGCTTTCGACAAATTAAATCACGAGATTCTTCTCAGTAAATTGAGTAAAATTGGACTTAACGACCGTTTTGTTATGTGGATTTCGTCATACCTTAAAGATAGATATTATAGTGTCATGTTCAGATGTAACCCTTCATGTAAATTTAAAGTCAATTCTGGTGTACCCCAAGGTAGTCACCTTGGCCCGTTGCTGTTTGTTTTATTTATTAATGATTTTCCTTCTGTTTTAAACAATTTTTAATCGCTTATTTATGCAGATGATTTAAAAATATTTCGAATTATTAACTCGAGCAATGACTGTGACGATCTACAAGAGGACCTTAATATGTTTTGGGAATGGTGCAAGAATAATCGTTTGATTTTAAATATTGACAAATGTAAAACAATGTGTTTTACACGCAAACGTAATATAATAAACTATGACTATGTGTTGAATTCGTCATCCTTGTGTAGGGTATCTAACTTTTCTGACCTTGGTGTTGTACTGGACTCAAAATTAACGTTTACTGATCACTATAATTTTATAATAAAAAAAGCTAACAAAGTACTTGGTTTCGTCAAAAGATTTTCGCGTGAGTTCCGTGATCCATATGTCATCAAAAATCTTTATGTTTCTTTTGTCAGGCCAATTCTCGAATACGGTTGCGTTGAATGGGCACCATACTACTCTATTCATATAAAGAGAATAGAAAGTATTCAACGTAGATTTTTAAGATTTTGCCTACGATTTTTTCCCTGGCCTGATAGACTTCATTTACCACCATATACTCAAAGGCTTCCCTTAATAAATCTCCCATCTCTTTCTGGTCACAGAGAGTATTTACAGTTCTGCTTTATAACAGGAGTAATGAATGGAACTATTTCATGTCCATCTATTCTTTATAGATTGAATTTCAACTTGAGTCAGGCCACCTTAAGAAGAAATTTACCGATTCGAACTATTTTTAGTAGATCTAACTATGGCGCTAACAGTCCTCTCAATCAATTAATCAGTATTTTTAATTAATTTTCTATTCTCATTAACTCTACAAATGACAATATCAAATCTGCAAGCTTTAAATTTAATTTTTTTGTTATAAGTAGTTAAACAATGTTAGTTTTAAGTTTAGTTTTAAGTAATCAATGTAATCTTAGCGTTAGTATTTAACGTATTTGAATAAACAAACGATTAACTTATCACACGTTGTAATAGACCCATTGACAGGCGAGTTTGGTGAACAGTTTACTTGACGTTTGGAGTCGATTGATTAGCCGCCTAGATTATTCGAGTAATTCAATTTTCTTTAGACCAATTTTTTTTCTGGAGCTATGTTAAGGACCATTTGCAGGCCCGCTCAAATTGCTGCACTGGACTCCAACATATCAAACATTCCGACGTATCATTCAAATAAATTTTAACATTGGTAACTCCCATAAGTAAGTAAGTAAATAATAGTCGCAACCTTTTGACTACCATAACTTTTTAGGCACGATATAAATGTCGATTTTTCACATCTTCATAACAGCACCGTAATAAAGGTGTACACAAAAATCTAGCCCACTAGGAATTTTTCCGTATATTTGGGTTACATATTACTTAAATGGCTGGATTATCTATCGTTTTTTTGATATTCGGCTAAATGAAGCTTTTTCTGCTTGTGTGCACTCAAGAGCTGGAAAATACTGAAATCGGACAATTTTATTCTAAAGCATTTGTTTTTATGATTTGAAAACAAACAACGAGAAAAAAAAACGGGCTCCTGATGCACTTGAGTCCGCATTTTATTCTCCAGAGCTCAACTCAACCAAATGATTATGATTCTGGGAGGAGTGTAATAGTGTAAAAGGCAACAGAAAAATATAGTATAAGGAAACGCCATTGCCGTCGCTGTCGTGACTCTAATTCTTCGGCTGGTAACCTCTGCACCTGATTCACCGTTGCCGGTCATTCAGCTGCCACTCAAATTGGTACCCTTTTTAACGAGTCAACATTTCAACTACTTCTACTTGACCATTTGCTCTCGCCTTTTTTTTTACTTGCGACATATAGAATATATGGCAAGTATTGAATTCGTAAAAAAAAAGTTGAGATAATGATGAGATATGACATTACGATGATAGAGAATTCGAAAAAAGTGGGTCCGGCGATTCCGTCCGATGTCTGTCTGTCTGTCTGTAAACGCACCTACAGCCTTAACCACTGGTCCGATTGACTTCAAACTTGAAAATTAGAGGTTTGAGCGAATTCGCGTGGGTCGTTTTTCTGATTTTTTTTTTAAGATCAAAATTTAGGATAGCCACCATACGATTTTTTTGGCCAAAAACCAAAAGTTTAAATTTTCTCAAAAACGGCTCCTACGATTTTTTTTAAACTTCCTCGTAAATTTTTGTTTAAAATTCTGATGTATTTTATGTAAAAAAAATATTTTTGTATTGCTCCAAAACGGTACCGCCCATAGAACCGTTTTTTTGTTATCAGATTTTCCCGAAAAATAAAAGTCCGATCAGGGTAAGTTTTTTTTTGAAAGTACGTTTATATAGTTCAATTTATATTTTGTATTCGAAAAAATTTCAAAATTTTTTTTGGATTTTTAAAAAATATTTTTAAACTTTTTTTTCAAAATTCTGTATCTCAAAAACGGATCAATATTAAAAATTGAAACTTACTTGTAAAATGTATAGTTGCACATTCTTGAATACTGCATACCCAAATTAATTTTAAGACATTTTCGAAAAATTTTATATACAAAAAATTAATTTAAAAAAAAACCGCTCCGACGACTTTTTTAAAAAAAATTTGAAAAATCAACAATTTCTTAAGAAATTGTCATACGACATCAATTTTTTGCAGATAGAATCTTTTTTTGAGGTACATATTTCAATTTCAATTTTTATTTACGAATATTAATTTTTTTTATGAGTTATAATTTGGAATACAGGAGCAAGTTCGTACGACCGAGTCGTGCACATTTTTTAACCTGATTCTTGGATCCTGGTTTTTGGATCAACCGGGATTGATTAAACTACATAATATTTTTACTGAATATACAAAACAAAAATGCAAGTTATTAAGTTAAGATGAGCACTGTTTGGAAAAGAGTTCGCTTTCTCCAAAGACACTCCACTTTGTCTTTAAGATGGTAAGAATTTAGCATGGCTAATAACAACATTCCTGGAGTATTTCTAAACTTTAAAGTCCAAATTTCCAAAAAGTAAAACTTACCTATTTTATCGAAAATGATTAGAGAAGTGTAAGTGAATTATTTATCTACTAAAGAATTTTTGACTTTTTCTCTAACCTTACGGAATGCAATTTGGTCTCCTGGGATGGACTCGAAATAAATCAAGACTTATATGCGTATTTTTAAAGAAGAAGCAAAAATAAGTTCCTTCTTTAAAGAGCAATAGCATATTAATTAAACATTTTTTTTTATTTTGTCGCCTCTCCTGCGTGCGGTTCCAAATTTTAAAAAAGCAAAATATAACATTCAAAATGTTATATTTCCATTTTGTATGGTTCGACTATTGCCAGTCCAGTAGCATTGTCTTTAAAATTTATTGCTAACGAAACAAAAAAAGGATAGCTATTGCATAGATTGCCATTCAAACATTAATGTTGGACAATATTGGTTAAACTAAGACTTTATTCATAATTGTCCAATAAATTAAGGTCTTTTAATTCAATTTGAAGAGGATTGTGGTTTGACCATCAACCGCCATTAATGTCACTTTTGTTTAGTTTAATTTATGTTATTGGGATTTACAGTAGATTTTCCATTTCCTAATAGTGGTCCCACTAGAACCAAATCAACTCTTTATAGAAAGGCTTTTTAAAACCTGACCCAAACCATTCGAGCAAACAAAAAGGGGTCAAGTCAATAAGGTTTTCTGAACTCAAACTCCAAAAATTACTTCTTTCTAAAACAATAGCACACATTTATATTGTGTCCGTTTTGTTTGATGACCCTTGGCTTTAAGTTTCTAAATCCTTCTTGTAACTTTCTAGTGTTACTACAACTGACCATTTGCTGGGTCTCAATTAACCAGTCCTTTTTCATTGTAATCTCCCCTTTTTTAACAATCCACTCGACCATGTGTCTTTGGTGGAGTTTCAAATTACCCTTATTTAAATATCCGGAAGCCGGAACGCACAGCTAAGCCAAACAAAACATAATACAAAATGATAAATAACGAAAATAATTTAACAGGATAAAAAGGAATGTTGCCCAAAAGGTAGCTCCTACCAACAAGGAGATGAATATAGAGTAGAGGTAGGGCGGGATGACAACGTCCGCGTTCTCTCTCGCTGCTGCTGCCTTGGTATAAATAAACAACTAAGGTAAAGGATGTCCTTGCTGGGTAAGACATTTCGATCGGTATTTTGTTAAACGTAAAAAGCAAAGCCAGCTTCATACACAAAAGCAATTTATTTTTTCATCTCCGACTTCGTCTCCGGCTAAATTAGCCGGCTTACGTGTAAATAATTTGTTTTCTGTGAACTTAACCTCTTCTAGGCCATTAGTCTAGAGATTTTTGTTTTCTTTTTTTTATAGTTTCAACGCAAACAGAGGACACGACAGGACAGTAAATAGATTATCGAAAGTGGCGCGAAGCGAAAGTCTAAAGGGATACAAAATAAAATTAAGCAGGGCGTGTCACAGATCGACATTAAAATTGTATTTTGTTGTGTTATTTGTCAAAGAGACTAACAAATTTGTTCAGCTGGTAAGGATTACTAGGCTTAAGCCTTAAAATAAAGCATAGCTGGTTTCCGGTCTAGGACTCCTGCGACAAGTTCTTGAACCTATCCTAATGGTTGGCCCTCGTCATGCAATTTTGCATCCATAGGCATCGGGCGTGGTAGTGAACTACACTATCGTCGGTCTGTTATGTTGTCGCCTACCAGATTACTCTTCGGTGAAAAGAGCTATAAGTGTCCAAACAAGTACTGGATGCACAAGTGAGTACTGGGTAAAAATATGTAGGGAGACAAGTAAACAAAATCAATAACCCAACCGAAACAATTTTTGTTTTTCTTTCTTCAAACTTTCATTTAACACAGTTGCTTGATGCAACTTTAAGCAACACTTAGTTACTTTCAATTAGATTCCTTCGCAACTAATGGATGTTTTGGTTTAGTTTCTTTCGAGGTTTCTTTTTGTTTTTTGTTTCTAAACGCTGACACTGTTCTCCAAAGTTATTCGACTAGAAAATAGGTTTCGCATCTCTGTTAAACAAAGTTCTGGGCTGCAATATTTCTTCCTCTTATTTAACAAAAGGATGTCCAAGAAATTTTGCTAACTCTCCCTCACAGTTAACAACGGATACCGATTTGATCTCCTCCTCGTTGCGCCGCACACTGTCGTTGTCTTGGAACAGAAAGTTATTGCATAGTTTATCCCTCAAGCCTTCATTTCTGTCTCTTGGTCTTTTTATCTGTGGCTTTTGTTCAATTATAACAAAAACAGCTCTAGTAGTCTTGAGTTCGATAGATGTTTGATAGGGCAAAGCTGCACAAAATAAAACTGTTGAAGGTTTCTTTTGCTTTTGGGCGGGTATATAGAGGGATAAGACGACAAACGACCGACCGACGATGACGACAACGTGACCAATAGACCAAAATCATCAATATAGTAGGAGAGCTTTGGGTACTACGTAACTGACTTGAAAAGTTGAAGTAGTAGTTTGCTTTTTTTTTGCACAAGAAAGAAAGTATACTACCGTATCGCTTAAGAAGGGAAATTTGCGATTTATCAAACGGAAATTGAAATTATTTCGTCTTTTGGGGTATGACGGGACGATGGGAAAAGCCAAAGCTGTAGGTGATCGGAAAAACGAAATCAAGACCGATGCAAAATCTTTTTGTGTCATAGAGAAAAGGAAAACAAGTGCATCGTTTCTTTTTTGTCGAGCCAATGCAAGTCGAACCGTAGTTTTTTTTTTTGTATCTTTTAGGTATGAGAAGGATGGATGATGAGAAGTTCTTTAGCAAGTTGGCTTGGGTAGCAGGTGTATAAGAATCTAGGTACCAAATCCTGCCAATTGAATTATATGAGGGAATCGAACTGAAATTGAATTTCAAAGGACTTATGTGGGATGCTGAAAACTAATCGTTTCGAGAAAAGTGAACTTGTCAAATGTCTCTGCAAGAATTTGGCTTCATTTATCCATTTGAAAAAGTCATTAAAAGGGCACATATTTTCGGATGAATTTTGAGTTGTCCAAAAAAGAGCTAAAAAGATTTTCATTTAACTTTTCAAAGTTTTTTTTTTTTTTCATTGTAGCTTCACCAAATGTACGTAAACTAATGTATTAAGGAGGAAGGAGGTGGCAAATTTAGGTTTAGGATGTTGCCAATCATTTCACACAAGTTTCGAGGCGTTGTAATGTTTCTTATCTTAAGGTGTTTTTCAATCAAAAGTTAGGAAGGCTTCCAGGCTAAGCAAAAGAAAAAAATGACGCAAGAAGTAAGACTTAAACCTAAAACTGACTTTTTAGTCGGGAAACATTTTTCTTCCTAAGCACTTTATGACTTGTTAATTTTATTTCAAATTTATATTGATGAACATTAACAGAGCACCTCAAAAAAATAAGAAAATATTTCTTATTGCTAGCCAGTCAAAATGAATCAAAAAACAAAAGGGTTAAGGTCTATAATTTCACGTCTAACCCATCGTCATCGTAAGATACCATTCTCCCTGTCGGAGTTCTCGTTGTGCGTACCATCTCTAACTTTCATCGAGTCATTCACAGCCGTTGGCGTTGCTGCCAACACCGCCAACGCCTACGTTATCATCGGGCGTCGCCGTAGTCGCCCTCGTCACACCATTTGCGGTCTTATATCTCGTTATCTGAGTCAAGTCCTGACCATCAAGGCGCTGCGCTGGTCTAATTAAACATGCTCCTTACTCTTACAGCTTAAATTTATGTTTGCCATAATGAAGGCAAAATGCACATTCCTCTGTTCAGGGCACTATAAGACTCATTTCTCTCTCATTCGTTATCATATCAGGCACAGCTAGCTGGGTAGGGGGTATCTCTAAAAGTTAGCAGTTTGAATCGAAAACGCCAACGGGAAGTGTGTATTAGTGTATTTTCATTATTTTACAACGAGCAACCTACTCTTCCTCCATTTCTCATACCAGAGAAACGAACGGTTTTCTTGATGGATATTAAGGAATGTTTGTACGAAATAATTAACGGGTACATTTTCTAGGGTTCGGATTCAAATTGATTAACTAACGAAAGTAAATTCTCTTAATAGTGATTTTTTACGAAGATAAAGAAAGAAGTATTTGAGTATTTGAGTATTTATTCGAATTTTAAGTTACAAAGATACATAAGATTTTTATCTTTTATAGCATCAATTTGAAGGAATTAACAATTGATAATAATATACAAATTTACTATAAATATCTTTCAAGGTGATTCTTAAACATTAAAGTTTACAATTATAATCAAAGCAATAACAAAAGATAATAATATAAAAAATAATAATAAAAGAAATAATACCTATATAAACAGTAATAATAAAATTAATAAAAAATAAAAAAAAGAAAAGAAAAAAAGAGAAATTGATTGGAAGATATTTTTAGGATCTCTTATTGGCCCGAGTAGTGTGAGAATAATTTCCGCTTAAAAACTGAAGGGGTGTTAGTGGTCTGCAAATCCTTTGGAAGCAAATTCCACAAACGAATTGCTGTAACGTAGAATGAACGTTCTGAAATTGTGTATGAAAAACGTGGTAAAATTAATTTTAATCCTCTCCATGAATGAGCAAATTGAAGAAATTCATTTAGGTATTCAGGACAACAATTTATTATGGATGACACTATGTAGTTTCAGTATCAGTCGATATTCTAGGTAATTGTTTAGTTCCATACTAAAGATTGTTTTACGCAAGTGAGATACACTCACATTTCTAGGTATGTTAAAAATAAAACGGACACAATCATTAAAAGCCACATTTAGTCTGCGTAGGCACTCAGAGTATAGTGCCGGATATACTGACGCGTGATATTAAAGATTTCACTAGATATTTTTCCATGTTAGAAGACAATAAACCAGCTGAGTGTCTAAGACTGCGCAATCCTGAATTAATTGTTCTAATTGTATCAGAAATAGCTTTACAACAACTGAAATTGAAGTTTAATTTAAATCCTAAATAAGTTACTTCTTTGACATACTGAATAACTTCCCCACCAAGGATTAACAAAGGAAAATCGAAAAAGGTTTGGATTATATCTCGAACAGATCATACCTACAGATTTAGATGGATTGAGTTTCATGTTATTAGCATAAGTCCACATTAGAATGCTTTGTAAGTCCTCGTTTACATAATTAACACAATCTTCAATCATATCTACAGGTTGATGCGTATACAGAACCCATAGCTGGGCATTAACGGGCATTTTTTCGTTAATCCGTTAATCGTTAATTAACGAAGTTAACATTCCCATTAACGGATTAACTTTTCAGTTAACTTCAAAAAAATGTTAACGATCGTTACATTTCCCAAAATCCGTTAATCGTTAATCGAACACAAATACCATACAGATACACATTCAAATTAGATTATTGTAGTCGGGGATGCGACCGTAAGATTACCTACCTCATCAGCGAGTGGAAAATCTAGCCACCATCTAATGGTAAATGACATGAAATTTTCAAAACCAGTGGTCGGACAGACTTTTCCTGGGCCTTTGGTGGCTAAATTGCACTTCCGGTTGCGTTTTTTGGTGTCAGCTTATACCATGGGGAAATTGGAAAAAGTAAGTAGAAGTCAATAGACATTTTGTCGAAGATACCAAATCATATGGTCGGACAGAAATAACCCGGGCCTTTCCCTTTGTCCGCCCATCTTAAAAACGGTATTTTTGGTGTCGCCCTACCTCATCGGGTGAGTGGGCAAATGGGGTATCAAATGAAAGCTTAGAATGTCTACATTAAAAATCTACTGGTCGTCAGTCAAAGGACGTAGAGAGTGTAAGTGGCGGAGGCAGCAACGCGAGTAACAACGACGATGATGAGGATGACTTTTTCAACTCTGTTACTCAATCTTCAGAAAAACCTAAGAACGACAAATCATTAAGAAGCAAAGCTCAAAGTCTCGTAAAAACGTGGCTAGATTCTAGATTTGAAGTCAAAAGACTCGTTAAATGAAGCGGCATTCCTCGGGGAACAAGTATTGACAAATCTGTTTCTCCAATACAATACTGCCTTAAGCGCTGCTGTTGAACGTCTCCTCTCCACGGGCAAGGATATACTTCAGCCGAAAAGAGCCTCGCTTTCCGACGAGAATTTCAACATGCTGGGGCCCTACTCTGTAATGCGTTTCGAAAGCCAATCCGATTCGAATCTGATATTCGATTCGTTTATCAATTCGTACTCTGTAAAAAGTTCGAATCGAATAAAAAAATCATCTAGTACTATTTCTATTTATAGAATAGATTTGCGGAGTCTCGAAGTATTTCTTATTAGATTTACTGAGTCTCGAAGTAATTCTTATTAGATTTTTCAAAAAAAAAAAATCAAAACAAAACAAAACACAAACAAGGGAAGAATGTTCAAATTAATTTTAAAGAAAAAATACATAACCCAATAAAAACTTAATAAAATAGCCTCGGTTGCTCTATGAATGGATGAAGAAAATAGAGAAGAACACCGTCTCTCATTGGTGGTCCTTCTGCATTAAAAGATGGCGACAGCCTGTCCCAAATTGTTGGAAGTGTTTCTCGCGTCCGCGGCGTTCAAACGTCCCTTGGTCAGATCGGGATGAGCACATTTTTGGCTGAAGATTCCCTGTAGTGAAATTTATTTGCTTAAATTTTGAATAAAATTATTATTTCCTTACTTACATTTTATCTATTTCACACAACTAAACACAATTTTCCTTTTGTGTCCCTTAAAAACGGCATTCGAATTGCAATCCGTTACCTCTCTTGGTGTAGAAAGAAAATTTCCGTTTTCGAACGCTAATGGCTTTCGGAAACGGATTGCCAGGTACGAAAAATCCGAATGCGGATTTGTCAATCCGTAAGTACTAGATTTCTTATCCGAATTAGAAATAGAGAGTACAAAATATTCGTTTTCGAAAATATTTGCTTTCGAAACGCATTACAGAGTAGGGCCCCTGATGTTCATGAAGGGGAACAGTCACATTCATATACATGACTGAATAAATTGTTGTTTTAACACTTAAACTCTTATAAAATATAATTTACTATATTAAAAACAAAAATTTACTTGTCTTTTCTTGTTTCCAACTACCAATTTTTATTAGAAAATAAAATTTTATGGCGTGTTAACGGATTAACGATTAACGTTAACTTGCGTTAATTTTTCTAAAATTTAACGTTTTAACTGTTAACGAAGTTAAATTTTTAATTAACGGATTAGCGATTAACGAAGTTAACTTTTTGATTAACGTTGCCCAGCTATGACAGAACCAAATCATCAGCATACAGATGAACTTGGCAGTTTTTAACCACATTAGGAATATATAGTATATATAGTATTTACTCTTAAGAATTATGGAGTTCAACAAGTGAATAGTTTAGGTCAATTTTTTTTCATTCATCAATCTTATTAAAAAACGCAATCTTATACATAAACATACAAAAAATGTTTGTTCTAAAAAGGATTAGGCGCATACCGAACCCTACTCTTCAATGTAGAAAGCAAACAAATAAATCCCTAACATGCACATATTACTTTCATGTTGTCTGCGTCTTAGGAGTTAGTTAGTTATTATATTTCTCAACCAACTCGATCAGACAGTAAAATGATAAATGAACAGGGCGTTGAAGTTGTACGGGCAAAATGTGTATTAATAATTTGACTATAGTTTTCCAGATACATTGTCGAATCGAATGTATTTTGTGTTTCGAAATTTAAAGGCAGGAGTAAAGAGAGTGTATAGATGCACATCTGAACAGGCACATGTTTGCACACATAACCCTTCCCCTTAGTAAAATTTCCAGCATCACAAAGATAATACGCCCAAAAATTAATTATCCATACTACTAATAGCCTAGGAGCCCCTGCACAAGAAAGCTCCTCGCATCTCTAAAATGTTTAATAGGAAATAAAAGATAAATTCCCGCCGACCAAGCGAATGACGTACGTGGCTTAGCTTTTTTTTCTTATTAAACATTTTAATGGGCACGATGACGAAATCCCCGCCTATAAAAAGTTATTGATGGCAGTTATTCGTTTGAACTGTGTAGGGCAGGTTTTTTTTTGTTTCAAGTATTTTTTATCAAAGCAAAAGCCTCGGGTGGACTAGATACTTAGCTAATATGAATAAGCAAAAACTAACCTGACTAGTTAGTTGGACTTAGGTCACACGGCCCATGCCCACCAAAATTATCACATCGTATTATCAGCAACATTGATGGTGTCGATTGACAATTCAGGAAGCTCCAAACACGTAAGACCGATATCATCCACAATGACTACTGCGAAGACAGTAGGGGGAGCAACTTAAACAAAATTGTTTAACTGACAAAAGGGAACGAATGAACAGGTCAAGTCACCTGTCACCTATCAACTGTCACATGCCATCTGTCATCTCTCAGCTGTCCCTTGTCAACTGTCAGCTGTCATCTGTCACCTATCAGCTGTCAGCTGTCACCTGTCACCTGTCGCATTTCACCTGTCACCTGTGCTCAGTCTGCTTCATATCCTTGTCCTGTCTAGTCATTTTTATTTGCACTGGAAGCGATATCTATGTAAGTATATTATCTGTGATTCAATGTCCTTTCATCAGTTCTACAACCTCAGCAAATAAACAAGATCATCGATCATTCATGTAAATCAGCGACAGTTGCGACTTTTCAAATCTATCAACTCTTGTTTTTCACAATATGTTGTGTCTTTTATTATTAAGATAATTTGTGATTTTCCAACTGAAAATCAAACCAAAGGAAAATGTAAACGTAAACAAAAATCACTTCAAAACAATTGAATTTCTCGCCGATTTCAAGAATTGTTCTGCCAAGTCATGAATATCCTTCGAACTGTTCTACCTACAACTTTGCCTTACTAACTGCACTACTGTGTCTGTTTCTGTATATAAATTTAATCAAATCCTTGAACACACACAATCTACACTACACTACACAATCTATATAAGAAAGCGATTACAACGAGTGTAGAGTTTTGTTTGTGTATAATAATCTTCCCACTTCCCAGGCGCACATGTATTTTTGAAAACTTTGTCATGCTGCTCGGCTCGGATCTTCGATTTAAAAATGCCTTGCCATCTTGCAAAAAGTGCAAAAAGTCACATCTCGCTTTCGTTGTCAATCATACACAATATGGATATAGACACAGAAAGACAGCAGCGCAATGCAGGATGTTGTGTTTCCTCAGAAGAAGAGAAGATTTTTTTCAAAAATGTTGTCAGAAGAAGAGCCCGATTTTTGACTTCATTTGCTTATGCTCAGGATAGGTGACTGGAATAAGCTGCCACTTGTTTTTCTTCTTAAATTCGATTGGATGTTGTGTTTAAATGAATTTTCAATCGAAATCGATTTGAATTTGGCTTGACGTGATTTCTGAGGAAATTTAATATTTCTTCCAAATTGAGATGGAAGCAATATTTTAACCTGAGTTTTGTAATAAATCAAATGGCTTTTGAGGTTAAGACAAATTTTAGCAAGTTAAAAAAAAAGAGCAAGGAGAAAAAACTTTCAATTCATTTTCCATTAGGCTTATTGAGCCCACCCACTAGAAAATACGTTTCATTTCAATCTTATTTCAGGACCTAAATTGACTTCCCTTTGTCCCGTTTAATTGAAGATTTTTCAATGGCTTGGCCCTTTTTTGTGCCTCAAAACTATTCTCAACATGTCCAATAAAATGAATGACGTATGTTTCGGACCTCATCAAGATAAATAATGTCCTTAATTTAGTGTAGTATCAGTATTCTTTGCGAGAGATTAACATCGACTTTTTCAAACCTAAGTGTTTTTTCTACTTCTTTGACTTCTTCTTTTGCCGGTTGGTCTATTCCTTTTTGCTAAAAATCTCTATTTAACGAAAGAAAAATATAAATCTCTGCATCAACAATTGACGGCTCTGCTGAATCCTGAATTGTAAGCCCCTGTTCAACAGTCAAACTTCGAGAGGCAAAGAGAGTAAGACGGAGATTTGAGAGCCATGTGTGCGAACATTTGAAAAATTTAACCCTCGTTAAGGCAACCAGAAAGGTCGGTTCGGTTCTTGGTCAAATGTTCATTTCACATGAGCCTTGAGGCACTTAAAGGTTTTTTTTCGCACCGAATATCATCGAAACGTAAGGTACATAAGTTGGTTGGGAGGAAAGCATTGTTAAATGATGTTCGAGCAAGAGTTGTCTCTAAAATTGTTAAAAGGAATTGCTTAAGGTGATGACCAAAACGTGTGAAAAACATATCATGTGCAAAAAATTGGTTTGGGTTTTTTTTTTTTTTTTTGCAAAACGTACCAAATATACTTTCTGAAGAGATGAAGTTGGAGTTGGAGTTGGAAAAAGATGGCCAATCTTCCATTCCAAAATACGGAACAAAAGATCTTTTACATAATTATTATTGACCTCTGACGTTAATTCTACCGCTAAGCAGACGTGCTTGCAAAAGCTTGGTTGATCCAGTGGGCTGGACACTTAGCTCGTAAAAGCGAAGAGGACCCAGCACGGAAAGTCATTTGAGATACACAATTCATTATGATAGGAAAGAGCGTGACTTCATCGGCCAGGCCGACGAAAATGATATTGATATCTCCTATCATGAGTTTGCTTACTGTCCACTTCTTTTGTGAAAATTGCACATCTCTCACCTAAGCCGAACTATTTACGGTAAGCCTGAAATAAACTCCTTAAAGGCGATATTAATAATACACTAGGTATGACAGCGTTAATCGTGATCTATAGACGAATTGACCCAAACGAAGTTGTTCTCCAACTGCGCCCATCCCTCCTCTACAAGCGAAGAAACACAATCACAAATGAAACATAAGGCAATTCGACTCGTCGATATGTTTGTCATGTAAATATTACATACAACAAACCAAGTCAAGGCTATAGCTGAGACTCATAGCCGAAGCCGTAGTCGAAGCCACTAGGGAAATGTAACCGTGTTAAGCTATTTGTTGATGTCCCGACATCTATAATATGAGTACAGCTATGGACATAGTATATTTGAGTAAAACACTGGCTGGTGATACGATGTCAATGGGGCATTATGTTTGCATAGTTGAAATTATAACTCTCTAGTGTACATGAGGCTTAATAATGTAATCCAAAGGAGAACAAGGATATTCCATGCAGAAGGGCCCCCAATCCTTAATGGTTGTGCAAGAGCCTTTTGGCTATCGATCCATCCGTAATAAACCTAAATAAAGGTATATATAGAGAACGGGCTTCAGCATCATCAGGCATTTATGCATGTATGTATGTGTAAGCTCGAGAAAGATCAAGGGACTTGCGGCTGTGGCGGGGGAGTGTGCATATAAGCTCATAACATGGCTCCAACATGGACATATACGTTTACAATTCCGTTTAGTGCAATGTCCCCCGCCTCCCTTATCAAAGTACACAAATAAATTGCATCACTGTAAGATTTAATTAAATTATTGAGGACTGTTGTCAAAGATAACAGTGGTTTGGTCATATGAGGGTGAGTGTGTGTTTGTGTGCGTGGCGAGTCATGAAAGAATAAAGAGGAAAGCCGAAGCGTGCTTCGAAGTTTGTGTCTGTGGAACGGATCAATGTCGGCCGGAATACTTGTTCGATATGTTCGATAGTGAAATTAAAATTTGGGATTTTATAAATAACTGAAGCTCTTTTTTTTATAATTTGCACCCACTCAAGGGATTTTTGTTCCCCTTTTTATGCCAGAGACACAGTGAGTGCATTGGAAGAAAAAAGGTGTTGGAAAGGATGTGTCGGTATATATTGGTCTTGAATTCTTGATCATTGTAATGACTGGGAAAGACTTTATATGCTTGAGAGTACGTCTGAAGTTTGGCTTGAGGGTAAATTGATGGGCATTCCTGGAAGCGTGGATATTACGGTTGAATTGTTTAAGGGGAGGAATGAAACTGGCTTTTTCTCTAGAGCACTTACCGTAGAAGTAATCACACCAAAAACATAAATGTAAAAAAAGAGCCAAATTCTCCCGTACAAAAATTCTGCCTAACAAATTAGCCACGAAAAGTAATGAGATCTAAAAGAACGCCAAGTTCTAAGATTCAGCAAGTACTCGTAGGTGCATTGCAAATGTTTTAAGTGGACTTACATCGAATCAACTATTAGTTTTGAAAGTAACTTGTGAACTAATGTAAATTAGTTAATTTTTTTTACTTAGCAGGTTTTCCAAACTTTTTTAATAGTAGGTTACTAAGAGAAAACCCACCAAGTAAAAAAAATTAACTAGTTTACATTAGTTTACAAGTTACTTTCAAAACTAATAGTTGATTCGATGTAAGTCGTCTTAAAACATTTGCAATTATAGATAATTGCCAGATCAGACGGGGAGAAAAATTTCTTGCATCGTCTTGAGAAACCCAAACATCTTGCGGCATTTTTGGCGACATCGCGTATATGCTCGTTCCACAAGAGGTGGTCGGTGACGCACATACCGAGAATCTCGAGATGTTCGGTCTCATTGATGCAAGTGCATCGCTTCAACGATACAAGACAGCATTGAGTTTTCGAAGCATTAAACTCTACGCGGTTTTTAACTTCCCATTGTACAATGCTGTTTAAGTCAGAGTTAAATGAGCTTATCATATTTTGCCGTTGCAATTAGATATCCGAAGAGGAGGGATGTGAGTCTGGAAACGAATAAGAAAAGCTAAGGGTACTATCGTCAGCGAAAAAATTTATTGGATTAGAAATAACAGACAAGATATATCATTAATGAAAATGAGGAAGAGGTTCGGAGACAAAACGGACCCCCTGGGGCACACCAGCATTTATTTTGTGGGCTTCAGACTTGAACCCGTCCAATACAACTTATATAGAACGTTTCGAAAGAAAGTTTCTAATCCAACGAAGAAGATATTCGTCGATACCGAAGGCACGCATTTTCGATAAAAGAGCAAGATGCTAGACTTTATAACAAGTGCAACAATCTTACTTTCTCCAAAACGATGTAAAGATTTGTTCCACTGTTCGGTGAGATAAGCCATCAGATCACCAGTGGACCTGTTGCTGCGAAAGCTGTACTGCCAGTCATTACGAAGCTTTCAGTCTTCGAGATATTTCTTGAACTGATAGTTTATCAGCGTGTCCATGACCTTAGAAAGAAAGGACGTAAATGCAATCGGACGATAATAGGAGGGAGAAGAAGATTCAAAATTTTTGGGATTGGCTGGACAAATGCTGTTTTTCAACTGCACGGAACGAGCCCAGAAGAATAGGATAGATGGAAAAGCTTACGCAAGGGTTTTGCCAGCGTGAAAGAACACCTCTTCAGAATAATAGCGGAGATATCATCCGGACTCTCGCCACAGCATGAGTGCGGAATAAGATTAGTCCCATGGAATCATTGACGCGCCCAAGAATAGGCGGAGTTATGACACTCTCTGGCAGCGAAGAGTTGGCGGCGAACTGCCGAGCAAAATGGTAAGCTTTCATGAGAGAGCTCTGCTTGTAACTATGGGGAAATTCGTAGATGTAGTGAAGTGTGGATATAATACGTTTGTGTGAGGATCAGCTGCCATTATCTTGTCGGAAATTTGTTTAATATACCAAATCCCTGGCATTTTCAATTTTTCCTTCCTCAACGATTGTTTACCTTAAAAGTTTACAAATTATTCACCCAGGCATCTGTTCTCACCAAAAATGTGTAATATGTTCAAGCCATCACGCAAAATAAGAAAGAAACACCTCATCTCGTTTCCTACCCATGACCATAAATACTATCCCATTGGTTAATAGTTATTGCGATCTTAATTGCCTTTCAATTGACAAGTTTATCTAAATATAATCTCAAAATAGCATAATACAAGAAGAAAGCTACGAAGTCATTACCTATCTGCTGCCCAAAGCCGACAGTTTAACACGTCCGCATTGTATTTATATGGGCAGAAAAGGACAATAGACAAGAGAGCTATATTAAAAAAGCCAGAAAAAAACTGGAAATAAGTGTTGTGTGAACTATGAACTAGAAAACTGGCATAATTCCGGTGAAAAGGGTTTTATATGGGAGTTTTGTTGAGTTCTATAGAATTGGGTACTGTTTTTATTTTTTGTCAAATACTCACATTAACACCCGGCAAAAAGGGAAAAAGCATTGTTTTGAAAATTCCTGACGTTCTTTTAATTCACAGCACACGTTTGAAATGTTGTTCTTGTAATATTGCGAACAAGGAATTTGTTGCTTTTGGATTTTGGTATGCGGTGCGCATCGCCGGTGATGTTGACACACTATGGTAGAAAGTGTTTTGTGGCCATTTTGGAATTTCTTTTTGTAGTTTTTTTCATTTCTGAGGGAGCTTGAAAATTTTTAAAAATGCTGAGCATGCCTGGAACTGTAAATAACAAGGAAATTTTTCAGGATCTAGGATCTACCATAAGATACCTACCTTAAAATCCTAGAAAAATGAATTTTATGGAAAAATTGGTACATGGGAGAAACCGTATTACTATATTACTACTATTACGCTCGGTACTTTTTAACTGCCTTTTAGTTATAGTAAGTTAAGTCAGTAAAAAGTAAGCGATTTAGGGTTTAGTCAATAAGTCTCTTGATTGCAGTGAATTAACTTTTAATCAATTGAGTTTTTTTAAAGTCTTTTTGACTTATATGCATGTTTTAAACACTCATTTTATTGGTGCAGGGAAATTACTCCACGGGAATCTGCTCCACATGGGAATTTACTCCACTCCAAGTGGGAATTTGCTCCGCTTTTTAAAGTGGAATAAATTCCCACTGTGAGTGGGAAATAATTGCATAATTGTGTGAGAAAGTAGTCCACTAAAAGTAAAAAGTTTAAGAAACAATTATTGCACTTCTTATTAAAAAAAAATTTCAGAATGTGATTTTTTGTCTTTGAACTATAAAAAACTCTTACAAATACAGGGGCCGAATTACGGCATCCGTTATCGAATAATACGTTACTGAATTGTGTGTGTTTATGTGCTTTCGGCATTACCTCTCACGTTATCGAGTTCAGTATCGAGCTTCTAGTTAGTACAAAAATTTTCAATTCTCTCCTCAGCTATCGAGCTTAATTTCATTCGACACACAAACAGCTCACTGATGGGAGGATATTTATAAGAAAAAAATTAAATGTTACTTATTTTGAGAACTTGAATTATTTTATTATAAAATTCTTTGCCAATAATCTATTTAGGTCAAGTTATTCTGCTCCAAACCTTCATAAATCTCGTCTTCTTTAACAGTCCAACTATATTTTTTTCATAAAATAAAAAAATAATATTTCTGCCTTCAATACTTCACTCAAGTTTTGTTTTTTATTTGTCAAACCTCTCAAAATTCCTTCAAAATAATCGAGACTCGATAAAAACTACTACAATTTTTTATTCTCAAACGATACGTGACCTAACGAGTGCCATAATCCCAATGGGGTTACTCGTTCGTTCGATAACGGAAGCGGTAATTTGGCCTCAGTTTTTTTACTTCAAATTCACCCTTTTAAATATAAAATTCACCCTTTTACAATTCAAATTCGCCCTTTTACAAATCAAATTCACCCTTTTACAAATCAAATTCACCCTTTTTCCAAATCAAATTCGCCCTTTTACAAATCAAATTCACCCTTTTACAAATCAAATTCACCATTTTACAAATCAAATTCACCTTTATACAAATCAAATTCACCCTGAACTTATAATGAAGATAGCATGTATTTGTTAAAATAAAATCACAAAAGATCACTTTTATTTAAGAAAAATTATGTCTGGGTGAATTTGATTTGTAAAAGGGTGAATTATATTTGCAAAAGAGTGATTTTGATTTGTTAAAGGGTGAATTTGACTTGCAAAAGGGTGAATTTGATTTGTAAAAGGGTGAATTTGATTTGTAAAAGGTTGAATTTGATTTGTTAAAGGGTGAATTTGATTTGTAAAAGGGTAAAATTGATTTGTAAAAGGGTGAATTTGAAGTAAAAAAACTGTAAATAGGACTATTTTTTTTACTCTTTGTTGACAAAATTGGCAGAGCAATTCAATTTTCAAAACTAACTGCTGCCGTTTCCTTTAATTAAAAAAAAAAAAACCACCACGCACCTTTGTAATCCACGCTTGTGTCTGGAAAGCAGGTGCTGCATTGCAATGATTCATTTTGAACATCCTTTTTTCACTTTCGTCTTAGGATTATGATTATGACGATCTGGAATATTCAAAATCGTTTTGGTTTGGTTGGGAGGGAAACGAGCGAAAAAATTTTGCCCAAAAGAGAATGAATTTGGGGTGTGAAAATAAAAAAAATTCGCGCATTATAATAACTAACATTCCTCGTAAAAACCTGTAGAGCTCAGTTTCATGCTGGGAAATAATTCCACCAAAAAAATTGTGCAGTTATTTCCCACTTGCAGGGGGAATTTATTCCACTTTAAAAAGTGGAGCAAATTCCCACTTTGAGTGGAGTAAATTCCTATGTGGAGCAGATTCCCGTGGAGTAATTTCCCTGCACCCATTTTATTTATTAATCGTAATATCGCGTCAATACTAATGACTCACTTTTATCTCAGCACAAAGTAGTTTTTTCGTTTAAATTTTCCCTGTTGAAAATCCTTTGGGGGAATATATACAAATCTCCCCAAGTGTAGAAAAAAAAAAAAATTGGAATGAGAACTAAAGAAATATGGCGGTAGTTCATTTTAAGAAGTGGCCCAAGGCCAAGTCCTCATTTCAATGTGAACTAAAGCCACTCGCAGCAATCCAAATTATTTTAATATTAGGTATATGGGAACATATGTAGGTAAATATATGGTTTAACAAAAAAAGGATGAACGCTCTATTAGTTAAACGGGCGTTAAACACAACTGTTTTAAACACGATTTACTATAAATCAAATTATTGAAAAACCAATAGTCACATATTTGCCTTATTCTTAACTTTTTTCATCACGCTTACAACTTGCAAATTTTAGAAAAATTTCTGTTTTCTTATACTTTCACGGCCCCCTCTTTTTTTGGCTCGAGAATGGAAAATCATCCGATTTCGATGACATTTTTTTTAAATCTTCTTTTTTACGGCGGAATTATGAAGAAATTTACGAGGATGAAAAAAAATTAAAACGTTTAATTGTTGATAATGTTTTGCAAAGTAATCGAATGAAGTTGCTTTATGAACAAATAAAAAATGAAAATAATTTTTCATATTTCTATGGAATTTCAGAATGAGTTAGTTTCTCAATATTTTCGTAGATGCTTCATTCGGAAAAATTGTTCTCCAGACTTTGAAAGTAATCAAAAACTCGCGCACTGCAGTATTGGAAAGCGAGCGAAGCGAGCCGAATTTTTATTTGGCAAACAGAGAAACAATTTGGGGTGTGAAAATAAAAAAATTCGCGCAAATTTTCTTGGTCAGCCATTTGAATGTAATCTTGTGTTAAAAATATTAATTTCAAAAAATCTCATTGAGATTTGAGAATTGTGTTCCACTTCCACCAAATAATTTTCGTAGATGCTTCGTTCGGAAAACTAGTTTTCTAGACTCTGAAGTAATAAAAAAATCGCGTACTAAGACCCGAAATTTATTTTTTGCAAACAGAGAAACAATTTGATGTGGTTTCTTCTATTTTTGTCTTATTTTTATACCTCGTGCATTTGTATGCAACTAAAGTATACAGCCCTGGCATCTGAACTTCTCTCAACTTCTTGGTCTTGGACACTGGTCAGTAATAACAAGATAGGAAAGCAAGCTGTCAAAATGACAATTGCCTGCAAACTAAAAAAGTAAGTTTTCTGCAAGAGTATGCGTGTTTTAAAATTCAAATTTGCGATATTTGGAGAGTAAAACGTTGGTAGGTTTAAAATCTTTTTAAATCAGATCAGTGGTCTTTGACTTCTCTCAATGTGAGATTCAACAACAACCACAAAAACAGCAAGAGACAGAGCTACAATCCACCACAACCTGCGCAGCCAAAACCTCTCTTGACATTTTTATGGTAGTTTCCCGGTGACCACGCTTGCACCAAAACGTTCAGGATGAGTACGGCATTGAACTCATTTAATAATTTTTAATTTTTTTCAACACGGCTAATTATTTTATAATGTCTCCCTTCGTCATATAAAAAAAATGAATAGAGTGGCGCAACAGCTCTTGAAGAGCCAAGGTCTAAGTGGCTTACTCTCATCATCAATTCTCTGAGTGCGTGTGAAGAATTGAGGAGACCTACAATTTAACGCCGATTCCGAACGGCAAATTTGAGAAGCACTTTTTCATGACAGATTGATACCTACTCTTGGAAGTTTTTTTTCAATTCTTCGCAAGAGGCAGTACCCGTAAAAGATGAAATAAAAACTATGGCCGGAGTAGGACTCGAACCCACGATGATCTGCTTAGCAGCCAACGCACCTAACCACTTTAGCTACGGGCAACTGCCTCTTCGTCATATCCCACCTCTGATTTCCGTACTCAATTCTGGAAACTAGCGCCACTTCTGTGTTGGTTTGCAAAAGACCATTCCAAAATTCACAAAGAATATCTGAAAATTTCGTTAAAAAATTTCAGATTTTTGAACCGGTTGCTGACTTAAATTTGCTAAGACCTAAGATGCCAATCCTTTCATTGGATACATACTTGAAAGCCTTTAAAAAACTAACGCATCCGCATATTCCGTAATTCAACAGCCTGAAAAATATAAATTGAGTACTTGCTCCATTCCTGTGAACAAAACAAATCCTTCCCAAAAAAATTCTATTTATTTCTTTCTTATTTTTACTGAACAACATCCTTTAGACTGGCACAGTTTTTCATAGTACCCTTACGGTTTTGTTATGCGTTTGATCGAACATATTGCAAACATCTTCGGACAGCCTTTCATATCGTGAAAATATAGAAAAAAAAATGGTCTTTCCGTTTATATTGGCTTCAGGTTTATTGATTTCCCCTCTTTCTTCTTTTTCGATAATTACTTTAAGTCTCATATCATTCTGCCCTAATGAGCTTCAAGTAGTGATTTTTGTTTTGTTTTGAATTATGTAAATGTCAATTATAAGAACCCCAACCCAAGCGCAGTCTCGATCACAATAAACAGTCATATTAGAGAGACTTTGTCAACCTACAGTAGGACTCAAACCTTCCATTGGCAGAGTTGTAAGTTATTAATTTATCCTCGTCTGCGTCAACTCTTAATTTTTCTTGTCTGAAATATCAATGGAAGACTAAAGGTATAGAAACAAAATCTTACTTTTCCAATGCCTTAACTTGACATTGAATCCAATTATAATATTCTTTTTTTCTTTTTGAGCCCTCGACTTGAGAGATTTCGTCGAAGGACAATAGAACTTAATAACCTAATTGGTAATTTGCCTTCGAATTCGAACACTACTTACAATAATGACGTTGAAGTCAGACAATGAGATCAATGGCAATAGTAGTTCTGAAGAAGAACCTTTCACACCCTGACGTCTGTTTAGGCCTCAGTTATAGCTATCAGTAAAATCCATCAGTAAAAATTGAAATTCTGGAATCTGAAATTTTTTACTGATGAGCGTTTATAACTATCAGTAAACTTACACCTTCGCGCTGCAAAACAATTTCGTTTTTACTGTTCATCTCATCAGTAATTTTTTTAATGATGGCACTGGAACAGTAAAAAAATGAAACGCCATCAGTAAAACGAAATGGGATTTTTTTGACATTTGACAGTCAGTTGTTCAGTAAAATGAAATTTCATCAGTAAAATTTATAAAATTGATTTGTTAATAATATTTAACACTAAATGCATTCCTATTTTTTGAAAAAAATAGACGAAATGTATTTTCAACTTATTTCATCAAAATTTTCCTCAAAATATAAGATTAAAGTTTTCAAAATAGCAAAACAAAATTTTTACTGATGGATTTTACTGATAGCTATAACTGAGCCCTTATAGCAGGGAAGTAACATAAAACTGGCAACAAATTGTAGAATCAATTTAAAATGGTGCGGCAGAAAATTTAAGCTCCTAATTTAATTTTCAAAATAAATGTTGTAAGATGGTTACATGAACAAGACCCCCACGAAGAGTCAGAATTAAGGCAAGGCCACCAAATATCATTCTTCTATTTTCTTTGTCTGATTGCTCTTTAGCTCAACGCCGCTGCTGACTGCTCCAAGTTCCGAGGCTGACTTATTTCCTTATTTCGCAGCACATAGAATAAAACCACGAAACCGGGTCAGGGCATGTAGTGGCATACATATAGTTCCTTTCCATTGGTTATTTAAAAAGCAGGCTTTTACACTAGAAAATTACTTCATACATGCGTCCTCGGCACAAAATGTAGTGTTTTTTTTTTCTCTGCTTTGGCAAAAGTTTTCACAGCTTTTGTTGTGTATTACGATACGGCCAAGTTATAAACAAGCAACCGACACCGAGCGATACGACAACGATGAAGAGGACGACCGAAGTTGGTACTTATGAAGAGGAATGTATATTTTTAAAGGCTTAGTTGTTTAAAATTCCCACCGGAAACCGCTCACTTATTTTTGTTTTTGCGTTAACAAAAATTATATAATTTTGTGAACCAAAAACTCACCACTTGGTGCAAAATTCCAATGCACAACCAGCCGTCGCGTTGCTGTCGGCGGCGGTAACCGGGTTTGGGGTCGGTTCCCATTTTTCTTTGTTAATTTTCGCCTACTTTTTCATTTGAAGAAGAAACAGGAAAAGAAAATGTTAGAAAATGATGAAATTTGGAAAGCATTAGCGCTCTGTTGATTGCACCAACAACAGGCAAGGATGTCAGAGTTTAATTATTATTATTTGCACTTCAATTTCTATTCATGTTGTTATTATGAGTTGAAAACGTTCATTTTGTTGGTTTTGTTTTGATCTTCTTGATGATGACTGATGAGCATTAAAAGTTTTGCTTCATGGTCGACTGTTAATGAGCTTTACTTTTGTTATTTCTCACAGTTTCGACGTTTCGAGTCCTTGGGTTTGGTTTTATTTTCAGTTAAAAACGAAAATTCGCCTAAAACTTAAACGAAATTAAACCCCAGCCTACAGTATTGCATTATACCTACATGGTGCGGCACGAAAACTTGCTGATTTTAAAAGGTAATAAAACCAAAATTAGTGGACGTACAGTTACGAAACTTTTTTATTCTTATCACACACAATTAAAATTTTCCATTACATGGTCTTAAAGATGATATCGAACAAGCGATGGCCTCCATTTTCAATACACTGAGATACCCGATTTTCGAAGCTATGCTGAACTCTTTCAAGCATATCGACGGGTATTTTCGCTATTGCTTCACGAATGTTGTCCTTCAGATGATTTAGGGTTCGAAGCCGATCAGTGTAAACGATAGATTAAAGGTAACCCCATAAAAAAAACGCACGAAGTCAAATCAGGTGAGGGATTTGATCAAGTTTTCCCTCTTCCTGAATGTTTTTACCCACGAAACAATCGACTTTCGGCCAGGAACGCGACTTCCGGGTATGGCCAATTTGGCGAATCAGAAAATTTGCGCGAATTCTTCTATAAGCAAAAAAAGTTTAAGTGTTGACAAATATTCTAACAGGAGTTTATATAAATTTAAAAACGAAATAAGACCAAAATGGCCTAGTTTCGTTTTAGCAAATATAATAAACCCAAATTTCAAATTTGGTTTTATTTCGTTTTCGAAAACGAAATGAGACCAAATTTTCGAATTTTGGTCTTATTTCGTTGGGCGTTATTTCACGTCACCGGTTAAGTTTCTATTCTGATTTTATTAGATTGTTTCTCACAGTCTCACTTGTTAATATACCTACATAATGTACATAACTGGATACTGGAGTAGGTGCAGGCTTCTACGGTGCCGTGTCATAAGGCCATAGGTCATAAGGCCATATACTCAAAAATTTTGAGTATATGGCCTTATGACACTTTCAAAAGCGTCATAAGGCCATATTTGAGCATATGGCCTTATGACGCTTTTGAAAGTGTCTTAAGGCCATATGGCCTTATGACGCTTTTAAATAATTTTTTTCCTGAAATCCCATAGTTCAAATAAAAAAAAAAAAACATTTCTAAATAACGTACATAAAATGTTTATTCAAATTAATTAAATATTCATATAATGACCATAATTAAAGGAGATATGCATACATTAACGTGCATTTCAGCTCTAAACAGTTTTGATGTTTTATAGAATTCCTTTGCAAATTGTGCAGAGAATTGCGTTGTTATTCTTACATGAGTTAATGTATTGAAAAAGTTATGAATTTCAAAGAATCGATTTTAATCAATTTACTTGATATACAATTTAAATTAAGAGAAAAATAAATCGTTGCTCGCGCGAGCGGAAAATTTTTTTTGGCCCAGAGAGAATCAATTTGGGGTGTGAAAATAAAAAAATTCGCGCGAATTTTTTTATTTTCACACCCCAAATTGATTCTCTCTGGGCCAAAAAAAATTTTCCGCTCATGCGGATTTTGTATTTTCACACCCCAAATTGATTCCCTCTGAGGCAAAACATTTTTTTTCGCTCACTACGCCTTGCGCAAATGAGTATTTTATTTCCCAATCTTAATTTTATATCAAGCACCTAAATAAATTAAAGTCTACTCTTGTAAATTCAAAATGTTTTCTATAGTGACCATTTATTCAAAAAAGTCGTAAGTAAATATGGCCCCATGACTTTCACAATGTTCCTTATTACCATCATATGGCAATTTGTAGCTTTTAATAGTGTCATTTGACCATATGGCATAAAGTCGCAAATAAATATGGCCTTATGACGCTTTGGAAAGTGTCATAAGGCCATATGCTCAAATATGGCCTTATGACGCTTTTGAAAGTGTCATAAGGCCATATACTCAAAATTTTTGAGTATATGGCCTTATGACCTATGGCCTTATGACACGGCACCGGCTTCTACTCTGAAAGCCTCAACCTTGCCAAATCATTCAGGCTCCCCGACCATAGCAGCGTCTTCCAAGCTGAGATCTTGGCAGTGAAAAACGCTGCTGAACAAATATCCATGATGGCGATATCACACGCGGACATCACTTTTTTCATAGATAGCCAAGCAGCAATAAAAGCTATCTCTGCCACCCAAATCAAGTCGAAGCTTGTCTCTTGCTGTCGCGAAGAGCTAAAGGTTCTTGGCACACAGCATAACGTAAGACTCTGCTGGGTTCCTGGCCACAGTGATGTACCAGGCAACGAAAAGGCGGACGAACTTGCTAGGGAGGGCTCCACACTCGAACCCTCTCAGATAGACCATCATATAGGGATACCGTTATGTGAACTGAAACATAACGTCAGTAAAACCATCATCCAAAAATGCAATGATAGATGGAATCTCCTAGAAACCTGTGTTAACACCAGGAAGGAAAAGATCCGATTAGATCTTAACTCTTAATAAACCCTCCTTAAGATCCCTTATCGGCATTATTACAGGACACAACCTACTCGGCTACCATAAGAAGAAGATGGGGCTCAGTACTGATGACCTTTGTAGAGGCTGCGGTGATGAAAACGAGCATGAAGACTCTGCTCATTTTCTCTGCCACTGTCCTTCGCTCTGTCTTGCTAGGAAGAAAACTCTAGGCAACTTCTTCTTTAATGAACTAGAGGAACTATCAGAACTGCCAGGCAAAAGTTTACTAAACTTTGTCAAGACCTCTAAATGGTTAAACGAACCACATGATTCATAGGTTATTATATCTTTTTTCAGGAAGTTACAACACTTCGGGGTACCACAATGGATCTACATTGATCTAAGTGTGATGGTAACAACATCAACTATCAGCCCGTTCAACCTAACCTAATGTACATAACAAGCAATAAAATTTGTTTTTTTATTAAAAAAATTGAGTTCTATATCGAAATTGCAACCTAAAATCTCGAGGGTATAATCCTGCCAATCTTCCTAGCCACTTCTTGATAGATTCTTCACAAAGTGAAATTGATGTCTTTTATTGGAATGGATAATGGAACTGGTTTTTTTTTAACCTACCAGGCAACTACACAACGGCATGTAGCACACAAAACAAACCTCCGAGTCTAGGAAATGAAAATTTTCACACGAAATCACAAAAAAAAATGCTGACCCAGGTCGTTGCCATTTCGTTCTAGAAGGATAGGTAGGTACACTGTAAAACAACTCAAATATAATCTGCCATCACTTTTGGCTTAAAGTTGGTGTTGCGAGTATTTCTTCTCTTTTTATTTTCACGATTTTAACAAATTCGTGTTCGAAGTGACTATTGGAGCGTGTGTGAAGTTTATTTTTTCATTGATTGCAAGTGGACAAAAAAGAAGAGAAAATTGGTTCTACTGTAGTTCTGAGAGAGGTCATGCCATTTGTGGCTTAAAGCCTTACCGAGAAATCGTTCATCAATTCGAAGCTTTGTTTCAATAGGACAGTAACAAAAAATCAAACTTCTGAGTTTGAGCACTCTTTCATTGAGAGTTCGGTTGATAAAACATAAGTTGAGGGATAGTTACAGCCATGATGTTGGGCTACCTTCTAGAGATGCCGTGAAAATGGAAACAAAATCTGAGTGTGCTCTTTTTTTCAACGTCTGGTCATCACTCATTGGTTTTCACCGCGCTCTTGTTCTCTTCGCATTAATTTGCCTTACAGTCGAAAACATTAAGATTGACCAATCTGTATTTGTGGTCTTGGTTGTCCTGAATAAATAGTCAATGAAATAGTCTTCCAACACAAAAGTCAGATCTATACACAATTGATAAAGATTCTAGGCACCTGCTACTTTAGTTAATAATCAAGCAGCCAGTTGCAGGGTGTTGTCTTCATCTATTTTGTTTTGAGCAAAGTCACCATGTATTAAAGCTAACCGAATTACAGAAACTTGGATATCTTGGAATCCAATGAGGATTGAAAATAATGATTGGAATTCATCTGACTCTCTATTTAGGTTTCTGTGAATTAAACGGTTGTGTTTGTATTCCTCGTTTTCTTGGTATGTTTTTGTTCCATTTAAATAAATGTTAACCAGACCAGAATAATGAAAGGGATGCAACAGCCAAAATTAAACGATTCAAAGGAAGGACACAGAGATCGGTTCCTTTTGGAATGGTTAAACTACGTCACCTCGAAAATGAATGCAAATTTTCAATATCCATTAAATAGACAGGACAAAACAAGTGCTGGATTGTCTCATCGGCAAATTAAGCAAATGAAAAGGATGTCAAGTCATCCACTTGACGTTTTGGTTCGGGGCCCCCATTGCTGGCCATTGAGAAGCTTCGTCTCTCATGGTATTGTTAGAGCTCGTAAGACCTTCCCAGTCCAAAGTCTTTGGAGTAATGAGTGTCAATTTTTTGAAAGATTGTTTGATGGAGCCCCTTAGGCATGGACTGCTTAGTCCGACAGTTTACTAAACATAACAAACCAACAGTTTCCTGGGGTGGAATCGTGTAAGGTGATTTGTGATTATCACCTTTGTGACTATAAAATGTGATCACATTTTATTTTCCTTCTGTGTAAGGTGATCACCAAAAATATTTCGAAGCTTGGCATCATTTCCCAAAAAAACAAATGACATATTATCACTAGTACAATCACTCTGGCAACCGATTGTAGCGCCACTATTTGCAAGCATTTTATTACATGAGTTGATATTGAAAAAGAAACGGCGGGGCAGAGAATTAGGAAAACAGAAAATTAGGAAAAGAAAAAGTTTCTTTTTTGAAATTGAAATTGAAATTTGAAGTTCGAATATATTTATTCTATTTGACTGTTCAAGTATCAATAAACAAAAAATGTTATTCAATGTGATAGCAAAATAGTTGTCACAAGGAAAAGTAGCAAATATGTGATTATCACTTGTGACTATCACCTTACGCAGACAAAATTTGTGATTTGTGATTATCACCGATCACAAATCACCTTACACGATTGCACCCCTGTTCATGGTTCTATTCTCATTAATCCCTTCTCAAATTGCTTCTTCTTCGATGTGAATAAGAATTAGAATAGTTTTTTCTCTTGAAAGTATTTCTCTGAATGTGGTAAGGTTTTAGTATAAGCCAAAACTAGAAATTCGTTGTTGCGTTGACGGGGACTGAAAGTGGTAAAAATTATTGTCATGTACTCGTCAGTGGTCATTCACATTAAATGCATATGAGTAGTGGCTCGAATTTTCATGCTAGCAGAGGGATGAGAAACATTTATTGAAAATCTGTTAATTAAAAGTTGAACTTCAGGCAGAGTGAGAGAACTGGTGCATTTGATTGCATAGTTTACGGAAACAAGGAAATTCCTCAAATCCGTGCGAACCAATACAAAATGTTTGAAGTGGGCGGCAGAAGACAACATCATTCAAGAATTGAGAACGGCAAGAGCCTATTAACCAACTGAAGGGCGATTTAGAAGTTTTTCAATGGCTAAACCTATTTGGAAAAATATACCGTCAGACAGAATATACAGTTTTCTTATATATTTTTAAAATTTTAATGAGCTTATAAAAATTAAAAAGCCTCAACAGAAAAAAAAAACGTTTTTCGCTAAGTTTTAAGTATTCCCAGTTCCCCACTTTACAAAACATGTAAGCACGCTCCATAGTCGTTTGGTTCCCTGACAGACAGGCTGAAGGAATTCTTATTCTTAATATTAACGATTCCTCTTTTAAAGAACCTCCTGAAACTGATGAAAGAAATGCCACGTCATTAGTGGCCAAATTGATTTCTCCAGAGAGAAGCTTTGAGTTCATGGTATTTGATATTCGGCTCGGATGGGAATTTTCTTTTCTTTCATATTATTTAAGCCCAATATATAAGCACGAATACCTGTCGACCAAGGACCAGAAAATAGGACAAAAAAAAACTACAATGTAACCTTTCGTCGAATCTACTGCAGCAGTAAGAACGAGTCAGGTCTCAAATTTGAATCATGTAAAAGTTCTCGGCTACCACGGTGCTCGATGATGATGACTGCGCCATGGTCCATTGCAGACTTTTATGGGAATTTCCTCAAACAGCACACAAAAAAAACCTTTAAAGTAAATCTTCATGCTTCGTTTCTTTTACCTCATTTGGGACTTTTAAAAGTAAAAAATTGAACTCATGGACACAGACGAGCATTTTTTTTTCATCACGTCGCATTTTATTTTAGTAAGAGTTTGCCATATTATAGTTAGTATAAGCTAGTAGTGTCCGTGGCTTAGTGGTAAGGTGCGTTGGCTGCTTAGAAGAACGTTGTGGGTTTGAGTCTTACTCGTGCCCATGGTTTTTATTTTTCATCTTTCACAGGCACTGCGCACTGCCTCTTGCGAAAACTAACAAAACTTCCAAGAATATCAATCTGTCGTCGTCGTTGGGAAGAGGTTCTGCTCTCCTGGAAAGCAGTCTCTAGCATAACAGGGTGAAAATGAAAATATACAAACGAAAAAACCGCAAATAAAGAAAACCCAGGAGGAAAAGCAAATTAAAAGAGTTGAAAATTTGAATCAAAACGCAAAAAAAAAAGAAATAAACCAAAGGACCGAAGTTTTTTTTTTTCTTCCTGTCAACCGCTCCCCCTTTTTCAAACTCTGAACATGGCCTGTTCATCATGTGAGTTGTGATTGTGAGCAGTGTATGCAGATTGTTTTCAGAATATTTGCAAGAGCAGACATTTTTTGAATTCCTAGTCACTCCGCAGCCTGGCTGGTATCAACCTAGGTTTTAACAGCCAAAAAAGTAATTTTGCAAACACAAAAAAAATTAAACTTGATACCAAGTGGTTTGCTGCACCAATCACGACCAGCAATTAAAGTATGGAATGGAATAGTCAGAAGTAGGTCCGTTTACTGTTTGTATTTCTTCATTGCACTTTGTCGTTTATGTATGCTGCTGTAATCTTTGTCTATGATAGTGGCGTTTCCGGAGAAAATTGCTTCCTCTTGAGGTTAAGTGTGACCTTCATGATTGGCTGAAAAAGTTGTTGTTATTTCTTTCAATGAAAGAGAAACTTATCCTTATAACCGTGTGTATCATTGATAAAAAAAAAATTGACTAGCTAGTACCTACTGCTTTAAGCACGAAAAACAGGAACCAACTGAATTACACAAAATAAAAATAGCAAAAGCAACTATTTTGAATAATTTCAACGAAAAGTTAATTTGCTTCGTTCGCCATGATTCTCATCATATCGAGTACCGTAACATTTGTGTTTTGGAAAAAGGGTGTGACCTAAATCAGGGTTGTCGATTTTCTTATGTCTCATTATGTTTGAGTTACTAAAATGGAGTAAATTTCCATGAAAAATGGTAGGATTTTTTGCGGTCGATTGGGACACAAACCGGTAATAGTAGGTACTGTGGTATGCTATTTTTCAGTAAATGTTCAAGGTATTCATTACTTTTAACGATACTTTTCCTCATTTACTTTTAAAACTTCCAGCAGATAAACATTAAAAAAAAAAATTATTCAATTAACTATATTGATACTTGGCTTAGTGGTTAGGTGCGTTGGCTGCACCTAACCTAGCTGGGTTCGAGTCCTACTCGTGCTCATAGTTTTAGTTTCATCTTTCACGGGCACTGTCATTGCGAAGAACTGACAAGACTTCCAAGAGTATCAATCTGTCATGAAAAAGTGCTTCTCAACTTTACCGTTCGGAATCAACGTTAAATTGTAGATCCACTTGTAAGCCACTTAGTCTTTGCCTCTTTAAGAGCTGTCGCGCCACTCTATTTATTTATTTATATTGGTACTAAGTCGAGTATTTAATTTCTATTCGCCTTTTGATGTCAAATGAAATGTTGGAGCTCTTCCCATAGTAAATTCCACCAAAGTGATTGCTTTTTGCTAGACCATCTCGTTGATTCGTGAATAATTATTGTTTCAATCAATCCCTACAAAAATCTCAAAACACAATGGTTTGCGATCTTTCTTCTGTTTTGCTTTTATGTCTTTTCCTTTGTCGTAGTGTTGTCTTTATGTTTGCATTAAACAAGGAAAAAACCAAACACATTAGTCGATTTGCTAGATAGACAATCGCAACTATAAATATATAGCACATTTTATTTGGCGTCAATTCAACGTGGCTTCTACTATGCTATCACATTCATGAACCAAACTTAAAATCGAGAAAGGGAATAATAAAAGGCAATAATATATTTAGTTTTTGTTTTGCTCTTTCTTAGTTCGTTTGTTTGTGACCAGGAATTTAAAAAGGGGATTTCATGAAACAGACACAACACAACACAGCAACACCAGAATGAAAGTAGACTAAAAACTGAAAACAAAACTAATCAATTTTTTATGAGAAGAGAGAGTGTCAGAAGTATTTTTAGATTTTATGAGAGATTTTTCTATCTTCATTCCATAGCCAAGACATAGCAGACAAGGCCTATGATGATTACAATCATAGCTGGGCACCGTTAATCAAAAAGTTAACTTCGTTAATCGCTAATTCGTTAATTAAAAATTTAACTTCGTTAACAGTTAAAACGTTAAATTTTAGAAAAATTAACGCAAGTTAACGTTAATCGTTAATCCGTTAACACGCCATACAAATTTTATTTTCTAATAAAAATTGGAAGTTGGAAACAAGAAAAGACAAGTAAATTTTTTTTAATATAGTAAATTATATTTTATAACAATTTATTCAGTCATCTATATGAATGTGATTGTTCCCCTTCATGAACATCAGTTGAAATTCTCGTCGGAAAGCGAGGCTCTTTTCGGCTGAAGTATATCCTTGCCCGTGGATAAGAGACGTTCAACAGCAGCGCTTGAGGGTATTGTATTGTATTGCATTGCATAAACTTATTTGCCAATACTTGTTCCCCGAGGAATGCCGCTTCATTTAACGAGTCTTTTGACTTCAAATCTAGCCACGTTTTTACGAGACTTTGACCTTAACTTCTTAATGATTTGTTGTTCTTACGTTTTTCTGAAGATTGAGTAACAGAGTTGAAAAAGTCATCCTCATCATCGTCGTTGTTACTCGCGTTGCTGCCTCCACCACTTACACCCTCTACGTCCTTTGATATTTCGATAGCTTCTTCTTGTAGCACTTCTTCTACCTTTTTTTCCATGCATATTTTGACTGCATCTACACGACTGTTATCATAATTTCTGCAACCATATCAACCGAAACTTAGGGTGAAAAGCCGCAGCAAGTTGGCACTGTTCATCGTCCATAAGTGGTCCGAACCTTCTCTCTATGCCGTTTAATAACGCATATTATATTCTGTATCTGTATACCTATAGCACCAACAAAAAAAAAAACACCGACAGGCAGCGAAATAGACAAGTCGCGTTTCGTTGTGTTTCCTGAAGGGTGTTGACTAATTTTTTATAAGTTATAAAAATAATTACCAATAATCTAATTTGAACGTGTATCTGTATGGTATTTGTGTTCGATTAACGATTAACGGACTTTGGAAAATTTAACGATCGTTAGCATTTTTTTAAAGTTAACTGAAAAGTTAATCCGTTAATGGGAATGTTAACTTCGTTAATTAACGATTAACGGATTAACGAAAAAATGCCCGTTAATGCCCAGCTATGATTACAATGTATACAGAGACTTAAGAATGAGTAGCTAAACAAAATTCTCTTGAAGATAACGGAAAAGTTCGACTGATATTTTTCTGGTTTTACACATTTCTTTTACTTATTTAATCTTCTTTCTTTTGCCTTTTCGACAATGTTTTTTTTTTGCAGTTTTCTACCGCTTTCTTGTGTTCATTTGGTGGAATAGAGTATTATCTTTAGTGGTCAACCGAAGATGTCTTAAAGGCCATACATTTTTATCCTCAAGTCATGAAAATTGTATCGAACTTGAAGGAACTTTCACAACTTTAAGCAGCCCAGTTGTTTGAAGACTTACACTTAATGGTGCTCTGTGCTTCAGAATTCTGTTTGGCAAAATGTGTGACCAAAGATAAAAAAAAAACGAATATTAAAAGTTTTGGTTTCACCTACTAACATAAAATTTTTCGCCTTAAATAAATCAATAATTATGCTCAATTCATCAATAAAAGCGCTTTTACTAAACTCATGCAGTCTGTATAGATAAGCACAACACGGTGTAGTTATCGTTTTCATAACAAAAGGATAGCAACAACCCATCTGCGCAAGAAATTTTAATTTTGGAACACTCGCATACAAAACCATCTCTCACATAAACAGCTACCCCTCCCGATGGATACAATTCATTGCAGTTTCCAAATAGAGAATAACCCGGTATATTGTTTAAACAATTGTAGCGACAAAGTTCTCAGTTATGAAAATGAACGCGCTACAACAAAATTAATTCTACAAACATCTCTACAACACGTCATGAAACACACCCAACTTCGCGAGCTGTCATCAAGAGAAATCAAATTGACAACTGCCTCTTTTACTTCGGACAGCAGACAGGAAAGGTTGCATTGGGTGATCTTAAATCATAATTTCTTCATTATTTAAATCAATTAAATTTAGTAAGTTAAGAATATTGTTCTAGTTGTAAATAAAAATACAAAAGATTAGCATCGGACTTTCTTTTACAACGTATTCTTACACAATGTTCATTTTCATATATCCAAATTTCACTCAATACTATTACCACAAGTAAACATGCAAGCGCTTCAATATGAGCTACAAGAGACGAAAAATTTGTCCTCAAAGTACGAATGTTTTGTTGTAAACAAAAACAATAATTATTGTCAACATAAGGTTCATTTAAGGGGCTCCCCAGTATATTGACATGACGATCTTCAAAGAGATCAGCGTCCATAACTGTGGCCTTAAACCAAGAAAAACAAAAAAATTATAAATATAAATGTTTGAGAATTCTTAAAAATTGTAGTAGTCCTCTAAGGTATTGGTAAAAGAAGGAAGAAGGAGAGGCTCTGCCATTTTTTGGAGCAATAAAATTCAGAAGCGATTTGCTCCTGCCAGAGGCAATGAAATTGTTAAGTGTTGAAAACGTTGCTTTGAAAAGTAAATGCTTTACACCACTGTTATAAGGTTTTTCTTACATCGCGGGCACTGTGGCGTATACTTGCTATTTTAAGTACTTGTACGATAAAAATTTTTTGAATCTACATGATAAGAGAAACAAAACCACTTACGAAAATTGTCTCAACAGCTTAAAATTCACCTGTCCATTTAAGAAACAATCTATCTTTTATAAGGTCCAAATTTCTGAAAGTTGGAAGCATTAGCTGTCATAGAGTTATTTTAAGGTTTCTTCATGGACGATTGATTTTATTTTGCCTGAATAAGACCTATTGTTGCATACTTATAAAAGTCTGCAATTTGTAACACGTATAAGGCTTCCTTGTGCAAATTATAACAAACGAAATGTCAATCTTGTCACTTCGCGTATGTATGTGTGATTGTTTTCTAATTGTTCATATCAACACATGCGTACTCTGGTTTCCTTATGATAGTTATTGCTCACTTAAGAAAGCGGACACTCTAGGAATGACACTAGGAATGTCAAGTTATCCGAGTTCAAATCTCATAGCATGTTCTTTTATGTTTGTTATTGAATGGAAAGGCTATTATTCTCATTATGACTTAAGTAAAAAATGTGGTATCTTATGCAAGGTTATCAATTATCATATATATAATTTTACTACTTTTTGAATCAACTTTAAGGAATAGTAGATATTTTATGCATTTTATGTGTTCAAGATAACTTTTCAATAAAGCTATCTGTATCTAATCTGGATGCTTGGACAGGGACACCCTTTAATCCAGAACTTTCTTTTCATTCAATTTTAATGTTTCACTCTTCACGAATTTAGTAATATTATACATTTTGTGCCATACAGTTTGAGAGAGATGAGTTGCAACAACTATTTTCAAGTTTGCTACCCATAACATAGAAGTCGCAATAGCGCAGTGGATGAATGGTCGACTGATAAGCGAAGGGTCTCGAGTTCAAATCCCATAGGTAAACTCTAATTCACAGTGTACAAAAAAATATAATTAATGATAAAAATAACCGAATGTCCATGTCACCTCAGAAATAAAAGCAGCAAATTTGTCTCTACTTTTGCAATAACTTGCATAAGGCCTTATCTTTACCGTTTCAAAAAACACAATTGCTTTCTGTATCAAGCTGTTGTAAGGTCTTATTCGCAATTCTTGAAAGAAGCTATTGCTTCCTTAAATTAACTGTTATAAGACTTTGAAGAGATTTTTTCTGAGAAGCTATTACTTCTTTAAATCCATTGATATAAGGCCGTGTCACAATTGATTTAAAGAATCAATGGCTTGCATAACTTGCGCCAAACGTATTTGTATAAGGTTTCATACAATAAAGATACAAATCAAGAAATAGCTTCGCTTAAGCCTTATAGAAGTTACATTGTTACTTGGGATATTAACATCGATCGATTTGATGTTTCTATTAAATCTAGTGCCCGTACAGTGTGATGACCCTTTGTGTTAATATCCAGCAAAATCACAAGCGTATGATTTAGATTTGAATTACAATCCGAATTTGATAGTAATCCTAGCATTTATTCGAATTTTTATTAGGCGGGGAGCCCCTACCCCTATACAAGAAAGTTCCGTCATCGCGCCCACTAAAATGTTTAACAAGAAATAAAAGATATAGCCAATAGGTAAAAGATTCGCTTGGTCGGCGTGAATTTATTTAGCCGGAAGTATTTTTAATAATTTTTAGGTTATCAACATGACAGGAGAATTTTCCCGTCGTCATCGCGGATTTTAACCAAACAACCATAATTCGGTGTGAAATATCATTCTCTTTGAGAAAAAGTCCGGCCGACCAAAAAATTTTAGCCGGAAAGGCCGCGTAAACCTGATTCAATGGGGTGCATGACGGAGAAATTTCTCCGTCATCACGGATTCCGTTATTTTTTCTTTCATTGTACGCGTCCTTATGCAAGATGAATAAATACCGTGGTTTGCGTGCTTTCAAGCTGCCGGAAGTGCCACGCAAACCAGATTTTATTATAAACTACAGTATTGCATTCTTATAAGATTTTACTTGAAGACATTTTTTTTGAATTACATAATTTGCATCTAGTTTTCGTTATTATTACATTGCTATGTCTACGCATCAGAGTTCTAATAAATTTATCAATTCGCAAAATCAAATCGTATAATAATTTGAAATTTGGCTATTTAATATAACAATTTCAAAATGAATTGTTTCATTTGTAATCAAACAACCAATAAAGAGAAGATAACTCCATTGTCTGGGACGGGAGACACTTTTAACAAATGTAAAAGCGTACTTACCAAAAAGCTTACATCTCTAATAGAGTCTTCAATTCCGACATGTAGACATTGAAATTATCGACGGCTTTTACTTATTACACCAATTAGGACCATCTATGCCCCAAGCGTTCTGAAAGATATCAGAATTTATTTTGAAAAATATTTGCAATACTACTGCATCAGAAATCTATATTATTTTTGAAAGATATCTTTCTCCATCCATTAAGGATTCTGAAAGATGTAGTCGAAAAGAAAATGAAATTCCTTTCGCAATTACGGGGCCATCACAGAGCAGACCAACAGATTTTAATAAAAGTCTTAGCAACACCAAATTCAAAGATGCGATGGTATCTTTTTTACATAATTTTACATAAAATATGTGACAAAAAAGTGCTTTTAACAGTGGGTGATCAGTGTTTTGCTTACACACAAAATAACGGAATAATAACTCGATTACGTGAAGCCGATTATGAATGTTTCTACGAAGATACGAGAATTTTTTTCCACGTTAATAAATGTTCGCCTCATCAAAACATTATTATAAAATCAGCCGACACTGACGTCCTAATTTTTTGCCTCGGGAACAATATGGATGGCAACCAAAACCAATAAGGAAGTAAGCTACGTAAATTGTAGTCACCTCGCAGAAAAACTTGGTTCATCGGTCTGCAGAGCTTTACCAGCCTTTCATGCCTTCACTGGCTGCGATTATACTGCAGCTTTTGTTCGCAAAGGAAAAATTAAAGCGTATAATATCCTGATGCAAAATGAACAATATCAAAATATGTTTCAACAGTTCATAGAAGTCGAAAATGATATGAAAAAAAAAGAGCTAATTCAGAGATTTACGAACGAGTTGTATAATTTAAAAACTAATGATGTTGATGCTGCGAGGTTTGAGCTATTTTTGAAGTTATTTGCGAGCACAAGCGACAAAGATGATTTTTATAAGGGCTTGATCAACTTCAACTCAAGCAATATTCCTCCATGCTGGCAAACTTTAAAAAACAAAATATTACGCACCATCTTCGTTATTAAAATGTGGCAAAATGCTACATGTGTGGTAAACGATCCACTAGAATATGGATGGCAACTAAGCGAAAACAGGAAACTTGAACCACTGTGGTACATTGGCCCAAGTTGAGGAAATAATAAGTTGCCAACAAAACGAAGATGAAAACGAAGAATCTGTGGAACAGATAAATTATAGTTTGGATGATGATAACGATGATTAATCTATATATATAAAAGAAAGTCGGGTTTGTTACAACACTTATAACTCGAGATCTGCTGGACCAATTTTAATGGCTTTTGATTCGTTGGATTTGTCTTCGCCCCGAATAGCAGAATACATCTTAAAAACAATGAAAACCATTCGAAATCACAAACGGTGCGAATGTAAAAAAAGAATAACTCTTTTCTCACTACAACAAAATAAAAACAAAACTGATCAATTTCATGTCAAATCGAAAATTATTTTGTTTGAAAATTAATTATTTTCTATACAGGACGAGGACATTTCTCATTAAGGTAAGTTTCAAATGAAAAACAAAATTTTCTGAAGGACTTATAATATCACCATCATCACCGTCGGGCTGAACAAAGAAAGTTTCCTCTTCATCTGCACCAAAACAGGGGCCTGATTATGGGATTCGCGGCGAATCGTTTTGCTAGCGAGTTTGACATTTTTCAATTACTGTGTTCGCTTTCGTCTTCTTCGTTTTGAATTCGACCAATTAACGAATTCGAAGGCGTATTTGAAATGTCATAATGTTTGCTGACGAGTTGAAATACGACAGCTTTTTACTGGCGGATTCAAAGGCGAAAGAGTGTTTATTCAGAGTTACCACCGGGACTCATTTTTGTTTATGTTTTTTATGTTTGTTATTGCGTACGTGTTGGTTTGTTTTAGTTTAGTGTACTAACAACTAACACTGCACTAAGTGATGACACATTTGTCGTAAGATTTAGCTTGCTATAAGCTTTCCGGTATTTTCTGTTGGTGTAATTTTTGATAAGCTGGCTCAGGGACTCATATTATTAAATTTGACTCATCTTTTTAAGTATTCTACAGTTAGTGAATGAAAAAAGAGTTTATTTTCATTTCTGCATGTTTATTAACATTCTTCTTCTCATGCAAATTATAACATGTAAACAATACTCTTGCAAAACAGACTGAATTAATGATAACCAACAGATGTAGCTTCAAAAAAGGCCGCTATCAACTGCCAATGTTCAGAATCTTCTATTAGAAGAACCTTTAGTTGAAAAATAAAATTTATCGAACGTTCTTTTACTTCGTTCCTTTTGAGGGACTCATTTATTTTAAAAATGACTAATTTTTTCAGCTGCGGGAACTCATTTAAATTTGAACATGCGGCAACACTGTTATCATTATTAACTGGAATATTAAGTGTCAAATCACTGGAATATTGGAAGACATTTTCTCGCTTCGCCGCGAGTTCGTTAATAAGGAAATACGACGCGAGTCGAATTTGAAAGGTCGAATTGAAAACCCCATAATCAGGCCCCAGGGATTCGGTGTGGGATAGTAAGTTCGTCCAAGTATCCCGACGCCGATGCCATTTAGGTCCGTGCCCTCAGGCTTTGGGCGTTATTCCATTTCAAGTTTGGTCTGCCGCGCTGTCTCACCATAAATTTTATCGCGACGCCGACGCCATTTAGGTCCGTGCCCTCAGGCTTTGGGCATTATTCCATTTCAAGTTTGGTCTGCCGCGCTGTCTCACCATAAATCTTACCGCAAGGTACTTTCCAGGCCGGTTCTTCTTCACTCGTACGAGCTAGGTCTCACGCCCACTGAGGTACCTATAGCACTTATCAAATGAACCAATTGAAGGATGGTTCTATTACTAACATTTTCCTCATTTATATGCAGCCCCAGGTTTTTGTCGCCCTCTGCTCGATCTGAATAAGATTGTAATGCTTGTGGGTTCCAAAGATGTCAATGTTGTCTGCGTTCTGCGTATACCGTCCATTGAAAATGTGACGCTGCATATTTAGATATTTTTTTTTATTCGTGTTGAATTTCAGTCACCCTATCAGTCACACTATTTGTGAAGTTTGGTTACCGGGTTATGATCCCAAAACCATTTTTTTTCTTGGTTTTCGTCCTTCGATTCCTACCTTCTATGAACGGCTGAATTGATTTGGCTAAAAATTGGTGAATAGGTTGTCATTAACCGAAAATGAAATACGAAGGATAACAGTAATTTGAGCTGTATTTTATTACTAGGTGACCCAGAAAACGCTGCTTAGGAGTAATGTTGGCTGTATTTTATGGGTGACAATAAGAAACCAAACAAAAGTATGTAGTTGTAAGTCAGAGCAGTAATATTTTATCCCACAAAAAAAAACAATAAATACAATTATTAGTCAGAGCAATCAAAAAAGTAGGGGATAACATCACTTTTTGCTTATCTTTTGTTACTTTCCTTTTAAAGACAAAAAAAAACGATTCAAAACTATTTGTAAGTTAAAGCGCTAAAATTAATTTTTACGTAGAACGACGTGCACAAAAATGATTCGACAGCTTTCTTTTTCTCAAGTTTTGATCTGTTTTTAGGTTTTGATGAATTTCAAAGTTAATAAGCCTGGGAATTTTCTTTTCTTTTAGACAGAAGGCGTTTTTCAAATCAAAATAGCAAAATATATCAAACCCACTTTTGAATATTTCGTCAGTGTAGAAAATATATGTATATTCGTCAAATATTGTTATATTTGATTCAGTATACCTATTAATAACAATGCCGCGTCCTAGAAGATCTAATCTTTCCCAGCGGAGTCGTAATGCAATTAGGCAACGGAATATAGGGAGTCAATTATCTGATGAAGAACAAGAAATTGCACGAGAAGAGCGCCGCGTTAGTATGGAGCAAAGAAGGGCCTTAATTCGTGCTTCTCAAACACAAGAGCATAGAGAGGCAGCCCGTGAAACGGCTAGGTTAGAAACAAGAAATCGTCGAGCTTATCGCACAGATGAACAGAGGAATAATCTTCGAAGTGCAAGAAGAAATGAATCAAGTATAGATTTGAATCGAGCAGCGTTTCTATATGATTGCACCATCAACTACAGCTTGCATCATTTAGTTTGCATTGGTCCAATGGACGTTGTTTGCCAGCATTGTGGCGCATTGAAGTTTGCTGGTGAAACGCCTGGTTTGTGCTGCCTTAGTGGCAAAGTGAAACTGCCATTATTGGTCTGCCACCAGAGCCATTGCGTTCCCTGCTTTATGGCGAAACACAAGAATCACGACATTTTTTAGCGAATATTCAAAAATACAATGCCTGTTTCCAAATGACTTCATTTGGGGCGGAAATTATCGAAGAACACGGATATAATCCGACATTTAAGGTAATTTCACGTTAAAAACTTTATTTTCTATGATAAAAAAAATTCTGGAATGTAGTTTGTAAGATTTCTGTATTTGTCTCTAAAATGAAAATGGCATGTTATTATTTGAAAAAAAAGTGTTTGTAAATCTGACTACAACTACGGCTTTGACTATACCTACAGATTCAAGGCCAAATTTGCCATCGCATTGGATCATTGCAACCTATTGAAGATGCACAGCATAAATTCTTGCAAATATACTTCATGGGAAATATGGAAGAACAACTTGACCGGCGTCAAGGGATCAACACAGCTACGAAAAGAGCAATTCTCCAAGATCTACAGCAAATGCTTCATGAACATCATGCATTGGTCAGGCTGTTCAAAACTGCTTTAGAGCGCATGCCATGTGATGACTATAAAGTTGTGATCAGAGCAGATAAAAGACCAGCTGGAACACATGAACGCACATTTAATGCTCCAACAATCGATGAAGTGGCAATCTTGATTGTTGGTGAAAACTTGGAAACACGTGATATTGTACTTACACGACGCAATACTGGGCAACTACAAAGAATATATGAAACACACCGTTCATATGACGCGTTACAATACCCGCTGATGTTTTGGCAAGGAGACGATGGATATCACTTTAATATCAAAATGATTAATCCATTGAATGGTAACATTAATCACTGTTTTCATTTTAACTTGATATACATTTTATTCTGTTTGCTTTTGGTACTCAAAAAAGTTGTCACTCTTATTTTAGTAGAGAGTAACTGCAAGAGTCGTTAACCTATTAGGGGTCCTAAAATACAATTTTTACTGTATTTGTTTCAGGTGAGGAAACTACCAAGAAGGTTAGTTCGATGAATTATTACGCATATCGTTTGATGATTGGTGAAAATTCTGATAATTATTTATTGCGATTTCGTCGACTGCTTCAACAATATTGTGTTGACATGTACGTTAAAATCGAAACGGAGCGACTGACTTTCATTCGGTTGAATCAAGCTAAATTGCGTTCGGAAGAGTATATTCATTTACGCGATGCAATTAGTACAGAAGGAGATTCAGAAAATGTTGGTCGATTGACTATTTTACCGGCGACATACACAGGTAGCCCGCGTCATATGCATGAATATGCGCAAGATGCAATGACATATGTTCGTCATTATGGTCGGCCAGATCTTTTCATTACATTTACATGTAATCCGAAATGGATGGAAATTATTCAATTGCTGCTGCCCGGACAAACATCAACTGATCGACACGACATAACCGCACGTGTTTTCAAGCAAAAACTTCGGTCACTAATGAATTACATTGTTAAACAACACGTCTTTGGTATCACTCGATGCTGGATGTATTCAGTCGAATGGCAAAAACGAGGCCTACCACATGCTCACATTCTAATTTGGTTAGTCGAAAGAATTCGGCCAGATCAAATAGATGACATCATCTGTGCGGAGATTCCTGCTCCTGAAACCGATCCAGACCTTCATGATGTTGTAATCACGAATATGATTCATGGACCGTGTGGCACTATCAACTGCCAATCACCGTGCATGGTCGACGGCAAGTGTTCCAAACGGTATCCACGAAAATTGACGGCAGAAACCATTACAGGCAACGATGGTTATCCATTGTACCGGCGCGGCGTCGATCGCCCGATGATAATGGTAGAACTATCACAACTAAAGTGAAAGGAAACGATTTCGTAGTTGATAACAGTTGGATTGTTCCATATTCGCCACTTCTTTCCAAAACATTCAAGACATATTGTAATGTTGAGTATTGCAATTCGGTCAAGTCAATTAAATACATTTGCAAATATGTCACGAAAGGGAGCGACATGGCGGTTTTTGGTATCCAAACATCCAATATCAACGATGAAATCACGCGTTATCAAGTTGGTAGATATGTGAACTGCAATGAAGCAATTTGGCGTATATTCTCATTCCCTATTCACGAACGTCATCCCACTGTTGTACATTTGGGGGTGCATCTAGAGAACGGTCAGAGAGTATATTTCACAGCGTCGAATGCTGCTCAACGTGCCGAAACACCTCCAGCGACAACACTGACCAGTTTCTTTGCGATTTGTCAAAGCGATCCGTTCGCACGAACGTTGCTTTACTCGGAAATGCCACGTTATTACACTTGGAACGCTATATCGAAGAAATTTCAACGTCGGAAGCAAGGAGATGCAGTTCCTGGTCATCCAGATATCCGTTCTACTGATGCTCTTGGTCGTATTTACACAGTTCATCCGAAGAATGATGAATGTTTCTATTTGCGGTTGTTGCTGGTACATGTTCGAGGGCCAACATCATTCGAATCACTACGAACTGTTAATGGTACACTGTGCCCCACATTTCGTGCAGCATGTCAAGAGTTGAATTTGCTTGAAAACGATACTCATTGGGACACGACAATCGCTGAAGCAATTATTTCTGCATCTCCAAGTCAAATACGCACATTATTTGCTATCATCATTTCGACATGCTTCCCATCGAACCCACGTGATCTGTGGAACAAATATAAAGATAACATGTCAGAAGACATTTTACATCGAATTCGTATCAGCTCAAGATCAAGGCTTTGCTCTTGATCGAAGATATGTGTTACCTCATGTGTGGTAGTTTGTTAGTTAGGTTAGGAATGCCAGCGCCAGATCGCGGAATGAATAACGCATTTAATAGAGAATTGGAACGTGAACGTGAATATGTTCCACATGAAATAATTCAATCAGTTCAAACGAATGTACCACTGTTGAATCCTAAGCAGAGGGAAGTCTATGATACACTGATTAATGCAATTGATGATGGAAATGGTGGCTTATTTTTTTTGGATGCCCCCGGTGGAACTGGGAAGACATTCCTCATGTCATTGATTTTGGCCACTGTACGTGTGAGATCCGAAATTGCGGTAGCAATTGCTTCTTCTGGAATAGCAGCCACATTGTTAGACGGATGCCGTACGGCTCACTCAGCGTTAAAATTGCCATTAAACCTTCAAACTACTGAACAACCGACATGCAACATTTCGAAACACTCCGCAATGGCCAAAGTTTTAGTAGCATCAAAAATCATCATATGGGACGAATGCACAATGGCACACAAACGCGCATTGGAAGCACTAGACCGAACATTAAAAGATCTGCGCAATGACTCGAGATGTTTTGGTGGTGCAATGATTTTACTATCTGGCGATTTCCGGCAAACACTACCAGTCATTCCAAGATCTACTGCTGCCGACGAAATAAACGCTTGCCTCAAAGCATCAAATCTGTGGCGATATGTTAAGAAACTTCAATTGTCTGTAAATATGAGAGTTGCTTTGTTGAACGATCTATCTGCTGATGATTTCTCGAAGCAATTGCTGACTATCGGTAATGGCCGTGTTCCTGTTGACGAATCGAGCGGTTTGATTTCATTTCCTCCAAATTTTTGCAATTTCGTCTCATCAAAGGACGAGCTTATCAGCGAAGTATTCCCGGATATCATTGCTAACCACGAAAATACTAAATGGTTAAGTGAGCGAGCAATTTTGGCGGCTAAAAATAAAGATGTAGATGACCTCAATTTTATAATTCAAAATCAAATCGTAGGTACTCTGCATTCATTCAAATCTATCGACTGTGTAACAAACGAAGTAGAAGCCACTAATTATCCAACTGAATTTTTAAACTCCTTGGATGTGCCTGGTTTACCACCGCACAATTTACAACTGAAGGTTGGCTCGGTAGTCATCATGCTCAGAAATATAAACCAACCAAAACTGTGCAATGGAACGCGTTTGGTGATAAGAAAACTGATGAGCAATGTGATTCACGCGTCGATACTTAAAGGAAAATTTAAAGATGAGGTAGTTCTTATTCCAAGGATTCCGATGATTCCAACGGATATGCCCTTTGAGTTTAAACGAATTCAATTCCCGATTCGTCTTGCCTTCGCCATGACGATCAACAAATCACAGGGCCAATCCTTGACTATTTGTGGCCTCAATCTAGAAAATGCATGTTTTTCTCATGGTCAATTATACGTGGCATGCTCACGGGTCGGCAAACCATCCGCTTTATTTCTTCTTGCGCCTGACCAAAAAACCAAGAATATCGTTTACCACAAGGTGCTTGAATGAAAATGCGAGTGTATCCCAATCTGCACAACATAGTTATCAATCGTTTTTTTCTTACATTTGTTTAAAGTACTTAACTACTATTATTTTTTAAATTTGTATTCTCATTCTGTATATTAATCATCATTCATCTTTCATCATAATAAAATACATTTCTATCTATATCAATATTATTTTGTATCATTGTATCATTGTATTACGTTCAAAGCCTAAAATACGTCAGCTAAAAGATAACACGACATTCATTGACTGTTAGGCGGTACGAAGTTCGCCGGGTCAGCTAGTTATTGATAAATAAAATTTAATTAAACATGAACTTTGTAGTTTGCACCATCTTACATTTACTATATAGGTATGACCAACTTTCTCATTTATAATATAGAAAGTGACCATAGGTAGAAGAAAGTAAAATCTTATAAGTATGCAATACTGTTAGCCCAGGAGTCCCCATACAAGTTACTTCCTAAATCGCGCTCACAAATATGTTTAATCAAAAATAAAATATAAGAACAAGACGAATAAGATTTGCTTGGTTGCGGTCGGCGTGAATTAAGTTGGGCCGCACAGACTTGTTGCAATGTGGCGAATGGTATCAATCATCACGGATTCTATTTTTGTTTTTTTCATTGGGGGCCGTCCATAAACTACGTCACGCTGAATTTAGCTGTTTTGACCCCCTCCCTCCCCCGGTGTCACGCTTTGTCACACTTGCTTTAACCCCCCTCAAATATTACGTCACATAACAAAGACCCCCCCCCCCCCTTAACAAAAAAAAAATTAATTGATATAACACAAATTTCCAAACATAAAATATGTTTTATATTTTTTGTTTTTTTTTTTAATAAAAAAATAAAATAAAGTGGCAATAAACTTACGTTTTTTAGTCTAACTTAGGCGAACGTCACGTTAGACGTAGACCCCCCCCCCCCTCCCCCTTGTCACATCTTGTCAGGTTCAGCGTGACCCCTCCCTCCCCCTTAAGTGCGAACGTATTTTATGGACGGCCCCTTGCACGCGTTCTTGTGTTAGATACATAAATACCTTGGCTTGCTTGTTTTCAAGCTGCCGAAAGTATCTCGCAAACCAGTTTTTTATGAACTAAACTACTGTAGTTCATGAGAAAATACAGTAGTTTAGTTCATAATAAAATCTGGTTTGCGTGGCACTTCCGGCAGCTTGAAAGCACGCAAACCACGGTATTTATTCATCTTGCATAAGGACGCGTACAATGAAAGAAAAAATAACGGAATCCGTGATGACGGAGAAATTTCTCCGTCACACACCCCATTGAAACAGGTTTGCGCGGCCTTTCCGGCTAAAATTTTTTGGTCGGCCGGACTTTTTCTCAAAGAGAATGATATTTCACACTGAATTATGGTTGTTTGGTTAAAATCCGCGATGACGGGAAAATTCTCCCGTCATGTTGATAACCTAAAAATTATTTAAAATACTTCCGGCTAAATAAATTCACGCCGACCAAGCGAATCTTTTACCTATTGGCTATATCTTTTATTTCTTGTTAAACATTTTAGTGGGCGCGATGACGGAACTTTCTTGTATAGGGGCTCCTGGGCTATATCCTCACAGTTCAAGTGAAATACAGTACAACACGCTTATAAGAAAGTCTGAAAATCCGGGACATTTCTTTCTTATATCCGAGTTTTTCTTATATGCAAACAACGGATATAAGAAAGAAAATTTCTTACATAAGCAACACGGATATAAGAAAAAAATGTCTTATAAAAAACAATGTATAAAGATTTTGAAAATTATGACCTCAAAAAAAAAAAACTAAAAGTTTTTATTTTCAAACGTAAGAATATTTAGCGTCTGTTTCACAAAATACAGGTAAAGTCCGAGTTAAGCAGCTTGGAAGATAACTAGCAGTTTAAACTCAAAATAGCGTTTCATAAAATCGGAGTAGAGTTAACAAGTAGCTAAAGTGTCAAGTAACTTATAGGGAGGATGAAGTGCCCTATAAAGTAGTTAACTGGCAGTTAATAGAATAAAAATTCTGAAAAAGCAAAGATTTGCCTTTTTTTCAATAAAAATAGAATTAAAAGTCTGCAAAGGAAAGGATTTCTCATTTGTTTTTAAGAAAAATAAAATTATAAAAAATATTAAATAATTTAAAGAAAAAGGCAAAAATCTTTTTCAAGCAAAATATATTAATTTATCATTTATCGAGGTAAAGTCCCTCGTCCCTCGTAAGTCTGAAAGGCAAATTTTTTTCATTTCTTCCAATAAAATGGATATTCTTTTCGACACTTCAAAAAATGTACCTGAGGGTTGAATCTCTGATGAAAAAATATAGCAAATACTTCTTTTTGTCAAAACATTTTTAACTGGAATTTTTTTTGATGTGAAACACAAAACTCACTAACAGAAGGATTTAACTGGCAGTTTATTTAAGTGGCAGGTAACTAATCAGAACATTATTTATACACTGTGAAACAGACGCTTAATATAACAAAAATAAATAAAAATAATCTACCTGCACAATTAAATTCAGAGAGTAATATTATTATACAAGCTTCATATTATTTATAGGAACTGTTTATATGTCAACAATATATAAAAAAATAGTCTTCGATTTTTTTCTGAATAAAATCCTAAAGAAATGTCTTTGAAAAGATGTTTTTGAATAGAATCCAAACTCTGTTCTTCGTAACTATAAAAAAAACCGCTTTAGGAGAAAGAACGCTTCAATTGCTTTGGTCCTAGTTGGCGGTGGTTGTAACTGTAAAACTTCGTCTTCTCGTTCAACTAAATCTGGTTTCTCGTACCCATCTTACCCATCTGTCATAATTTGCATTTCATTTCTGAGATATCTTTCGTTTATTTCTCCGAAATATTCTGCATTTTCAAAGCTTTCAAGGTAACGGAATTCATCATCAAATTCATTTAAAGTAGAGCTGAAGTTAGTTTCTTATATGCGTCCTTTTTTGTTCTTGAAAATTTGTAGTGTGCATTAAAATGTATTTCTTATAAACGTGTTTTTCTTATATGAGAGTTTCTTATATACGTTCAATTTCAGAGAGAAATTTAAAAAAAAGACATGGTGTTTTAGGTTGCGTTTCTTATAAGCGAGTTTTTCTTATATTAGTGTTTCTTTTATCCGTAAAATACTACTATCATAATTAAGATATCCTAATTGGCGCACATTAAGATTGTTTAAAACTTTAATTGGCTTATATTAACAGTGATTTAGTCGACAAATAACTACTTTCGTTCCAGTTTTTCTGACACTCATAAGATTTTATAATTTACACAAAACCACAATGCGACATTAACTATATCATAAGCTCCCATTCAGACAGCTTGAGACACCTTATCACGATGCAAACGAGGTGTTTTGCTTCAAAGCGGCTTTAGTAATTTTTCTCATAGATCTAAATTGGTATTTGTTTTTTGTCTTGCAGGATTTTCTCTGTGGCTTATGAGAAAACGGACAACAGAACGGATTAAAAAATTATATTTAAAATGAATGGGAATCGATAAAACCAAAAACTAATGAATTCCATACAGAAAACGAAAAAGGGAAATTCAAATTAAATGAAAAAAAAAATTAAAATGAGTGAATATACATAAAAGTAAGTGTTTTTAACAGCGAGTTTTGTATACCCCCTATTCAAGGATTGCTAGCATAGATAATACGAAAACACGAATGTAAATTGCATCAACTTGGAATGTTGAACGGGTTGATGACGTGTTGGCGGTGCGGTGCGTGGCGTCGGCAGCGTCCTGCAAGGAAAAGAAACATTTAACGGAAACTAGTGTAATCTCTCATGGAAAACTGTGTTCCATTCTTGATTTTGGTTTCTTCTTTCATTTTTCTTTGTGCATACATTTTGCCACACGCTGTGTGAATTATACGATTACTTCAGTTTACACATTTTCTTTCTCGGTATTTTCATATATAATTGCCTCTGTGTCTTTATGCTCTTTTATTGCGGCAAGGAAGGAAACGGACGAGGGCTCAAGTCGATGGTCAGAAAGCCACAAAGTACTTTGGACGATGATGACGACGACGAGTAACTACGACGACGACTACCTACGACGACGACACAATGCAAGGGTATGGGTCAGCACTTAAGTAGTTAGAATTGGGAGCCTTCAAATTGGGGACGATTTAACATCCCGCCATAGAAATAGGAAAAAAACTCATATAGAGAGAGAAAGAGGAAATTGGACAGTCGGACAGGAGAAAATGGCTTTTTTCATATCATTTCGCTTGAGTGATTTTGTGCTGTTTTACAACATACATAAACACTCGTATAAAATAGTTTTAGTTAACTTTTATTATTACAACTTATCAACAGGACCCGTCTCCCAGCGCTCCATATCCGCACTCTAAGTCAGTCGGTCTGTCGGTCAGCTCATGGCCCTATGCGTAGAATAACGTTCTCTCGGAGTTTTATTATTTATTATTATTATTATTAAAGCCCCAACTCATATAAGCTCATTCCTATATTTCTAAAGGCATATAAAAACACTTAAACTACTTGTGTATATGTAATGTGCAGCGGGGCGTTCATAAAATGCTGAATCGGATGACATAATCATAATATATCCTGTAAGCCCTGCTAATCATGGATGACTGAGATAGATTGCCTTAAAAAGACTTAATAAGTTGATTATTCTTTGACTTTGACAATGGACACAATGGAAAGGTCATAATTGCTATAAATTTTAAAAGAAAGGAACCAAACAAAGTAGAAAAAGAAAAATATTAAACTACGGATGTCTTTTTTGAGTCAAAAACCAATTGCCAAACGGAAAAAACAACAAATATTTCTTCCTTTGAAGGCTTTTTGATTTTTTAAACGCTTTAAGATGCCCTGGTCCGACCTCTGGACTGTAGCGCCACCATAAGTAAGTAAACGCTTTAACAAAAAATTGTTTACGTTAGGCTTTTTCAAAACATTCGATTCTGTTGATTTTTTTTATCCCTAGAATTAACTAAAGGATACTTCAAAAGCCTTAGATTTTCTTCTTGAGTGAAAAATTCCACTTAATGCAGTCAGTTGAAAATTCATCAAAAACTATAAACAACTTCAGCTCCAGCACCTAAACGATTACGAATACTGACGATGCTGATGATGATGTAAGGAACACACTGAGAAAGCAATTAGGAGAGCGTAATAGCATGTGATGGCATCCATGTGGCTTTTGGTGCTAAGTGGAAGACTTATAAGACATCTAAGTCATGCCACTATTCACCGAGAACTTGTGCTTGGCATTTGTTATATACAGAGAGCTTCAACAAACTCTATTTCATGCACACTATATTATAGTCTCCTATGTAGAAAGACAAGAAGCTCGTTCTTATTGCAAGTTGCACTAATTAAAATTTTGCGCAAAGTGAAGTTCATATCCTTTCCACATAGTACGCCTTTTGCTCACTTTTCAGTGCAATATGGAAGGTAGGCTTACAGTAAATTATATGTTATGATGTTCGTTCTTACAGCAACAGTCCTACTTTTCCAATTAATTCTCAATATTTAATGTTCAACTGGCGTCGTACCGCCACTGAGCTGGGTCGTCGTAGTACCAACTATATATTAAAGTGATGCAATGCATTTGGAATTATGAAAGTGCACTTATGACATCCACTTATCAGTGAACTTTGTGAGCTTTTTGCGCATTCAAAGTGTGTAATTGAAATTTCATCGCCTTCTGGATCTTAAGTTTGTCAAGGATTTTTTCCTTAATGAAGCTTAAATCGTCGTCGTCCTTTTGTTCGTAAAAATGTTTTCGCAACTGGTCAAGTGTATTAAATTCTAAAAATGTCAGCTACAATAATATGACTATTACATCAAAAGCATACACAAACAGCTATTGATATGAGATAAGAATATAATCTTTAATTTCTCATTTTTGCTTACATTGATTTTGCTCCTTTTTGAGTTTCTGTCGGACATGTTAAGATCTACGATGTTTCAAAACTTACAACCGTTTGTGACATTTACTTTTGATGATTTATTGCCCTGCCATTGCCTTGTCCTCAACCTCAATCCTCTCCATCATCGTCGTCGTCGTGTCGGTTGGTCGATTGTATCGATGTCGCGATATCAACGTGGCGCATCCTATACTCAAAAAATCTACTTCATAGGACGAAGAGGCAAGTTAAAAGAGTCACCTATACTTTTTGAAATATAATTGGAACCCATATCGTCACTTCTTGTAGTCCCGTTCGAATAGCATTTACTTTGTCCATTTTGTATGTGTATTGAAAACTTGATATGATGTCCAATGGATTAGAGTCACATGCGAAAATGGTTCGTTTAGAATTTTAAAATACATTCTGCACGTGAGCTTAGACTTGACATGGCCAATAAAGTTTTCTGTTTATCAAGAACGAAAGTCAGAAGAAAACAAAAACTATGGCAAAAATCTTTCATATTGAAGGTTTGATGGATACGAATGCGGGAAGGAACGATCTCCGTTTAAAGATTTTTATAATTTGAAACCTATCGTTAGTGTCAGTTATAACACATCTAGCTAGAACTCGAACGTGTTTATATCGATTTCAAATCATATTGGAAAGTTTCAATCGGTAAGTCTTTCGATTTCACCTTTGTGACCTATTACTTTCTCCTTTCGATTTGTTAGGCCTTAGACCACAAGCAAAATTACCGAAATGGGTCAATTTTCGATGTTCGATTTTTTCATAAAGATGGAGAAAATGAGAACACCCAGAATAATTGGCTCTAGCAATGATTGACATTTGATCCTTTGAAGAGATTTCTCGCAAAATTGTTGAGAGTGTTCCTGGGAAAATATGGATTTCGATATTGAGAATTGAAATGATTTCATTTTAAATATTGGATTTCATGTCTATTCCTGGGTACACCAACCGTAATGTAAGAGCACCGACATTGAAATTTTTCTGGGAATATATTGATTGCAGCTTGTGTAATATGTTTTCCTGAAATGAATAGAATTACTGTCCTGTTGTGTAATATTTTATTGGAGATTTGATATTTAACACACTGACAAAGAGAGTAAGTTTTTCATTTTGGGTCGTAAAAATTGTTTCTTCAAAAATGCAAGAAAAAAATTACTCCATTGAAATGTTGCCAATAGGAACTAACCTAAATTTGACGGTTTGTGTATTGATGCTGAACATTATTAGACGCGATTAAGACAAATAATGTGGATTAAGCACTCTTAGTTTCTACACGTTCACTTCTTCTCTTGTTTGAGTTTTCTATTGTTATCCTGCAGTAATGATGCTGAGAAGGTGAAGACCTCTTAATTGGTGCGCAGTTTAGAGGGCCTCCTTTCATGTGCCGTTCGTGCGACATGATTTTATCGCACAGAATTTACAAGATAGTTTAATCATTTTCTGCCAAATGGAACAAGTCTGAAGCGAGGCCGTCTGATTCTACGCCTTGTTGGATTAAGGCTTGGATATTGCTATCTGCACTTCTTCTACGTCTGGTTAACAAGGATTCTTGCCTGCAATTGTCTTCGCCTTCTTAAAGTCTACATCAAGTCTTCCTCAGAAAGGACTGTGATCCTACTCCAGAATTTGTTCAGGCCTCATGCTCTTGAGAGTATTTAATTTTCCGTTCAGCTGAAATGGATGAAATGGATGGATGGGTCGCATTGCCGTTCAATAGAAAAGGACTATAAAATTTGCAATCTTTTTAATGTCTCACACGTATTACAAAAATACAAAGTACACATACATAAAATATTTAATATATTAAATTTTAAAATAACTGAGCCAAATTAAATGAAGTAGATAAGCACTAGTGGATTTCCCACTCCAGTTCTCAAGTGGTATCGATTAATTGATAACATTTTTGGATAGTTTTAAATTTTATTAGAAAAAAACTGTTTCAATACTTTAAGTATTTCTTTTTTTTCACTTCAAACTTGTCGAGGGTATCACTCTGAAATAATAAATAATAATTTTAATCAATTTGTGCAGTTGTTTCATTGCCAACAAGTTTGCATTTGATTCAATTATGCTTGTACTTTCAACTAACACTAACTTAAGTGCAACAAGCTTTACATAACGAACTAATGAAAATAATCAATAGAAACAATTATTTTACAATTATTACCATATTGAGGCACATTCAGTATTGAGAGTCATGTAAGTGTTAGTTGATGCAAATTATGAATGACCAAAGAGAGTATGCGATGATAATGAGTACTTGGAAACTGCAGCAATTAAACATTTTGAATAATAATGTTAAGAAATAGGATCATGTACATGTCGATTGTTTTAAGCAGATAACAACACAAATAATTGTATCCCAACTCTGGTTGTATACCTTACAGTCGATTTAATCGAAAAACTATTAAAGTTCTCCCTCGACCCCGTATTCATTCATTCATTGTTGGTAAACGCTCTGGCGAAAATGACGGCACAATAAAAGCAACACTTCCTTTTGCGGATCAAAGAGGGTACCCGGAGATTCTTCCAGAAGCAAAACAATTTTTTCTCCGATTGCAAAAATGTTTGCTCCCCTTGCTGTGGTACGTGAGTCCCTAACCCTTCTCGAACCTCAGCATCACCATAGCCGACAAATCTTTCGCTTACTTCAATTTAGAATCACAGACAAAAAAACTAAAATTTATGAAATTCTTTAAGTGGGTGCCGTACCCAGAAAACTACATAAAAAAGACAAAAGCAAAAAAAGGATATTCCAGTTATATGAACAATTTAATGAATGTTCTTCCACCCTGGTTGTTTTTTTGTTGTTTAGTACTATTTATTAGGTATTTCTATCAATTTTGTCGTCTTCTTTGATGTTAGTTGGGGAGCGTAAATTGAAATAGGGGTGCCAAAGTGAAAATATTGGTTTGAAAAACAACAAATGTACCTTACCTACACACTGCTGTGTGTGGTGAGCCGAGTTTATTTAATTATTTTTTTTTATTTTTTTTTATTGAGCTGTTGTTGAGCTGTTGATATCTAAATCCAGTGGATTTCTTTTTATTATACCACTGAAATAAACATTGTCTCGCGGTAGGTACAGGACATTCTCTTGCATAAAACAACTAGACACGCAAAAGTGGCAATAACTATAATTTATAAGTCAATAAGAGAGAAGCATTTATACCTACTCTGCTACATTCATCGCCACTGCCCCTAATCAGCGTTGTTTTCATCATCATCCCCGTAGTGTCGTTGTCCTCGTGCGTTAGTTGGTCTTGTCTTTATCTCTGTAGTGAAAGGAAATAAATTCTAAGTCTAAGTCTAGTGGCACATCAGACACATTTGGCTCTGTACATTTTTTTTTGTGCCTGGGATGGGCTTAACACTTAAGGGGTTTGGGGAGCAATAATTTTATTTTACCAAATGGCCTCTTAATGAAATTACTTTGAAGCTTATGACAATTTGATGAGGTAGACAAGATTGTATTGAATCAAAAAACAAAGCGGATGAACTGGAAACATGAAACAAAATATTCAAAATGTCATGATATCCCTCAATGTCATTATAGGGACCATTCCTTTGGACCAAACGTTGAATGCAATCCATTAAATCATACACAATTATTCATTTCCGATGTCGTTTTATGTTTTCATTACAATGACGTACAGTTGGGTGCATCCTTTTGCTTCTTTATTTTCTTATCCATCAAAACAACTTCAAGAAGAGATAGCTTCCCATTAATGAATGATTAGCTATCTTCAATTTGAAATCCATTAGATTCATATAAAAAATTGTTCTGTGAAAATTTTTTTAACAACATGCATGTTGTGCTTTCTCGAAAATAGATGAAATTTTTTGAAACATTTTACGTATTAAATTGTAAGGAAAATTTTGATGCTGACAGATCATAATCAGGTTCACCGACCAATATGACATGCTGGCATAGGATGCTCTAGATATAATTATGCACAAAAAAAATTACAGTTTGGTTTGATGTAGGTACTTCAAAAAAGAAAAATGTTTTAAATTTTGTTGCTTAAATTTAAAATGTTCCATTTGTAAAATTGATGCATGGGGTTTTTACTTTTATAAAACAATTTTTTGATTTCACAAATCAATTCAATACGCTTACAACTTTTTTGTAAATTTCATTAGAACCATAATTTTATTTGTAAGTTACAAAAAAATATAAAATAAATGTATGGATCTGAATTGAAAAACAAAAATTGCAGCAAAATTTCTAACAACTTAATTAACTTTCGGAATTTACTTCTTCCAAGTAAAACCCATTTCACAACCTGACTTTAAGCCCGACAGTTCGACAAATCAAACTGGAAATACGGAGAGTGAAGAACCACATTTCCTAGAAGTGTCCTACCCTATAAAAAAAAGCCAAAAAGAGGGAGTGAAGACAAAAACAGTTTTTTCCAGTTCCTTATTCACCATCTGGTACAAAGGAAAAGGGTAAAGCTCACCGTTGAAAATATACCCTTCTTTTCCTTTTTGCAAGTTCCATTTCCAAGAAACATGGCGTGTTAGTATGACTAGTTCAATCAGGAAAAGTGGTGTCCCTTTTGAATATTTATTACTCAATTTCATGCATTTTACAGAGTGCAATCGATTAATGTCAGGTCTTCCATCAAACAGAAGAAAGTATGAGTATGCTATGAAGACTCCTTCTCGTTCTCGATCGACGGACGTTTTTTTTTTGCTTATTAAAGGAAAATCCTTTACAGTGAAAGACAGAACTAGTAAGTGGAATATGTTTGTATGACTCTGAATGGTGAAAATTCTTCGGAACCATGCCTTTCTATGTGGTAACCGGTCACGGCAAGGACATCGGTTAAAATAAATTAAGCAGACCAAATGGTAACCAACGACAAGATAGCAATGAACAGAAACGACGCGAGACGAGACATAGAACGACATTGATGGTGATGAGAATGACACTCTGGCGCTCCTTCGATTGCTTCTCCGACTGATCCTATCCGAAAAAACAAGGCAAACTGCTGAAAAAAAATTAAAGGGGCCGACCCATAGAATCCGTCAGTGCATCAGCGTTGACGTTTTCAACTGACAGCACAATAGAATACACACGTTCTTATGAAACTCGCCCCATAAGCAACGCATGTGACGGATACGACGGATAGAGTTGGTTAACTTTCTACTTTTTGCGTCCGTTGTTCCGTTGACAACTAAATTTGACGAGCAGTCAATTCAGTGTGTTCCCACAGCAACAAGGAAAAGCAATGGATGATAAAAATTTTGTGCAAAAAAAATAATTTTGACATAATTTTCATATTTTAAATTAAAATATTTTGTTCGGATTTGCAGTTTTTTGATTTATTTTTACACCAAGTAAATGAGACTGTCAAATTATACAACGTATTCTATGGGACGGTTCAATCCGGCAAATACGTTGGCAGCAACGTACGCATTGACGCTGACGGATTGACGGATTCTATGGGTCGGCCCCTTAAGGAAATTGTTTTCTGCATGTTGTCTTAATAGAAAGCGAACAATATTATTTTCTTTAAATTTATGATTGATCCCCACGGATGAGTGTCTGTTCTGTCTGTGACATCGAATATGTTTTATTGCGGGACAGTTTTGTTATTCTTTCGAATTTAATTCAAACGATTATGTGTGGCGCCCTCATTGATCAACAGTAAGCGTTATGAAGCTCGGACGGAAAAAGTCTTTGGTCGTGTCGTTTCATTCATCATCATTGGTTGTCCTTGGAATATACTTTAGTTTGAACGAAGTGTAAAGGAGAGGAGAATGAATTCCCATCCTTGTTGACTTTAACAATGTATGGATATCCCCAACCCAATATACCAAACGAGCTATACAAGTGCAAGTGAAGTTCAAGACAAAACTGCATTTTTTTATAATACATGCACGAATTCGTGACTTGTAGTTTCTCGTGTGCAAAGTGCTCGCTCGAATTTACATATTGAACGCGATTTAGTGGAATTTTCGTATTAGTGCAGGTAAGCACGTATAATATTCTTTTAGTTGTGTTTTTTTACTTTTTGTTGCTCCCAAAGGATTCATCATGTCGTTTTTTGCTCTTGAGTTATCATAAACTTTTGTTCTTGTTACTTGATTTTTAGCGCAGAATGGGATGTGATGTAGGGCTTGCAAATGTTTTGGAGATTGGGTTGGTATGTAATTACTTCCGCGAGTTACGATAAGATCTTTCTTGTTTCTTGTGAATTGTTAATCATTCATAACTGCTCCTTCAAAGTCTCTTGAGACTGATTCGAAATCACAATACCTCAGGTAGCTATTTCGCAAAAAAAAGGACCCACGTATTGCTCAACACAGTTAATACCTAGCGAAGCAAAAGTAACTCCTTTAATGCGAAATAAATTAAACTGTCGGATGGAAATGCTAATTTGACGGTACATCGTACATGCACATATAATATCACATAGTAGCCAGAAAATATAAATTAAAAATAGCTGTGTTTTGATCCAGATCAGATCATTGATTTACATGTAAAAAAAAACGAAATCCTACTTTTTACTTTTATTAATATTTGTGATCCAAAAATTAGTTCTTCTTCCGCACACAAGTTGAAATGTTGGCGTATATTTTCAATAAAAACTGTGCTGAAACTTTCATACATTTATTATCCGGGAATGAGATCTTTTTCAATTACATAGCAAAAGCTTTTTTCACTTAAAAACAACTGAATAATCGTTCAACAAAATTATCGTAGGGCAACTCCGATGTAATTGACAGAATTAAAAAATTTCAAACAATTGCCAAACGTGACGTAATAAGTAAATTGATGATCCGGATCAGATCATTGTAATAATAAAACGCAGCTAATACTAAAAAGCGAAAATTAGAATATATTCCAAAACCCAAGGCCACAAAGGAACCATTAAATGAAAAGAAATAAAGGACACCCGGACAAGCAACTATGCCCACACTTATTTCCGGTGAAAATTCGAGAATGAAAATATTTGAAATATTCTGGTCGTTTGGTTGATGATAATTTTATGGAAGTCATAAATCTTAACCTAAACTTATATATATAACAAAACTAAAAAGTCAAAAAGTCAATGAAACAACTTTAGTTTGTGTATACTTTCTACAACAACAACAAGCAACTGAGGCTACGTTGCTTTCGTATTTCCTTTGTTAAAATTTATTTTGACCAGCATTAGGAAGAACAGAAAAAAAGATCTAAGAGGAGATTTGCTCAAAACCAAGACAAAGCTTGTTAGGACAATAAAATTAAATTCCTTGAAAATTTTCGTCATCAAGAATTTATAGCTTAAATTTTGAAAAATAGCATTACTGCAATCGTTGTAAAGTGAAATTTACTCGAATTTCGTTCGTATTTATCGAGTTGAGCTGAGCGGGTAAATGGATAGTTGGAGTTGGACAGTATTCAAAACAGAGAATTCAGGAATGTTGGTGATTCTGCCATCGTTGAGTCATTAACGTCATCGAATGCCCATCACAATGCATGTCGAGCCCAACTTCTTTCTCATGTTCATTCTAAAGATTTAGTTTTTGTAGGAATAAGTTAAAATTTAACCCGATATTTATGTCAATTGTAGGGTTATTTGCCTGTGATTCGCGAGCATACTCGGGCGTATACTTACTTTTTGCTAGATGTGTTTTTTTTAACAACAACAACAACTTAGAGGTGCTTCCACCAATGACTTACTCCATCAATTCTTTTGTTTGGCTGGAGTTATAGCTATTTCACGGCTACCAAGCCCATGATTAGACTCCTTTATTAGTGGTACTGTCTAGTTACTTTTCATTTCAATCGAAAAACTTTTTAAAGTTATTTTAATAGCCAAGTGACTTCTCTATTCTCTCTCTCTAAGGCCTCTTCTATATTCATTTCCTCATACGCACAACAAAATTGAACTCGTGTCTACACTTTATCATCTGAATCTCACAAGCCCCTCAATCAAACCCCTCGAAAAGAAGAACAAAAAGCATTAAAAAATTTAAAAAGAGGAAAAAAAATAATTTTCTTTGTCAAGTCGGAACTCAATTTCAATGTAATTGATTTTGTTTTCTCCTTTCTTGACATCAAAAAGAACATTGGACACTTGCTTCGCTATACACCAAACCGAGGACCACTTATAAGCAGCTACACTCAGAGTGGTCCTTGTTAATCGAAGAAAAAAATGGCAATGGTGACCCCTTTTATAATTTTTATTCTGACAATAATTGTATGATGGAAGACAGCAGCAACACACAAAAAAAAGCAATATTCAAGATTCCCAAAAAACAAACGAGCGTTTGCTTGAGTGTGCGGTGAACAGCGCACTCGGGCACGTAAAAACATTATCCCATTGATCAAACGCACACATCACACAATCATACGCCTCAGACAAGTCCCGAATACCCACCGAACTTGACTTACTAGGAAAGCTATATGGAGCATTTTGAGCAATCTGGGAAATCTTTGATTCCTAACGAATATAGCACCGGACCAAAGTGTATTCGTTTTCATTTCGTTTCTGCATTTGTACCCATAACAACGTTTAATGAGTTCTATTATGTGTACATTGCTAACGTAATATTGGACATGCCACGTGAATAAATGGTAAGGGCATTCGACCGTTCACTCATACCTCAATCAATTGCAGACAGTGTGGTCATAGTGTCATTTGGATGATCAATATAAGTCGAAGCGGTACGGTGCACTGGTTTCCTTATTTCTTAAGTCGCCTCCGAGAAAACGATGGTCGAAATGAAGTTGACTGCCAAAAAGCGGAGATATCTCTATAGGGCAATGTATGGTTGTATCAGCATAGGGTGTTCGTCTCGTTCGTTCGGTCGGTGGTCTATGTATTCAATACAACGTAATGCTTTCCAGAAATTCATATCGCACAGCAGTCAAACAAGATGACCGAAGCTTTGGTTTGAAATGTTAACAAGAGTAGCCGAGTGCCGAGTGCCAGCTTGTACTGGTATTGCAACAGAAACCAAGCTCTGGAGAGCAATGTCGATGTCTGTCAATTGTGGATATTATTCGAGGCTTTTGCGCGATAGGTATCTGGTGCGATGTTATTTCATATGCCTTGCTAATAAAGACCCAGTGAGCTTATTATTATTGTTACTGTATGACTCTGTGACTGATAGCTATCTGCGAGCACCGCACCATTAACATCTGCCAGCCAGTTTGAATTAAATTGGGAATTCCCTTTTCGTTGGTAGGTTGCTCGGCTGAACGGTGGGAGACATGTAGAATACGATATGAATACAGGAAGGAAGTATGCTCTAAGTACGAGTGCGAAGAGTAAACTGTTATTTTGATTTGAAGTTTGTTTATTTTACTGCTCAACTAGCCGACCCCGACTCAACTGCCTTCGGATCAAATAAAATTTTAAAATATTTAAAAAGTTTTCGTTTGTGGGAGTTTTTCGATTTTTTCACTATAATATGTATAATTATTCCATTAGAAAATTCCGTAAGATTTTCCCAAAATTTATTTTCACAGAAACCATGGCTCTACTAAGCTATGTCTACAGCGGCTTTAGATAAGCTCCAAAATGATTATAAGGCAGATATTTCCATATTCAAAGATAACACATTTTTCTAGCTTAACAACGAATTTTCCACCTTTTCAAAATCCTAAATGTGATAAGAAAATCAAAATGCTTTGTTCTTTTCTAATATCCCAAGTTTTTCACGGAAGTTTTTTATTTTTCCGTTTGTAAGACCATACTTCGTCCTCTCCCAGAATTTTTCGAGTTCCCATCACAAATTTTCCAGTTCAACTAGATCACTATGAGTACACTTTTATAAAAGAACTCAATAAAATATTGACAAACAGTGCCTATCCGTTCCTGCATTTCTACACGTATGAACGTTTTTTGGGTTTGTTTTCCGAAACATCCACATTATGCTTCACGTCAATGTGGCACAAGGCACATACGTAATTGTTTATGTTCATCCGTCCGTCTGTCCAATCTCCCGCCTACTTTAAGTGCATTTGATAGTTTTGTTGACCTTCATTTTTCATCGAATGATGATGCCACCGTGACATCATATTCACCCGCACCTTCTAACGTCTAGCAGCTAGCACCTCCTCGCAGCCAAATAGATTAGATTAGATTTAGATTAACAAATGCTTTATTTTTCTTTAGATCTTACACAGATTATAAGTATATAAAGTAATAAACTAACATTTTTAGAGCATGGCCTAAGCCGTCTGCCAGTTGACAATATAAACTTTAAAGTAAATTTTAAGTAATTTTTTTTTTTTTAATTTAAAAGAGTTCATCTATAATTTTTTTTCTGTATGAAAGAGCAAGCTTGACAAATTGAAACAGAACTTTCCAGTCAGCTCCATTGAGAATGGTTATCATTTCATCTTCACTGAGTAAACTCTTCCCGAAAACACTCCTCCGAGATTCCATTAAAATCGGGCATCTGCAAAGGAAGTGGTAGTTGTTTTCCCTTTCTCCTTGGTTGCACAGATTGCAGATTTCCGGGCGTTCCTCTCTGTGCGGTATAAAGTTGAGTGGCAGCAACTCTCCTCTTGTTTTTAAAACCAGTGACATGAGGTCGGTTGAGTACTCTTCCTTGAAATAACTTCTGGTTGAAAGATTGTAATCGAGCATTGCGTAAATACATCTGCTTGTTGACTCTCTCGCTCTTGCAACGAATTCCTCTCTTTTCTTCACATCAACTGCACTTATGAGATCATAAAGTTCAGCTTTCCATTGTTCTGGCCTACTTTCGTTTAAAGTAAGCTGACGGTCACAAAAAGTAGCTAAGTTGCTCCAACTCTCGAACCAAGATAACTTCCTTCTTAAAATTACCATAGTTATTTTTTTAGGCAGCCTGTTCTCGTTCATGGTTAACGTCTTCAATATGTAGTCTACTTGCATTTTGAGTGTCGAAATGAATAAAGGAGGAAGACCTGTCTCGAGCATGAGAATGTGATTTGGAGTACTGTTTGGAAGCCTCAAAGTTCTCTTTAGAAAATATCTCAAAAGATGTTCCACCTCACCGAATTCTTTGTGACCCCATACTTGTGCGGCGTAGCACATCACTGCCTTCGCCGTTGTTTCAAAAATTCGAAACTTTGAATTGAAATTAACGTCTTTGTTGTGCATAATGGACTTCCACGTTGCATTTAGCGCATTTTTGGATTTGGCCAGTTTCTCCACAATGTGGTTCCTCAGATTCAGATTTCTTGATATTTTTACTCCTAGGTAGTTATAGTCACTTACTACTTCGATTTCCTTGCTATCAAATCTCCACTTTTCGTTGCGACAGTTTGGGCCTCCACCGTTACGAAAGATCATAACCTTGGATTTACTGAGGTTTACCTGAAGCCTCCATTTGTAGCAGTATGCAGCTATTCTGTTTATCATCAACTGGAGACTTTCAGGCGTTTCAGCAAGTATCACAATGTCATCGGCGAATTTTAAAGATTTTACTAGAAGATTTGCTGCAACTTTTGCTCCACCCTGTAGATCATCCTCCATGTCGTCTATGAAGAGTGCAAACAAAAGAGGGCTTAAGTTACAACCTTGTCTTACTCCTATTTCCACTTCGTATGATTCCGCTACATCGTTGTTGAATGCGATTGCAGATGTTGTCGATTCGTACAATTTTTCCAAAATGCGTCCAAATTTTGTTGAAACACCCTTGTTGTAAAGTTTAAGCATCAGAGCTTTTCTGTCGATGGTGTCGAAGGCCGCTTTAAAATCTATGAAGAAGGCATATAATTTCTTTTTGTCTTTAATGAAAATGTCCGCAATGGATGTGAGCGAGTAGATTTGATCTATGGTTGAGTAGTTCTTGCGGAACCCGGCTTGAGACTCACCAAGGAGGTGGTTTATTTGAACCCAACTGTAGAGTCTTTTGTAGAGAAGCCTTGTAAGAATTTTCATTGATGTGTTCAGCAAGGATATTCCTCTATAGTTTGCAGGATCAGTGCGGTCACCTTTCTTGAATATGGGAGTGACGATGGAATCCTTAAAATAATTTGGTATGCATCCGTGTTCATAAGCCTGGTTAAGCGCTAGAGTAAAGTGTTCGATGAACGTAGGTGTGCTGAATTTGTAGAATTCCGGCGGTATTCCGTTGGAACCTGGAGCTTTGTTACATTTCAGTTCATCCAAAACTGCTTTTACCTCTGAGATACAGAACGGGGCGTCCAAGGCGTCGTCCGCCTGAAAGGGGATAGCAAATTGGAAGCTCGTAGCAAACTTGTCCTTTGTGAGGTTTTTGAAATGCTCGCATAAATCCTTCAGCTCGATCGGTAGGCAGGGTCGCGGTGGTTGACTGTCGTTGTTTATAAGGCGTACTTTGCTCCAAAACTGTGACGCGTTCCTGCAACTTGAAAGATCGTGGGCAATGTTCTCGAAGTATGCTTGACGCTTAGCCTTAAGCAGCGCTTTTAAAGTTTTGTTAGCGGACAAATATTCCCGCTTTAGAAAGAGGTTTTGAGGGTACTTCCTTACAAGCTTTAACCAAGCAAATGATTTTTTTCTAGCTTGTGAGCAGTCTCTGTCAAACCATTTGTCACGAGGAGTAAAAACCCTGTTATTGTTCATCCTGCAAGATGTTGGTATCGATATAGCAATGGTGTCATCAATTTCGGCGAGATTAAGGTTTGTATTGGATGGAGGTGCAAGCTTTAAGGCAATGTTGGTGTCTAATGCTTCAGCATACGTATTCGCCATCGATTGTTTCCATTTGTATTTTATAGCTTTTGTTGTGCAAACATCTACGCGTTGTAGGCTCATTGGTAGCTGAATTGAAACTTGGATAGGGAGATGGTCCGAGTGAATCTGTGATACAACTTCGAAGTCATTCATTAGGTTACACCAATCCCCATTCACCATAGCATAATCAATAACTGAGTTGCCCTGAGGACCGATAAAAGTGTAGTCACCATCAGCATCTCCCTGTGTACTTCCATTGCAGATACCAAGACCAAACGAATTACATAGATCAATAATTTTCTTTCCTTCTCGGTTTACAACAACATCTTTCGAATGACGGAGGTTCAAGTTCAAAGGTTTAAGTTCGCTTTCTATTGATCCTGTTCTGGCGTTGAAGTCCCCAATGAGCATGACGTTTTTAAGATCTGCAAGGTACAAGTTGTCTTCAAGCAAGTCAAAATGTCTATCCCAGCTAGTGCAGTTTAGATATACAGGAACCAAGGATAAAGTATGGTAGTTGGATTTGATTTCAATATACAGAAAGTCTTCGAGGTTCTTGAAAACGAATTCAACTCCTGTTATATTTAGTTTGCAGCCCATCAGTATGCCTCCGCTAGCCCTTCCTTTTCTATTTATTTTAACTGCTGATTGCCACTTGGTAGTATGGTTCGGGAAATATGATTCAAATTTAATGTTATGTTCTTCAGTTACATGAGTTTCAATTAATATAAAAATTTCATATTCATTAATAAAGTTTAAAAAATCTAAAGTTTGTATCTTATTATTTAAACCTGCTATATTATAACTTAAAATTCTAACGTTAACTTTATTTGAATTCTGACAGACGGCATCTACCTAATTCATTAAATTATTTATTAAGTTGGAATGTGCTGAAGTGTTAACCCCTGAGTCCCAACCGCAGATTTGCATTGTGTTGCCAGCCGAAGATGTACTTTGCCCAACTGACGTTTCTTGATGATTGACGTTTAGTCTGACATCTCTTCGTGAGTTTTGTTGAATTTGTAAACAGATTTGATGAAAAAAGTTTTTTTCCAGGTTGTTATCTTCAATCAATTTTTTAAAACCATCTACCTGATTAGTAACAAAACCTTGATTATCGGTCCATTCTACAATTATATTATTAATGCTGAGTCTGTCGTCGCGCAATGAAACTTTCATCCGAGGTTGAGTGATCTGAATGTGTTTTCTTAGTTGTAAGAGTTTGCTACGCTTCTGACGGATGGCTGGTGGGTAATCCCGACTTACGGATGCTCCGGTTCCTTTCAGTCTTTTAGCATTCCTCAAAACCTTAAATGCATTATTTTTGTTCTTAAATTCTGCCAAAGTTGTTACTGTTCCATTAGCTGAGCTTATCTCCCGTATATCTTGGATAGTGATTATATCTTGCGACTCCGATAGAGTTTTGCAGATGTTTTCGGTTTCTATGAGTGGATCATTTGAACCTTTTTTCAGTCGAAAAACTAAGTTGGCCGCATTAGCTGATGTTTTTATCTGGTTAATTTCATTTTGCAGGGAAATGCACTTTGTGTTTAAAGAAATCAGTGACTCCTTCAGTTTCTCATTTTCGGTTTTAACCTCAATTATCTCACTGCGAAGTCCAACAATGTCATCCTTCGTAGCAACGTCTTTGAGTTTTAAGTCGAACATTTGGCGTAATTCCTGGATGGACATGGATCCGACTAATTGAGACATGCTTTTTTCTTTTTTTGAGTTTAACGATGCTAATTCGGGGGAGGTCTCACCAACTTTACGCTTGTTGCTCATCAATAAATTTTAATGTATATATATTAAGTTAATTAAAATGGCTACTATTGATCTTGTTAATGACTATGTGATCTTTCAAATTGATTCAAATAGTGATACTAGTTTGAAATTGGAAAATCTGTGAATCACACTTGCTTTTCGGTTTCCGGTTTGGTCACTTTGAGATGAAAAATAATTTTTTTAACTTTTAATTAATTAAAGAAAATAACACTTTGTACAGAGCACTTTTGTATGTCTTCTATATAACACTAGCAGCCAAATATCACGTCCAATGTATCGCTGATTGTTTTTAACGCACATCGTTACACTGACTACTGTGACTGTCAGTCTCGGTTTACTCTGACTCTGACTTATGGTGCTGCAATTTAATTGCTCACCACACTGATTTGTGGAAGGAAATAATTGTCCACCGTGTTTTTTTTTTATCTTTTCTTCTACTGATATCTACATTTTCTGTTGAATTTATTTCAGTTTTATATATTTTTATTTTATTGTGTTTAACAATTCAGTGGTTGAGGGTGTGCCTGCCTCAGTGCATCATTGATTTAAGTTGTGCTTTTCAATTGGACCAATTGTTATACACGTTGATGATGATGGTGATGTTCACTTGTGCAACCATCTGTATGCACAGACAGAAGATAAAACGAACGCGATTGAAAACGGGTGCATCGCATCGCCCGTCTTCGCCAATGCTGAACCAAATGGGGTACAGTGTCTGAACGTCTGAACTACATGTGTCAATTGTGTGATGAAAGAGTTCTCTCTATTTAAAGCCCGGGTTGTGTGTGGTTTATTTCATTTTTGTTAACTAACAATGCATTGTGTATAATTAAAAGGAGAAACGTACAAAAATTCATTTATTCGTCCAAATTGTGGATGTTAGAAAAAATAAATTCCTTCAAATTTATAACTATGGGGCATCGGAAAAAAAGAACAATTAAAATAATGCCTAGCTCCAGGATATTTTTGTGGATTTTTTGTTTGAATTTGTGTTGACAGAATACGAACAATTAAATTAAAAGCTTAAATGGTTGATTTCAACTTCAATACTGATTTTTGTATGGTTAGGCAGTTTTGACAGTAAAAAACATTAATAATATGTAGTTAGTGTGTACATATAATTGTATATACATACACTAGTCAAAAAAATTAAAGGAACAGTTGAAAAAAACTCAAAAGTTTAGTGGTTTCTTATAAGGCTATATCTCAGTAGAAAAAAGTCGGATTGAAGTGAAATAAAAATACGACTTGGATTGAACGGAATTGGTCCGAAAGGACGTTTCTAATCAAACGAAGAAAAGATTCATATCGAAACCAAGGGTACGCATTATCGCCCGATGGCTATTTCGCATGATTTTGAAATATCAAGCGCAATAATCCTACGGTGACGTGAAATAACGCCCTACGAAATAAGGCCCCACCTTAAATGCGGTTTTATTTCCATTAAGAAATCGAAATAACACCCGACAGGCCTTTTTTTCAATTGCATTGTGGAAATAATGCAGCATTTTACATGGAAATTAGGCCGCATTCGCGACTTTCGCGATTAATTTTAAACATTTTGTAAAACAATAAAATAAGTGGACAGTTTTTACATATTTTCAAGGTTTGTTTCTATGCATAACGGCACGCGAATTTTTTTATTTTCACACCCCAAATTGATTCTCTTTTGGGCAACATTTTTTCAGCTCGCTTCGCTAGCAATCAAATCAAATCGATCTTTAATTTTTCGTATCGGCGTCATCCTCAGTCGAAATTTAAAAAGATGCTGAAAATGAATCATTGAAATGTTTGCAAAAATCCTTCTTTGCGTTACAGGATATGTAGTGGTTGCTTTTCCAAATAAAAGGAAACCTCAACAGCTTTGAAAAATTAATTGCACTGACCATTTTGTCGGCGGCGGGCGTAAAGAAACGTTGTCCTATTTATTTATAAGATTTTGTTTGTTGTTGCATTCAATGTGTACAATATACATATATGAATTTAAGTTTTTTGTTTATTTTTTAGCACGAATATTCTTTGTTTCACTTTTTTTTTTCATTTGGGACTTTTGTCCCATAAAAATTAAAATTTAATTGGGACTACTGACCCGCCATAGTGGGTTAATAATCCTTAAATCGAATTTGGCACTAATGACACTCCATAGTGGGTCAGAAGTTCCGAAAAGCATTTTCGGGACTTCTGACTTCGGGACGAGTTTAACTGTGCCAAGTTTCTAATCAAAATAGAAAGCCCGAGATAAGGCCCCACGGGCATTATTTCTAAGTATAGCAATGGAAATAAGACCGCAACCCTTGTTAGGGTCTAATTTCCATTAGAAATGGAAATAAGTCCCTATGCGGCCTTATTTCGTCGGGCGTTATTTCACGTCACCTAATTCCAAGAAAACGATGTTCGGTTCCTCATCATGAACTTTTAACCTATGAAATATCATCTAATAGCTACAAGAAGTGGAAGCAGATATGATTTTTATTTTGTTATTTTTACAAAAAAATACCTCTTAAGTAGTGTTCCATCAATCAGAAACTACAGTTAGGTCAATATACCTACTCTCAAAACTATCATTTACTTTAAGCATTCATTTAATTACATTTGGCGTCTGTTTCACAATGAGTGATATGCATAAAAACAAAGTATTTACTCAATGTAACTTACTTTGATTTCAAGTATTTCAGTACATGTACTTCGTTTCGTATGCATAAAAATAAATAAGTTGATACTAAAGAGTAAAAACTTTAAGTATTTACTGAATTCATCCAAGTAAATACTGTTATTCATCTTAAATTGATAACAAATACTATTTTTAAGGGTTCCGTACACAGTGTAAACGAAACCATTATAACATCACTTCGTTTTCTGTTCATTCGTCTTTCACAAGCGATTTCTTCGAATCTGCTAGGCCGATTTCAATGAAATTTGGTACACATATTTTAGTATTCAGTAGTAATCTAAAAATGTTATTTTCATGTTTTAAGATAAATAGTTTCGAAGTTATTAAAGAGAAAAGATAAGAAAATACGAAAATATAAAAATGAATTTTGCAAAAAAAAAAAGAGTAGATACTCGCCTGATGCTCTTGATGTGCCAGGTTCAAATCTTGTCGGGGGATAACTTTTCTTTTTTTTTTATTCGTATTACAATGAGACTTAATTTTTATTATAAGTTTAACTCTTCTTTGGTATATAAGAAGAGACAATCTATTCGAGTTATATTTTTTTTTTTTGAATATTGCAATAGAATCAAAAAATAAAGTTCCTTATTCCTTTCTTACTGTTGTGTTTCGTTTTGTTTGCCGATTGCCAAGTTTTTTGTTTCTTATTAGGGTTCTTACACAGCTTAGTTGGTAAGTGCGTTGCCTGCTAAGCAGAACACCATTGGTTCGAGTCATACTCAGGCCAAGTTTTTATTTCATCTTTCACGGGTACTGCCTCTTGCGAAGACCTGACAAATCTTCCAAGAGTATCAATCTGTCATGAAAAAGTGCTTCTCAACTTTGCTGTTCGGAATCGGCCTTAAATATTGTAGGTCCCCTCAGTTTTTCACACGCACTCAGAGAATTGTTGATGAGAGTAAGCCACTTAGGCCTTGGCTCTTCAAGAGCTGTAGCGCCACTCTATTTTTTTTTTTATCCTCCTGTTCGTGAGTTTTGTGTGTCACATCAATCCTTCTGGTAAATTTATGTTTCGGGTAACTAAATGTCAGTTATTCCAATTTTCCAGTTAAAAATGTAATCTAAGAAACAGTTTGAAGTATTTGCTATATTTTTGTATCAGAGACGCAACACTCAGGTCCATTTTTTGACGTTTCGAAAAGAATATCCATTTTATTGGAAAAATGAAAATTGTAAATGAAACCTTGCTTTTCAGACTTTAAATTTTATTTTAATTGCAAAAAAAAAGACAAATCCTTGCTTTTTCAGACTTTTAATTCTATTAGCTGCCAGTTAACTACTTTATAGGGCACTTCATCCTCCCTAAAAGTTACTTGACACTTTAACTACTAGTTAGCTCTACTCAGATATAGTGAAATGCTTTTTTGAATTTTAACTGCTGGTTATCTTCCAAGTAGCTTAACTGGGACTTTACTTTTATATTGTGAAACAGACGCTTAAGAAAGTATATACACAAAAAAAAGCTAAAAGACATCTAGCTAGCATCTCAAATTGATTTGTGGTTGCGAATAAATTGTAGAAATGTAGACAAAACTTCTATTATTTGAAAGCTCCATGACACACTAATGTAGAACAACAAGAACAAAATATCTCTCTTTCTCCTAGTCTCTCCATCATCATCATTACCGTGGGAAAAACCTACCCTCCTTATGAAAAAGAAAAACCAGTATTTGTTTCTTCTATTCTGATTTTGGAAAACAATGCTCCCCAATGTGTTTTTATCTTAGGGTAGGTCCGCATTTAAGTTTTCAGTTTTCGTTTCGTTAATGGATGAACAAAAAAATCTGTATGATGTTGGTACAGAAGTTTTTTTCGAGCTGCAAACAAAGATGAGAGAGAAAATACAATCCACAAAAACATTAGAGCACAACTTTGTACTAAAAAGAGCTCAACCTCTGGAGAAACTATCAATGCGCATCCCCAAGCCCCAACCCTGTGCCCGCACACATCACCACCCAACCCATTGGAACATCTATAAATCAGCTTCACGATGAGAACAGAGAAAATTACACGCACCAAGAGAGCAAATTGAGGGTTGTTCGCTCAAAGTTGTTGACAATTACTACGTAGTACGGACAGCATTCATGTCGGGAGGTGGTGGCGATTCTTTTTTGTTCGAATTCGATTTTTACTCTCGTCGTTTGGTGTCATTCTTCCTAGTAGAATTCCATCTCAACCTTGTTGAAAGTCGAAAACGTCGTAATCGTCTTTGTTGTTCTCGCTGTCGTAATTATCAGCATTTAAGTTTTAAGTTGTCATCCCACATGTTCCATTTCCATGTTCCACGGTATTCCACGTATCAGAATCTAAGTGTACCATAAACATACTTCAGTGAGAGTTTTCGATCCCGCGGGTACGGTCGAAACTTTCGGATTTACACGCTTGTAAAATAAATTAGAGTGTTTTTTTTGTCATTCGGGACTGAAAAAAGCGACAAACAGCTACAAAAGGATTTCGAAAAATTATAACGAAAATAAATGAGTGTGCGGTTTTGATATTCGATAGCTGAAAAATTGCTGTTAAGACTCTGTCAATTTGATTTAATCGGATATCCCCAAACCCCCATAAACAATAAGCACACATTCAAAAAAAAATTTGCATGACTTATTACGGTGACAAGGCTGCGCTACCCTTGGGGGCATATAGGAATAATTTGACCAACATTACCTACACCAAACTAGATTTCCACCTCACCGCTTCATCGTCGTCGTTGTCTCTTCAAAATTGCGACTTTTCACGGTTAACCACCGGTTAACCGGTTATTGAACTACTAGACTAAATGTGTGCCTTTAACTTTCAATCTGCACCAAATCAAGATAAGAGTACAAAAATAACAATCACTCAACTGTATTGTAAAAGTAAAATTGCTTGCGGTTTTTTTCGTAATAGGGCACTTTGGGGACCTGTTCTAATTTTTTGTCATCTTCATCGTCGTGCTTGCCGGTCGTCGTTATCGTCTTTGTCGTGTCGGGGTGATTATTTTCTGGGTTTGCTTTTTGTCGGCCCTCCATTACCAAAAAGTATATTTTTTTTTTGTTACTGCTACAGAATTTACCGCTGTTGCTTCTCGAAAAGTTGAAGAAGAAAATTCTTATAAGCAGGAAATGTTAAGAACTTTTCGGTTTTCGCCTTTCCGCCTCCAATTCATTCGCTCTTCTAAATCATACTCACACACTCTTATAGTGTCGGTGGTTGGCAAAAATCTGAAGGAAATATATTTGGCTAATGCGTTTGCCAATGACGTCAATTACCATTGATTGTAATTGCTGGCCAATTCGTCTGAAAATGTAGCAAAGCGTTATTTTTGTCTGCTCTCCTTCCTTCTTTTCTGCTAAATTATGGAGTGAGAAAGGGAGAAAGGTATGCCATAAAGTTCAGTTAAGAAAGAAAAGTGTAAAAATTATAATTAATGCAAAAAGTCTTACAAAATAATTGGAACTAACACAAGAAAAAAAGAAGACACGAAGCAAGAAAGAGAAAAAAATAATACCTATCAAAAACAAGATTGATTGATAACCATAAAAAATTGATATAGCTACAATTAATTTTTATAATTTTGATCGTTTTATTTGTTGGCGATTTGGATTCGACAAGGATTACAGCCGGTCCATTTACAGCTTTGACAAAATGACAAGGAACATTGAAGAGGGAAATGGTAAGTTTAATACAAATAATCCTCGTTTTGTTATTTCAATCTCTTGTCTTGATGTTGGTACTGTATAACAATAAGAGAAAGCGAGCCCTCAAGGCGGTTGAGATAATATTGAATATCGTTTGGCTTTGATGTACTGAATGGAACCGTTTTGCAGGTATTCCGTTTCGACTGTGATTACCCATTTCAAAAACTATTTAAATTTTTGGACATCTTTCTTCAAATCTTAGAGCCTTAATAGAACATAATTTCCAATTGATGTTATTTACGTGACTATTCATACATATATGCACATACTTTTTTGTTTGGAATCAGGACCAGGATCCTTCTGTAGATTTCTTGCTTGAACGAAGGATTGAACTGATGCAGGGCGTATTATACTTTACTTGGGTTCATAGCAAGGTGATGTACCTATCTATATGCCAGGTTTGTGCTGTTGAGGGGCTGACTGACACTGAAAATCCTTCACGTGAAAACAGGTTAATGCTAACCTTTATGCACACGTACGATTAGATGCCTACACTTGTGTCTTTGTGTGTTTTTTTTTTATATTTTTGTGATTGCGTGGTTTTATGAAGACATCGGGAATACGAAATAACAACAAAAAAGAAAATAACAGAAAACTCGGTTAAGGTTAGGTAAACGTTAAATTAAAGATCGTTATACATTTTGTTTTAAAGGATGTTGTGTAGGAAGGTTATAACCTTCCCTCCTTTTCTGTTTTGGTTTTGTGACTTTTTACTATGCTAAGGTCGTTTTTGTCTCGAGTCATTTCGCTACAAACATTTCTACAGTTATAAACAAAGAGATTTTTTGTTTTTTTAATTTTACCTTTGGTTAATGCTTAAGGTAGATGTATCTACATTTATCTGCCGTAATTTGAACATTGCTTTGGAGTTTATGGAATTACTTTGGGGTTATAAAATGAACACGTAGCTGTAATATTATGGTTTTTTTTTACTTTTAGAGGACCTATTTTTTCAGTTGATATATATGTACACAAAAAAAGAAACATTAGAAAATAATTTAGGGGTAATTTTGAGAAGCTCATTATAATATTAAAAGTCTCGGGTCCTGGTATAAGCCTTTAAAAATCCTTCATCATTTTCAAAACTAGATAACAAAAGCCTTGCCAAAGAATATAAGTTAAAATTTTAAGAAGAATGTATGGACACTAGCAATAAGCAATACAGACATTGACATACTATACCTGGACTGTCAATAGCCAACTTCGCACGAAGGCTAAAGTAACGTTTCCGTATAAATTTTAAAGGATGTTAGTATTACTCTACGCATTTAGTATGATGCTTAAGTTAAAACCATGAAATTGCGGTTTTAAATTCGGGAGCGGGTCATTATTCTGGTTTCAAAATTCTGATTTTCAAAATTCTGCTTTTTAATCGAAACTTGTGATTTTCAACATTCTGCTTTCTTTCCATTCTGGTCACCAAAAGTCTGTTTTTTTATATAGGTACTGCTTTTCAAAATTCTGGTTGTTTTACATAAAAACAACCAGAATTTTGAAAGCAGAATTTTGACAAAACAGTTTTGACACCCGCAGAATTTCGACCCCCACCCTTTAAATTCTTAGCATGAGCATGATACTAGTCTTTAGGAGTTTTGTTATCATGTAATTTTTCTCCTTATAAGTTGGTTTATTTCTGGTGCTCTATCCTCCAAAGAGTACCATTTCTTGAGAAAAACTTTTGAACTAATTTTATGTCTTGACAATTTAAATAGGTTTCTTTTCGAAAAAAGGCCTGAAAACATTTTTTTTTTCTTAAAACTTCGTGTATACAATTTTTAGACGTTTGCTAAACTGACAATAATTGCCAGAACCTTGTTGTTGTGTTTTAAGCGTATTTCTGATTGGAATCTATTTTTATGATGAGAAAATTTCCCTGTTACAACAGGAATACAAAGTTAAGCCTTTACATTATTCTTGATAATACAAATTAGATTCTCAGTTCAGAGTTCGCTTCGCTATCGTATAAGTGTTCAGTGTTAATCTAAAGTGGATACATTGACAAATAAGAATTCTAAAAACAAATTTAACATCTCTACTTCTTCTCCCATGACTAAGTCCCAATCTAGCTTTGAATTCAATGAGAAACGTCTGAGTTTTATTAACACTCGAATCGACTCTTGTTGGCCAAACCAGCATCTTTCACGTTGTAATTCTCAATTTTCTCTCGACTTTCTCGAGAATAGTTCTTCGGTTGACTAATTTCATTTCAACTGGTTCCTTCGCTTGTTAAATAAGATGGTAACATTGTTGAGACATATTCGTCATTTCGGAAGTATGAGACTAGTTATCAGTTTATTAAAAAAAATGTTTAATATGATAAAAAAAAATAACACGATGCTAACTAGTATTGCATTAAATCCTTAATAGAAGGCGGGCTAAAATTTTGCGCTGCAGGTGGCCATGGCTCAGAGGATAGGGTAATCGATTGCTAAGCCAAACGCTACGGGTTCAAGCCCAAGCTTCGGCAGCATTCCTTTCTACAAAACCGCCAGCTTATCAGAGGCCACCTGTGCTCTGCTCTGAGCCACGTTGGTTTCTATTATGTGTTTTCGATCTATGTGTCTATCTGTCTCTCTCTGTTGTATTAATGTCTTGTTCTGTCCCAGCTAATGGCCTTAGTCGCCAGTTGTTTGTTATTTGATTTTTTCCTATCGTCGCAGTTTCCTCCTCATTCTTACTCATTCACAAAATTTCATTGCATTATTCGTTTTTCAAAAAGAAAAAAAAATAATTTTCTGCGATCCCAGTCGCAATTCCAAGTTTCCTCTTCTCCAAATCCTGTCGCTGTCAGATCCTTCGAAATCAATAAAATGAGCCCACAGCAAGAATCAACCCCAAATCGAGACTAATAATTTTGAGAATTTTCTAAACTCAAAATGTATGGTTGAAGTTAAGACCCCACATGTTCCATTATATTTATTATCAGAATTGATGTTTTGATATCTAGCTAGCAAACGCAATTTAAATTCCAGCATTCAGTGGTCTTGTCAACGTCAGATTTAATTTGAAAATCACATGACTTTCATGAATTTGCACAAATACATGCATAGGTACTATTACACAAACGAGAATATCTCTTATCTATTATATCATGCCCTTTACTTCAGTGGAGGCAAGATATAGGATGACATTTAACCAAGTAAGTAATTTTTTGAAGAAAATGGAATGAACATAGATAAATATGTGAAATTGAAGACATTCTTCCATGTTTGCATGACACAGATATTAAATTCTTGAACACATGCTTGACGTTTTTTGGTAGGAGTGGTAATTGGAATGTTTTTTGGTCGGCATAGAGGATGTTTTCTTGTTAATTTACTCAAACTCTAGGAAATATTTTTGGTAATGTATTTAAGTAGGAAACTAATTGTATCGATGATGGCTGGTTGGTATAATCGAATGATTTCAATAATCGAGAAAAAAATATTGGAATGATCAATTGAATTACGAAATCGTATAAATATTCTAAAAATGTTCGAATCATTCTTTAAACACAAAATCGTTCTTCACACCTCCGTCTTAAAAGTTTTCATTCTACAACTATGATTTTACAAAAAAGAAAAAAAAAATCTCCAAATACACATTTTAATGTAGGTAATCAAAAACCATAGACAAAATTCCATTCCAAATATTTGCAAATTTAACCTAGTTAAACCGTTATTCGAATTATTTAATGCGAATTAAAATAATCGTCGTTCGATTTTATTACATTCTTGACAAATAAGCCGATAAGCATTCTTCTGGTGAAATTAAGAAATTAATCTTAATTTTGCTGTTAATCTTTCGTGGGGAGTAAAAGCTTGTCTCATAATCATATCCTGCTCTTTAATTAAAGGTGTTCGAGTGAGATGAAAAAGATTGTACAATCATGCTTATCAAGCATGCTGTTGTGCGTGTAGCGACCTTAAGATAAGTGTATTTTTATAATACGTTATACACTGAATGATTTTTTCGTTATCTTTTTTTCCGCCATCTGGAAATATCTGTTAAGGTTTCTTTCGACATAAACCATCAGAATTATCTGAAAGCAACTGTAACGAAATTTAAGTTGCTGTTGACAAGCAGACTTCAATTCTTGAGATTACTATAGGGCTCAAATTTTTAAATCAAAAACCGTTTTGGAAAATAAATCCAATGTCTTGTCAAAGGCCATTCTCAATAATAAAAGTCTTCTTACAAAACCTTAATCCATGTGAACCCACCAGAATGACAAAATGCTTACAGGTACATTCAGCCCATCCTGGCAGCAAGGACTAAGGGTGTCTAGACCACAACCGCTAGGCATGCTTGCATATGCACTAGGTAGCTCGTCGGAGGGGGGTCCTTGCTGTTGTTGGTTCTAGACGGTCGTTACGCATTTACATGCCTTTTCATTTTATAAAAGCGAGGCCTGATTTGTTCCCTTAGCTTATGATTCATTAGTCCTGATTTTTTTGAGTGAAGGAGTTTTGGTGTCGTTGCACTTCGAGGACTTACCCACCCGCACACTTACACTGAAACGGTGAGGTACATCCGTGGCTATGACGTCCTAAAAACTTGTTGTGATAGCCCCTGACTATTAAACTTTTCTCAAAATCAAATTATTACCATATTAAAAAAAATGTTTCCTTCATACTTCCCATCACATTATAATCAATTTGCTGAAAACTGTAACCAAATGAACCACTGTATATAAGCAGTATGAAAACAAAATTCCGCATACGATTGGCAATTAAGTTGTCACATCCACCAATAAAAATAATTTAATTGCAGTAGTACATTTTAAATAATGTCTGCTAAAATCATTTCATAGAAGAACGAGATTTAAAAAAAACTAATCCGAGAATCTAGAAATGATAATTCTTCATTTAAATGTTCATACAAATGGATCTGTTTATTAAACTTAATACACCTTACATACTAGCAAAAATGAAGTAAATAATTATGATTGTTCTTAGAATTAAAGAACTTAATAATAAAAAAAAAACTGCCTAGAAAATAATAACAAAAAATCATCAAAACAAACCAAAGTAGTTTAACTGTAACTTCAATTTGACATTTAGCGGGTTTGGCTCTCTTATTAAATAACAGCATGAAATTCATTACGTCATTTGTTCATTACCTAGTCATGAAAAGCACTGAGCAAGTGTTATTATTAGAAAGAGATAAATATAATAAAGATAGGATTTTGTTTAGCAAATTCATTATGACAAAAAAAAAACTTAGGCCAAATGCGCACTATTAATATTATGAGAAATGTTTTCAAAATTATACTAGCTACTTTATTAGATTTCTTATTAACTTTTAATTATTTGTTTGTTATTTAACTCTAGCTTAATTTTAATTCAATTATTTTTAAATGCATGAATAATTCTTAGGTTTTACTTTCATTGGCCAAAAATTGTTTTTATATTTGTTTTCGTTTTGTTTCCATTATAATTCTTTACGTCATTGCATGAAAAAAATATATATCCATCAGAAAAAAAAATTTTCGTTCAAATATAGTTTTCTTAGTTAACCTTACAAATTAAATTTAAAAAAAAAACTTACACAGTGAAAACTCCGTGATGTTGTGCGCACAGCATTTCGGGCAGGTTATTCTTCATTCACACCTGTATTGTTACGAAAAGAAATTAACCAGCAATATTGTGAACGAAATTTGATTCTGAATCTGAATATGCCTTAATTTTTATCATTTTTTTTGTTTTTTTTTTTGCATGTATTATATTTTATTTCGTTATTCACTTAGCTATAACTTATTCGTTTGGGCTTAAACTAAATAAAAAGATTTTACAAAGAAATTACATATATGAAGCGAAAATACATTAAAAAAGAACTAAAATAAAACTGCTGCAGATGACATCATGATAATTGCGATCTTAGTTTTTTTTCCTTTCGACGAGATGGGAAGATCAGGGGGTAATTATTTTTCTTGTGTTTATTTCTTTTTTACTTTTTTTTTTGGAAGGTTGGAAAGGTACACGTAAATGGTGACGTCACTGAATTCTATTTTTTTGTTTCAAATTGCTTAAAAGCTCGATTTTTTCTATTTGGAAAAGTGCACGTGGGGTCTCTTTTTCTGGGGTTTTCGTTGCGATTGAAACTATGAATTGATGGTTTTCGAGACGATTCAGGATAAGCGTTACGGTGGTCTGATTTATAATTTTTTTTTATTCTTTTATAGCCAGATCAATTTCACAGTAATTTTTATCTGTTATACCGCATGTTCATTTGGGAAAATGACAGAGTTTCTATAATACTTTTGTGGGTTTTACGCTTAATCTTTCCCCGAAGCTTTAGAGGCTTTTACTTTAGGTTTTAGAACAAAGTCGTTTATTTTTGCTAAATGTTTCTGTTTTTCTTACATTAATTTAATCTTTTAGACTTCTTAAAAAAAAAAAGAATTCCCGAATGTATAAAACTATAAAACCACGCGACTTTTCGATTCCTCCCGCAAGAGCGGTCCTCTTCGTCCGTTGAGTTTCAAGCCGTGCAACAGAATGACCAAAAAGATCCGAGCTCGCTACTCAAAGTAAGTATTTGAGTTCCACAATCTACAATGATGGCACTCTTCCGGGATCTCTGATATCAACAGGATTTTGATAAAAAAAAAACATAATTTATATGTCAAAAATTATTTTGGAATTTATTAATAATAAATGTGAGGTTTTTAAATGTCTTCAGTCAAAATCTGTTGAAATATCAGGCACCGGAAGTCTTCCATGTTCGCATACACTCGCATCTATCATTTGTGTGGAAGATAATTGTTGTTTTTTTCTTCTTATTATTTCTTATGTAGATGATATGGAGAAGAAGACCCTATGTGCTGAATAGCTGCAGCTCTTAAGACATCGAAAGAGATTCTTTGAAGAGAAATTTATATGGAAAATTTTTACTTTCTTGTCTTTCCGATCGATTACCGATTCAAAGGGGCAGATATTGGAGCCTTGGTGTGATTTCTAGATATTTTAATTCATTTCACACGTATAGAGAGTACCAATAATTCGAAAGTTCTAAGTTTTCACAGTATCACAGCAACTTGCTTAATTTAAAGTAAAAGTTCACTGGGGCGTATGCGTGTTTTTTTTCCTTATAAAATTTTGCTTTGCTTAAACAAGCTAGATTTCCTACACAACATCAAAAATTATAATCACTGCTGGTGTGTGAAATTCTTTTCTAGCTCCGATGAACAACACAATTTTCCTTTTGAAAATTTTCAAGAAACATTTTCAACACATCATGATAAGGATATACAAAGGAAAAAACAGCAACAAGAAAAATCGAGAAAATTAATACCATTCTATATTCGAGTGTAGAATATGAGTAGATGGTACTGCTGTTGCTTGATGGCTTGCGTTTTTTTAACAGTTGGCTTCAAACAGCACATTTATTTATACAGAATTTTTGAACTTTCAATTATTATTCAAATTATACAAATTAGGATTTACTATAATTACATGCTGTAAGCTTATTACCATTCAAGGTTTGCCACTCCATATCCGCCCGCGCTGTATGACTACACCTGCATACTATATAGCATCGTTGTTGTCGCCCGCTATGTTGCCGCGCCTTCACTTTGTTTCCAAAAAATTTAGTTTGAATAAATTATGTTTTCCTCACATTATGTTAATTTAACTGTTTTGCTCTTTTTGAGATTATACAAAGTAATGCTTGGTTTTGGCTTAGCTCAACATCTAGTATTCATGTCGTTCGCTGGTTTGTTCTTTCGTATAAGATTTCCATTGTAAATGGAAATTTTTTTCTGTTAAAATCACAATCACAAGTCCTTCGAATCTCTTCTAAGAAGCTAACCCTTTGTTATAGAATTTTTAACGAAATGTTTAAGCACAGAAAGACACAAAATCACTACAATAATAAAATTAAAAACAAAATGCAATTCAGATTTCAGATTCAGATTCACAATCTGGAATCAAGACATAGATGTCATAGATGATTGTTCTTCGGCTACATGTAAAGAATAGTTAGGTATCTATTTTCAAATGTTTATGGCTTTGAGCTTTAAGGACATATACTCATATACATATTGTGCATACATTGGCTTTGACAATTTGCTTAATGAAATGAGTTTTACCAATTGAAAATAATTGTTGATGAGTTTTCGGGGTTACATTTGTTCTCTACAATGAATCCAAATAAAATTCTGAAATGGCAGAAAAAAAAACAAATTTAAAGACCACACAACTTTCTCCTGTCCACATAGCTCCTTCGTTGTACCATTCCTTTGCCTTTTCGTACGATCTTTAAAAAATAAAGTGATATTCATTGCAAAAAAGAAACAATAGTGAATGAGAAAAAAAAACAAGAAGTTATTTTCCTTGTCATTCTTGTCCCTTTTTATATTCATTGACCAATAAAAACCCAATATTCACTTTGTATCAGTCGTCTAATCAATGGGATTTTTCTTATTAAAATTTTTCAAGTTTCTGGTTTTCTTGGTGGTTTTCTAATATCACAGCCCTTAGCTAAGCTGAATCACTTGTCTAATGAAATGTTTAACTAATACCACGCGAGTCCTTAAGTCGCCTAGGATATTGAGAGATCGAAAACAAATCTTAGTACACGAAAATAATAATGAATTTCAGTCTCCTGAATACTCCTTGTCCTTGTCATGAATTCCTTGAAAACACTCACGCACGCGCATATACCCATTAGCCATAAGCAACAATTAAGTCCCTAAAATTTGTGTAATTTAGGTATACGTGAACTTTTTCGATAAAAACAGAAAAACTGAAAAAAGATTTAAACAGCAAAAACAAACTAAATTACATATATCTAAACGGAGGTCCTGGCAGTGACAACAGCTGCTAAAAAGGTATCAATGATGGCGATACCACGAGCTGATATCACCTTTTACATTGATAGCCAAGCGGAAATAAAAGCGATTACTGCAACTGAGGTAAAATCAAAGCTTGTTTCATGCTGCCGCGAAGAGCTTAAGGTTCTTGGCGCACAGCACAACATTAGACTCTGCTGGGTCCCGGGCGGCGATATATTATCGTCAAAGCCTCTAAATGGCTTGACTAACTGAACACACAGGTGTTTCTTATTAGCTTGAGTAGCAATACTCGCGGGTATCACAATGGATCTGTATTGATCTAAGTGTGACGGTAAAAACATCAACTGTCAGCCCCTTAGCCTAACCTAACCTTATATATATCTTTGAACGTTCAAGACAAGAAGTAAACAAGGATTTAATCAAGGCACCGAGAGAAAAAGCGAAGAAAATGTTGAGATAAGCTCTAAGAATGACAAAAGTTAATCTATACCAAAATGAGTGGTTACTTTGAAGGAAAAATGACAAATTACTAAAGTCCTGTTCTCTTGGAACGAGAGGGTATACATAACATACACACAATCGTTCTATGTGTCCTGCGATGAGAGATTGATAGGGGGCCTCTAGTCTCTCTCCTGCAGGCTTATCGTTAATTTTATGGTAAAGTCGTAGCTGTGAGGACCAGGATGAAAAAAAAAACAGTTCCACACTTTCTCTGCCATTGTCCGGCCTTGGCTAGGAAAAGAGCACTCCATTTAGGTAAAGAATTCTTCAACGGTATTGAGGATCTCAGGATCTCAGAATTCAAGATCAAAGACATGATCTTATACCAATACCAATAACACAAACTGGCTTTAGCGCCCCTCTTATTTCTCCTAAAATATAGATGGCACTATGAGACAATAGGCCGTAGTGTAGGAGAATAATACTACATTATGTATTGGATTGTACGTGCGAAACATACATCCTTCCTAACCCATCCTCAAACTTTTTTTTTAGAGGTATGGTATCAAAACGGCGCACTCAGCGCTAATTGTGTCCTACACGGAAGTGGGACAGCCATTTCTACCTACCTATGGTAAAGTCTATTCGAAATATCAATACAATAATTATACATACTACAAAAAATTCCCCCAAATACAAGAAAACATCGATGGTAACTCCAAACGAATGTATTTTGTTTTTCCACATTTCGAAGGCAAAGGCAAAATGTTGTGTTGAGGTGGTTAGACAGCGACGTTCTTCGGTGTACGATTGCCAATTGGACAACATTTATTGGTCACTTTTGACGAATAGTGATAAAGAGATAGGTATAGGCAAGTTTAATGTTTTTGCTCGTTCTGTTTTGGTTTTTTGGTATTCTTGATTTTTTTCCTTTGTGTTTGTTATGAAGACGTGGAGCAAAAGTTTTGTCTAAAGTTTTTGCTAACTTTTTGTCAGAAAAAGTTTGCTTTTGTTGTGGTGGCAGTGATAAGGTTTGGTGGCTATAGCGCTAATGCGAAGCTCTAGAAGAAGTGTGAAGTTATTTTGAGAAAAAAGAATGTAGACATTATTAATATTAATATTTCAAGCAAAATGAAAGAGTTAACAAAAACAAAGCAAACAGAAAAAAGAGAAAAGAGAAAACAATATCTACATTCTACATAGAAAATTATTATTTGGTTAGTTAGTTTGCAAATGTCCTTAAAGGGAGTTTGTCAAGCGAGCCTTGATAAGCCCTGGAAGAAAGTTTAATATTATAATGGAACTTGAATTTTATTTTGCTGCTAAGCATTAATGTCATAAATGCCAAACTTTGGTGTCAGAAAAAAGCAAAACAAAAAAGGAATTAATTAATTAATTTGCTGAAGGATATAGAAAAGTTTGCACTTAGCTTGTACTATGATATATTGTGGATTCCATGGATATCATGGATTTTGTGTTTTTTTTCTAAGTCATCAGCGAGAACCGGGTTTCTCCCAGAACGACCGTCCATGTTCCAAAACTTCAGAGAACGACAGAGAAGAAAGAAATCCAGAGGAGGCCGTGTTGGAAGATGACTCCTTTGTAATTGAAGATCCCCGGGAGAAAGTGGAGACAATCCATCAGATCTTCGGTTGATAAGTCTTCTACCGAGCATGAGCAAAGTATTCGAATAGATCATAAATATAACTCGGTACGGCCACAATAATTACGGACTCTATGTTTGTCTTCAAAACAGGACATGACACCATTCATGCCTCTCTAAGCTTGTATCTGATATTCATATGCGTTAGAGGGCCCTTATTTAAAAGCTGACCAGACTTGACATAAGTAAATCAAGTGACAAAAGTGACAAAATAACATTTGCCACAACACGTTTTTTTTTTTATTCATTTTTATTTCATTTACTTATATAACAACTTAATACAAGACAATGAATTCAAAACTAGCTTATGATCTAAAATCTTATATTTAACTTACTGGCCCTAAACGGGCGCTCTAAGAAATTCATGATTGTCTTAAAATTAATGCCTTCGGCCTATGAACTATTTTTTTGTGTTTTTTAACTTTATTTGTTTTTTTCTCGTTAGAAAATTTAAAAAAAATACTAACATAATATCATTTTATTTTCCTTACATACTACTTAAAATTATGTCCTTAAAAAATAAAACTTAAAATTAACTAAAACTACCTATACTACCTAACAACTACTTACAAACTAGAGCAACCACAGCAGCAAATCAAATTTTTTTTTTTCATTTCACTTTTTCATTTTTTTTTTTTTTTTGGATAAATATTTTTTTTTGTCAATATTATTTTTATTTCAATTTTCTGTTTTTTGTAATTTCATATTCGTTGTTCTTTACAATGTGTGTGCCAAAATGCCTACTCTACTTAAACCTAAACCCACAACCCTTAAACACCGGGAGCCCTCAATCCTAAAAGTGCACTTACACGGATTTCAAAATTTCTTATATTAAAAGATAGTTTATAGAAATGCCAACAAATTAAGCCTGGTATGACGAGGCCTATCCTGGCACCAGTATTTTTTGCATTTTTTTGCATTATTAATAATTTGCACTTATCGCGGATTTTAATTTTAAATAGCGCATATTATTGGAAATTTAATGTGCCTTCAGGAAAAAATGGTATGACAGCTGCCATCCAGGCACCAATGTCTGTCATACCTATTTTAAAAAAAATATGAGTGACAAAATTTTAAAATAGGTATGACAGACATTGGTGCCAGGATGGCAGCTGTCATACCATTTTTTTCCTGAAGGCACATTAAATTTCCAATAATATGCGCTAGTTAAAATTAAAATCCGCGATAAGTGCAAATTATCAATAATTATTAATAATGCAAAAAATTGCAAAAAAATACTGGTGCCAGGATAGGCCTCGTCATACCGGGCTTAATTTGTTGGTATTTCTTTAAACTATCTTTTAATATAAAAATTTTTGAAATCGGTGTAAGTGCAATTTCAGGATTGAGGGCTCCCCGCCTATTAGACTAAAACAAGTATACAAGCCGGCCAAGGCTTAAAACCCCACCCCGACTACCCATTATCAAGTGCTGACTGAAGCCACCAGAACTGGAGCTCCTGCTTCACCCTTTCAATTCGGTCCCGTTCGGACACAGCCCTACTGAACCGGAGGAGCTGAGCTCGGCGCAGGGACATAAGTCCCAGGGACATAAGTCCCAAATTTATTTTTTGGGTCTTATGTCCCACCTAAGTGGGACATAACAGCCAAATTGAGTTTGGGATTTAAGTCCCACCCAAGTGGGTCATAAGTCCCAATTTTTTTTCTTGAAAGTGGGACATAAGACCCAAATTAAAAAAAAAATAGTTTGAATAAAAAAAAAGTATATAAGAAAATTAATAATTTTATTCTTGTTTTATGTATTTAAAAATTTTAAAAAAAACTCAACTGGAAATAAGATAATTCAAGGCGGTTTTCTTATTATAAATGATTGAAGTATTTTGAAGTATCTGTCTGCAAAACGGACATAATAATTAATTTTTTCGAGCTATTGCCTCTTCCTTTAACGTTTGAAAACATTTATTACATATTTAAAAATGGTTGCAAGGTAATAGCACTATATAAATTGGATTTTCTAAACAAATGGTGGAGAAAAGAAAGTTATAAGATTTTAGACAAGTATACAAATTTTGATAACACAAATATATATGTATGCATCAAACTTATTTTTTGAAAATATGAGAACAGAGACTTGCATATAAAATTTAAGTTTTAGAGACTTTATAAAAATCGCGCGATTTTTGGGCTTTAATTTTATAAAGTCTCTAAAACTTAAATTTTATATGCAAGTCTCTGTTCTCATATTTTCAAAAAATAAGTTTGATGCATACATATATATTTGTGTTATCAAAATTTGTATACTTGTCTAAAATCTTATAACTTTGATTCATGCTATTAAAAGGTTTGAATATATGCAGAATTTTTTCTCAAAATTTGAAGTAACAGTGCCATTAATATCAAACACAAAGGGTGCTTTAGAAGATATTAAAAAACTGGTTTGAACCAGGTGCAGATTTTCCTAAGTATTTAAGTTTCTTTTCCGGTATTGAAATACTACTAGTTTTATCGTTAAGCAATACATACATGTACGTTATATGTGGGACATAAGGCCCAACTTTTTTTTTTGGGCCTTATGACCCACTTGGGTGGGACTTAAATCCCAAACTCAATTTGGGTGTTATGTCCCACTTGGGTGGGACATAAGGCCCAAAAATAAAATTTGGGACTTATGTCCCTGCGCCGAGGAGCTCTGCTCCGTCCTGTGCGAGGACGTCTCGATGGTAAAGGAGCCGCCGATCGACGGTTCTCCGCCTGACGTGGTAGATTAGCGGGATCGCCAATCTGTTCTGTGTCAGACCGCATTTATCTAGGTGGAGGAATGCCTCTGGTGGAATGAAGCCGCTCGAGCGTGCACTATCAAAATATTCGTCGTTCGGATAGAACGCCCCACAGATCAAATTATTCGTCGAAGTCATAGCTCTCGCAATGTGACCCCGAATAAGTTTTATCACGAAATTGTCAATTCTGTTAATCCGAGCCTCGTTGTACAGAACCTCGTTAAAATAGTAATGTACATAAGAAGATTCCGGTGTCCGATACAAACCAAGACAGCGCCGAAGACACTGCCTCTCGAACACCCGAAACTTCTCCATTTGAGATGGTGCAACGTTGAACCACACTGGACAGCCATAAACGATCATCGGCCGTATGAGGGCCATGTAGCAAATTACCTTCACTCTGGGGTCAAGCCGACTGCTGTAAAACAGCCGTTTCGTCAGAGCGAAGGCTCCTTTGGCTTTAGTCAGAGCAGCATCTATATGTCTGTCGAAATACAGATACTGGTCCAACCAGATACCGAGGTACTTCACTTCACTTTTGCTCGTTAATCGCTGTCCGTGAGGCCCAACGATGACCATCTTGCGCCAATTCTTGCGCGTATCCCTCGTGGCCCCAGCCAACGAGGTCCGGAACAGAATTGTTTCGCATTTCTGGACATTTATTTTCAGTTTCCAGTCATCGCAATATCGCTGAATCTTCTCGAAGTCACGTTGCAAGAGAATTCTAATGACTTCGACCTTTGGGGCAAATCTGTACGCAATCAGGTCGTCGGCATACGCAATTGCCTGGGGTAGGCTACCTATCAGATCGCTGGTGTAAATGCTGAAGAGGATCGGCGAGTTCATCGCTCCCTGTTGAAGACCGACGAAGACGGAAGGTCGTTCTGATTATTTTTTCTAAATATCTTATTGATTTGGGGAAACAAACTCGGGTCGCTAGAATTAACGGCCCGAATTTTGTTGTCCCAAAACAAATTGATAGATAGTCTATAGTTTTCTTTAATCAGTTAGTTGATATTTTTGATCGACGATTTCAGCGCCCTAATCTCCAGGTCGTGTGGGTCTGTGAAGCGTCTGTACAAGTTTTTCAGTCTTGTCAGTAGTCCACTTTTATGTCTGTGAAGTGCGTCTATAGTCGGGTTTCTGTAGACGTCGTTTTTGTCGCGTTCCTTGTATTTCGGTATTGTCCGTTCCATCGTTCGTTTTATCGTTTCGTCCATCTGTTGTAGATGTTGGTCGATTTCGTTGTTTGTTAGGTTCCTGTTATTTGGTGGGGCTATGTCACTCGAACGGAGTTCTCTCGCTAGGGCGTTGGTGAAACGAGGCCAGCGCATCTTACTGTAATTTTAAGAATACGTTGGAACGTATTCATCCAATTCCACGCGCTCGTTCGGAATCTGAATTACAGCAGCCAAGCCACAGTGATCACTGTCGTACTCGATTGTCTGTAAATAGTTTCGAGGGTGATTACCCACTTTGTCCGTTATTGTCAGTCTGGTATCGTACAGCAAAAGGTCCAGGAAGGAACCGCTCCTTGGAAACGATGGCCTTTCAGTAGCCAGCAGGTCGACACCATATTCAACACTGTGAAGATTCATCAAATTAAAAAGATGATTACCTCTTGGATTATTTGTTTGATTTCCCCAATCTTCATGTTTGGCGTTCAAATCTCCGGCCATAACGAAGTAGTTTTCTTCCAAGCTCAGTTTTAGTACTCTGAAGAGAATCTCGAGCTATGAAATAAAGATAGTAGCCTGCAGAGCTTCAGCCGCATAAGCCGCAATCATATACATCCGCTTCCCTTGAGTGAGAGAGATGCATACGACGCAAACTTCTAGCGTCCTAAGCTTTCGCAAATCATTATTATATATGACTTTATAATTAATGCCCTTATAATTAATGCCAACACGTTTGAAATGAAGAATGGCCGTAGCAGAGAGCGGTTGATTCGCCTATTCTCTAAAGTAAAGTATTAAGGTTGAAGTCATTGGAATTCTCTTATAGCGTGAGTTGGAGAAGATTCAGCAATATACAAGAATGTGAAAGAAATCCTCCTAAAATGTCAATGCTCTCATACGGCTGATGACCGATGTCAAAGATTTCGGAACTGTTACCAGACTCTTCTTTTCTAAAGAGGTTCTATATAACTGAGCTCTGATCTACAGAAATGACAATTTTGAGATAAAACTTGTTCGGTGTCACATTGCAACAGCTATGACTTCGAGTATAATTTAATCATTGTTCCGATCTATCCGAAGGGCGAATATTCCACCAGCGAGAATTTGCTACATACATAGATGTGGTCTTATTCAGGACAGATTGGCCAGAATATACCTACTACTTAAGGTGAAAAACCGTGGATCGGCAGCTTCCTTACAAACGAGTTATCTTCATCCAAAAAGAGAGCAGAGCCACTTTAGTGTGGTCGCAGAACCTCGGGCCGCAGTTCTTTAAGCTTCAGTGAGCAAGATATGAATGAGTAAGATGGTTGGAGTTTTGACGGCTGCCAAACCTACTGCTCAAACTTCTTGTTCATGCAAGTTATTGGGTTTCAATTCGAGAGCCATTTTTCATTCTCTCCCCTGTAGGTCTATTTTTCTATCTTCATGTTCTCCTTTCTTTCCCTAAATAGGTAATTATTTCATTTCTCATGCTTTTTCATGGAAATATTGGTATCTTTTTTCAAAATATTTTGTGTGAATGAAATAAATATAGCCTTTTTTACAAGCTTGAATGCCATGCATGCATAATTTTCCTTTTTCCAATACATGCTGTGCATACTACTTATATGCTGCACAAGGTGGGTTCATTGAAATTTCAAAACTTCAAAAACTATTTCCATATGGTTAGAAGGGCGACAGCAGAAATACATAAAAATAAATCAAATCAGCAAGAAGCATAGATGAGAACATAACAAGAAGAAGAAGGAGCAGCAGGAGGATCGTCCCAAAAAAAAGTTGGAATAGAAAATATATCAGCGGTATATACGGCTAGTTAACAACAAAAGCATAAAGAACGAATATAAAATTGCAAACTTTAACTACTATAACCAAGAGAAGAGTTTCAGCAACAAAAAACAAAAAAAGTTTGTTGTAGCTATATCTTTCATATTTTTTGTCTATACCAGCAACGAGGGCATGCCAAAGAACCAACCGCTGCTGCTGACTGAACTTTTCTACATCTCTCGTACTGCTATTGAATGAGGTCAGACTAGTTCTATGTCTATGAATGGGATGTGCCTCTTTTAGCAAATAATGTGCATTCTAAACACAGTACGGGGCCTGCCGTAGCGTAAGTTAAATACATTATGGGAATGCTCTCTACTCTCAAACCCTCTTCAAGTCAAAATTAATTTGTTAGCTTTATCATCCTCGTCTTGGCACCATGCCATGCCCTGGGTGTGTACGAATCCAATAAAGCGAAAAAGGCGTGAAACAGGAATCCTTAACCGGAACGGAATCATACATTGATATGGTGGCAAGGGCAGGGATGGAGGTATAACTGCAGTCAAACACATTAAAGGAGTGCATCATGATCAAATTATGTTAAAAGTTGTATATGTGCGTAGTGCAAAGACCACACATAACAAGCAATTTTTTTTTTGTATTAATTTTTTATTTTTGTATAATTAATAACATACTCCTTGCGCGAAATGGCGAGTTGCTTGTTTGGAGAAAATCGAGATCCTATCCCCTAGTAGGTGTTCATCCAGCAACTAGAACAACGTTAGGCGTTGTACTTTGAATTTGGACCGTCCTCGATGTTGCCTGTGAGCAGCGATGAGTGCATGGAGACTTGGAGCTGCATCTGGTAGAAGTTCTCAAATTTTGGGGTCATTAATAGTAATAGGAGGGGGAATCCAGCGTATTGTTTTACCATGTTAGCATTGCGGCACTCTTGTCTATATTAAAAGGCTGTTATAAACTGCAGATGCTTCGGAGCTCGTTTCGCGCTATGAGAAAATATTTTCTTATATTTTTTTCTCAATGTCTTTTTTTAGGTTGAAGAGGTTGATGTTTGGTTTATCCAGAATCTAGATTCTTGATACAGAAAATTACATGGTTTGCAAAACACACCAGCAACTAATAAATTAGAGTTGTAAAGTGTGTATACTTGGCGATATGTACCTACTTGTACAACAGTGAAGGATGTGACCTTGCAGTAAATAGAATTTATTGCAATTACAGGAAGTTTTTTTTATTAGTTTGCTCTCTAGTGGTGTTGAAATATGGAAAGGCGATTTTTGGTTCTTGAAGCAAAAACTTAACATGACGTTCCACTTATTTATAACTGCTTATGTATTTGCTCAAACAAACAAATTGGAGCTTGTATAGTTTTCCTTTTTTGTTGTTGTTGTGGGTTAGGTGAAACGAAAATCCTTTCATGGAACGATTAATATCTTCTAGGGGACAAATGGTTACCACTTTGAAATAACTATCTATTGTTGTAGAGGTCAAAGGGCATAAAATGTGAGAAAGATCGGAGGCCATACTATTTGAGGTTGCAACGTGCAACCACTCGGTCTGTGTACCTCACTGGTCCATTTAATGCGCAGGTTTAAAATAATGAAGTAAACAAACAATTAAACAAGCCACACACGGCCTGTTCAAATTTTTAAAACTTTGCTTATGTCAACACATTAACAATGACGTGATGAAGTTAGAACGAAATCCCAGCTCCGAAATGCCATCTATTAATCCCAATTACCACAATGTACATAGTCAAAATATTTGATCGTTTTTAAATCACGAATGGAAACATTCCGAAAGAGTAAAGGAAATTGGAACACAATTTTTGGTTTGTCTATAATCGTGCTATCATGCTATGCACATTTGTACAATAGATTATTGTTTTGCCAATTGGCAATTTCATTACGATGTTGACAATTTATAATTACACAAGCAGTTGCCCGCGACTTCGTCCGCCTCTCCCTCGTCCACCGGCCAGAGTATCGTCTCGACTTGTGCATCATGCGCGCGTGGGAATTTTGTTTGGAAGTTATTGTAAAATTGCATTGCAGTCAACTCTCCCTAGGTCGTAATTCTCTTGAACTTGAAAAATTTGAGCATTTTTTATGATTCCTTTCAGTTGTTCATACTTAAAGCATTCCCTTGGGTGAACTCTCCCTAATTCTAATATTTCTCTTACTTCTGCATCGTTTTTTTTCGTTAAGTAAATTTTTTTTTCTTTAAACTGAGCATATTTTTTTTAGTTAAGAAGTACATAAAATGATATTGTTTAAACACAATAATCTGCACAAATAGTGCAATCAATCACATTCACAAATCAATTGAACTCTCAAAATTCTAATTTGAGCAGTTATTAGGCCAGTTTCACCTAACAACATCTCACTGAGATCTCAATGTCACCTTGACTGAGGCAAAAACATTTGGTGGAACATAATTCTCAGTTATCATTGAGATTTAATGGTTACCTTACTAATTGTTGCTGCACATATGTATGTCAGCCACGTCAAATAGCTGAGTGAGAAATCGAATCCAAAATAATTTCATCTCAGAGATCTCAGAAAAAAATCTCAGTTCTCACATTTCCACAGATTCTTCGCTGCTATTGGTCGCAGCTTAATTTTAAGTAGAATAAAGCCTAAAGCAGTTGCCCGTAGCTTAGTTGGTAAGTGCGTTGGCTGCTTAGCAGAACGTCGTTGGTTCGAGTCCTACTCAGGCCAAGTTTTTATTTCATCTTTCACGGGTACTGCCTCTTGCGAAGACCTGACAAATCTTCCAAAAGTATCAATCTGTAATGAAAAAATGCTTCTCAACTTTGCCGTTCGGAATCGGCGTTAAATTGTAAGTCCCCTCAATTCTTCACACGCACTCAGAGAATTGTTGATTAGAGTAAGCCACTTAGGCGTTGGCTCTTCAAGAGCTGTCGCGCCACTCTATTTATTTATTTTATTTTAAAGCCTTCATCGATTAATGGACTATCCAACACAAAAAGAATTTTACAATTCGAAATAGTAGTTCCTGAGATTACCGCGTTCAAACAAACAAACTCTTCAGCTTTATATTGTATTAAATTGTATTGTTTGCCGTTTTTTCCACATTTTACACAAATTCTTCGCTCCTATTGGTCGCAGCTTAATTTTAAATAGCTTCAAGCCTTCCTTGATAAATGGACCATTCAACATTTAAAAAATTGTTCAATTTCATAAAGCAGTTCTTGAGATAAGCTTGTTAAAACGCAGAAAAATTTATATTTTTTGCCGTTTTTTCCATATTTTCCACAGATTCTTCGCTGCTATTGGTCACAGCTTAATGCTAAATAGCCTCAAGTCTTCCTCAATAAATGGACCATCCAACACAAAAAGAATTATACCATTCGAACCAGTACTTCCTGAGATAAGTGCGTTAAAACGCAGAAAAATGTATATTTTTTGCCATTTTTTCCCCATTTTAAACAGATTCTTCGCTGCTATTGGTCACAGCTTAATGTTAAGTAGCCTAATGTCTAAGTCGATTAAGGCACCATCCAACACAAAAAAAATTATACCATTCGAACCAGTAGTTCCTGAGTTTACCGCGTTCAAACAAACAAACTCTTCAGCTTTATATATTAGTGTAGATTAAATTGTATTGTTTGCCGTTTTTTCCACATTTTACACATATTCTTCGCTCCTATTGGTCGCAGCTAAATTTTATATAGCTTCAAGCCTTCCTTGATAAATGGACCCTTCAACATTTAAAAAATTGTTCAATTTCATAAAGCAGTTCTTGAGATAAGCGCGTTAAAACGCAGAAAAATGTATATTTTTTGCCGTTTTTTCCATATTTTCCACAGATTCTTCGCTGCTATTGGTCACAGCTTAATGTTAAATAGCCTCAAGTCTTCCTCAATTAATGGACCATCCAACACAAAAAGAATTATACCATTCGAACCAGTACTTCCTGAGATAAGTGCGTTAAAACGCAGAAAAATGTATATTTTTTGCCGTTTTTTCCCCCATTTTAAACAGATTCTTCGCTGCTATTGGTCACAGCTTAATGTTAAGTAGCCTAATGTCTAAGTCGATTAAGGCACCATCCAACACAAAAAGAATTATACCATTCGAACCAGTAGTTCCTGAGATTACCGCGTTCAAACAAACAAACTCTTCAGCTTTATATATTAGTGTAGATTGTATTGTATTGTTTGCCGTTTTTTCCACATTTTACACAAATTCTTCGCTCCTATTGGTCGCAGCTAAATTTTATATAGCTTCAAGTCTTCCTTGATAAATGGACCATTCAACATTAAAAAAATTGTTCAATTTCATAAAGCAGTTCCTGAGTTAAGCGCGTTAAAACGCAGAAAATGTATATTTTCTGCCGTTTTTTAAATATTTTTCACAGATTCTTCGCAGCTATTGGTCACAGCTTAATGTTACGTCTAAGTCAATTAAGGCACCATCAAACACAAAAAGAATTATACCATTCGAACCAGTAGTTCCTGAGATTACCGCGTTCAAACAAACAAACTCTTCAGCTTTATATATTAGTGTAGATGTAGATTAAATTGTATTGTTTGCCGTTTTTTCCACATTTTACACAAATTCTTCGCTCCTATTGGTCGCAGCTAAATTTTATATAGCTTCAAGTCTTCCTTGATAAATGGACCATTCAACATTTAAAAAATTGTTCAATTTCATAAAGCAGTTCTTGAGATAAGCGCGTTAAAACGCAGAAAAATGTATATTTTTTGCCGTTTTTTCCATATTTTCCACAGATTCTTCGCTGCTATTGGTCACAGCTTAATGTTAAATAGCCTCAAGTCTTCCTCAATTAATGGACCATCCAACACAAAAAGAATTATACCATTCGAACCAGTAGTTCCTGAGATTACCGCGTTCAAACAAACAAACTCTTCAGCTTTATATATTAGTGTAGATTAAATTGTATTGTTTGCCGTTTTTTCCACATTCTACACAAATTCTTCGCTCCTATTGGTCGCAGCTAAATTTTATATAGCTTCAAGTCTTCCTTGATAAATGGACCATTCAACATTAAAAAAATTGTTCAATTTCATAAAGCAGTTCCTGAGATAAGCGCGTTAAAACGCAGAAAAATGTATATTTTCTGCCGTTTTTTCCATATTTTTCACAGATTCTTCGCAGCTATTGGTCACAGCTTAATGTTACGTCTAAGTCAATTAAGGCACCATCCAACACAAAAAGAATTATACCATTCGAACCAGTAGTTCCTGAGATTACCGCGTTCAAACAAACAAACTCTTCAGCTTTATAATATTAGTGTAGATTTGAAAAACACAACAGTCTGACGCAATAACAATTTTCTTCCATTAGAATTGGATTCTTTCCGGTGATGTGGATTGTAGAAGAGATGTCAGGACTTTCAATTGTTTCAGCTGCCATTATAATCATTTCTGCAAAAGCAAATGCACACACAAGCATACGAAAGAAGCATTCTCACAGAGGTGGTACAGAAAATCTTCAGTTAGACAAATAAAGGTATTCCAAATATCTAACTCTCTTTTTCCCTTAAGAACCAGTACGTACCCTAGACAAATACTTTGGCATATCCTCTCATTGTTGAAATAAACTATCTTCATCCTTATTGACAATGGAAAACAATTTTCTTGAATTTTGCACAGTAAAAAGTTGCGTCGACAACATTATAGCGGTAACGTAACGACAAGGACAACTCAAGTTCCAGATCCAGTTGCGCTATGAAGCGATGAAGATTTAATCTTTAAACGGGATTTTATGTGTCAGAAATAACAGTTCCTATGATGGGCAAACTTTCCTCCGACTATACTGACAATAGTCTAAACACCCACTCTAGTTGAATTCCAAATAGAATGGAAGCTTATTTCTCTCCAAAAATATACGACTACATAGCTTGGAGAATCCTCGACAATGCGATTTTTTCCTTGCATTGGATGATTCCACTCGAAGTTCAAGAGTCATTATCGTCAGAATCAAACTAGTACATAAATTCCACCGTATTATAGGAAAGGTACCGAAACCAGAGAGAAATAATGTACCTTCACGGAGCTTCCCTGTTTGTGTACACTGTATTTGTATTTGAAGTTATTCATGCCCTAGAACGTATACTCGTATGTCCTCACCTCCTTCCTGCTTCCTGCCTTTGAAACACTAAAGATGGGACATGTACTTATATCAAACTCAAATTGCTATATTTCTGTATCACCAAAGCCCAGACAGGTAGATTTCCTTGGCCCGTTTATTGTGATGTATTCTGTATTCTTCATTCGAGAAGCATTCAACTACGACTTGGTGAAAAGGATTAAGGTCTTCTGAATGACTATGGGTAAGAATGACTTTGTCTCTTGGCAGTAAGAATTGGAAATTTTGACTTTTCTAGTTTCTTCTTCAAAATTGTCACTTTTTCGGTTTTGGTTCGTAACTTTAGACCAACCAGCCATCCTCCTACCTGCTTTGGGGGGAATAAACCCCTTTTGCAGTTTAACCAATACCTACTTCATGACAGAACAAAATCATAATTCTTGATTATTGATTGGCAACAATGATTTTCACGTCTAGTAAGCTGGCAAACCAATATGGGCAAAAACGATTGGGACCTTTACCATAATAATGTGTTCTTTATGTGTTAATTATGTGTGCAGTTCGCGATTTTTGTGCTGATCAATTTGTATGCAAATATAAAATTATGTCAGCTTCATATGTACACTCGGGGCGTATACGTGTTTTTTTTTTAAATTTTTGTTTACGCTTCTTTTAACTTTTTGTTTGAGAACTTTAGGAGGTAAGTATTAAGTAACTTGGCTTATGGTTCATTTTGCATAAATAATAAAGTTCATTCAAAGGAGAGCAGACTCGTATTTGTGTAGTCGTACTTGTATAGTCGTATTCGTATACGAGACAAATCATATAATGGTCTGTGTACTGCATCTTGTTCTGGTGTCGTTTCGTTTGCGTATCACGTATGTCGTATCGCTCTCGTGTTATCTCTATTTGCCTGTCGTGTCGTGTTCTCGTTTTATAATTATTTTTGCTGCTTGCACAAACCCTTCTGTTCATTCTTTAAGGCATTCAATTTCGTTCATCATATTCATATATATCTGTTTATGAAGATCGTGTTCAATCTGTTAGCGCAAACTTTTGCGATAGAGTTTTGTTTCTATGCAATGAAAATATGTATTTGTAAGAAAGTCACTTTCGTTGCAATTATGTAGCTACAATTTTCTAATGCAGAGCCATATTCAAGTAAATCAACAACATCAACGACTTTGATTGGTTTCATGTATCTTTAATAAATGTCTTCATACAAAGCCTACTGCATACATTTTTTAAGTAAATTTTAGATTCTAGCTTGTGGTTGGATCGTTCGATCAATTCGAATAAGATTAACGCTTTCTTTATGCGTTTACTGAAGTAAATATACGATTGTGCAAGTATAACACAGTACGAATAAAAATTTTACACCAATTTAGTCGTTGATGTTAGATTGACAGTTATTATATTATTAACTCAAGTATTTATGTTGTATGGTGTTGACCTTAACGTAACATTAACTCAAGTATTCAACTACGCTTGAATTAATTGATTCCAAAACGATTACCGAGGAGTCAGTCGGACTCGGCTTACTCATCGTCGTAATTAACAAAAACTTTACTTTTGAGGTTGTTAAAAATAACAATAACAATTGATACAAAAAAAAGCCTAAAGTTCTCAAACAAAAAGTTAAAAGAAGCCTTAAAAAAAAACACGTATACGCCCGAGTGTACATATGAAGCTGACATAATTTTATATATGCATACAAATTGATCAGCACAAAAGTCGCGAATTGCACACATAATTAACACATAAATAGAAGATAATAATGGTCTAGGTTTCATTGAATTCTGCTGGAAAATGAAGAAGTTGTGCTAGCTTAATATGAAGATGGCATAATTTTATATATACACAAAAATTGATCAGCACAAAAATCGCGAACTGCACACATAATTAACACATAAAGAACACATTATTATGGTAAAGGTCCCAATCGATTGTGCCCATATTGGTTTGCTAGCTTAATAGACGTTGATTTGCCCAAATTTGATGGTTCATACACCAACTGGCGTGCGTTTCACGACAGATTTCAGGCTCTCGTTCATACGAACACGAGTCTGAGAGCATCGACAAGCTACATTTTTTACAATCTTGCTTGACTGGCGATGCCTATCGTTTTATGCAAAACATTGCAGTTGAATCTGCAAGTTATGGAAAGGCGTGGGAACTTTTGGACGAGCACTACAATCACAAGTGTATTTTGGTGCACATTCAAATGCAAGCGCTTTTTGGCCAACCTTCGTTGACGCGAGAAACGGCATCTGGTCTCAAAGATCTCTTGTATACAGCAAGAGAATGTCTTCTCGCTCTTGAGAATTCGGAAGTTCCGGTTTCTAAGTGGGATACCGTGCTGATTTGGTTCTTGGTCCAAAAACTTCCTAGTACGAGCCAAAAATTATGGGAGGAAAAATTAGGAAACAGCAAGGACTTACCTTAATTTGATGCATTCACCGAATTTTTGGAAACTCGATTCCGGACACTGGAAGTTATCAGTCAACATGAGCAATCCACGTCCACGAAGCCCAAAGAAGAGTCATCCGTCAGTACAAGACCACAGCAACCTCAGCAAATTACGAAGCACTTTCAGAACAATCAGGTTCTTTGCAAATTGTGCAACCAATTCACGCACTCGCTCCGAAAATGTCAGCAGTTTTTTGCGATGGACAGTGTAGGACGTCGAGAAGTAGTTCGTTGATTCCGTGTTTTTGAGAATTGCCTCATGTATGGACACGCCCTCCAGGACTGCCAGAGTTTGAGCCGGTGTTTCTTCTGTCAACAGAAGCATCACTCGCTCCTACATTGCATCAGCATAACACCGCAAACTCAAACACACATAATCAACAACCATACCAACAACAATCGTTTCAACAACAACCGTTTCAACAACAACCGTTTCAACAACAACCGTTTCAACATCAGCCACAAGCCGGAACATCAGGCCAAGGTACGTCGTCTCAACCGAGAACTACCGGTTCTAACGCGTTTCAGGCTTCAGTGAACCCGAATGCTCCTGAGTTCCAGCCAGCTGTTCAGCAACAAAGTTTGAACTACCACGCGTCGCATGTTTTTGGTGCCCAAAGACACCAAGTGCTTTTAGCAACAGCAGTTGTCAAAGCGAGAGCCACGGATGGTAGAATCCATTTACTTCGTGCCTTGATTGACACCGGATCAGAGACTTCCTTTATTACGGAATCTGCTGCTCATTTGTTAAAGCTGGAAAAGCAGCGTGTGATTGTTGAGGTATCTGGGTTGGGGTTGGTCAGCAGCGGCACATCGCAGCATACTGTCGAAGTTCGTTTTGCTTCGCTTCATTCGACGTTTGAAACTGCCACACAGGCATTGGTCTTTAAGTCGCTGACTGGGCATCTTCCGGCCCAAGGTACCTCACAATTGGAGTCATCTCAAGGGTCTTTCGTTAGCAGATCCCCATCTCTACGAACCTGCTCCCATCGATTTATTGTTTGGAACTGATGTTTGCGCGCAGATACTTCTACCGGAAATCAGAAGGTCTTCAGATGACAATGGGCCTATAGCGCAAAATACGCAATTAGGGTGGATCGTGTTAGGGAAAGTTCCAGAGGAAATTCCCCGGCAAATTCGAAGCTTCGTGCAGGTTACCGACCTCGGAGCGCAGCTACAGAAGTTTTGGGAGATGGAAGAACCGCCGTTCCAGACACATGAAACCCTAGACAACATTGCTAGCGAAGAACATTTTGCAAGAAATACGATACGTTTATCAGATGGGCGATATCAAGCAAAGTTGCCGTTTAAAGAAAAAGGTCGTCCAGCGATGGCCGACGATGAAAGCCAGAATTTTCCCGAAGGAGCGAAGGCTGTCTGTGAGGACATGTACGTTGATGATCAGCGGGGCTGATTCCATCGAAGAAGCGAAGAGGAAACAAAGCGAAGCGAAGCAACTTCTTGCGTCTGCGGGATCCAACTTGCGGAAGTGGACGAGTAATTGCAAAGCTCTCCTCAAGAACATCGCTGTTGAGGGTCGAGAACTTGATTTTGAACTCCCATTCAATCTTTCAAACCATGTGAAGACCCTCGGCATCACATTGTTTCCAATTGACGACTACTTCTCATACCAAATGCTGCAAGTTTCATCCGAAGAAACCACAAAACGTTCAATGTTGTCGACCATCGCCAAGTTCTTTGACCCACTCGGTTGGAT
>OX016542.1:53069435-53295088 GCA_943590905.1 Sphaerophoria taeniata
GTGGAAGAGTGAGCAGCAGAGGCGTTGATAGACGTCGCGTCGACGACGACGACGACGGTGGCGGTGTATTAGTTGTAAATGATGATGATGTATTCGGTGGTGGTGGCGGGGTATTTAGAGATTGTTGTTGTTTTTGTTGGTTTTCAGCTGACACTGATGCTAAGTGCATGTTTTTGTTTTTGGCTGATGGTGGAGGTGAAAAGCGAAGTGAGTCACGTCTTGATTTTTTGCATGAATCGCAATGATAATCAATATTATTATTTTTCATGTATTCCGTATCACTTGCTTTGAAATTAACACATTTTAAATGGAAAACTAACTGGCATTTGATGCATTGAATTTTAGGAGCATTGCGCTCAACTTTTAAGTTACAAATACAAGACATTTTAGTTAGAATTCTAGACACAAGAAGTGCACCCCACACGACTTAGACTTTGACGGCCTTTCATTATTTAAAATTTTTGGGAGAGCTTATGAATAAAAGATCACCTCCTACAAAAGGGCTAATTTTGAAGATTGAAGCTCTACTCAATTCAACATGTCACATACTCCTGCAAAAGCTATAATTATTATCGGTATCTAACTTTTTTTTCATAAGTTGAGTAATAATACTGTCTTAGCTACACCAAAAAATTCGATTCAGGAGTTTAACTTGAAAGGTAAGACAATCGAAGTCTATAGAAACCATCAATGGAAAATTATAGTAGAAACAAAGTCAGTACTGAGGATATGGAAATACCATTTCTCCACCACGACCAACTTTCCGACATTGATGAAATGAAGAAAGCGATATCTAAGCTTTAGACCGTGTTCAAATATTCACTCTTTGTCAGCTCAATGGAACAAACCCAGGACTAGGACCCCCAACTTAATACCTACCACCATCTCATCGATTTCAGCTACTAAAAGACAGCATTCATTTAGCTTCCCTTAAATTAATGCAAACATTCTCTTAAATTTTGTTGCAAAAGAACATGGACAGTAAAAAGCGGAATTACTTTTGTCAAACTCGACCAACAACTTCATAAAACATGCAACTTTACAACTCCTTACATCCTTTTATATGCGTATATTTTCAAATAATGTAAAAATTTAATGAACTTAATGGACTCCAAATGTAAACAATTTAAACACCATACTTCGTTTACACATATGTTACCTCCTTTAAGTAAGAGAACATGAATTGACAGATTATAAGAAAATAAAATGAATTATGTCACTTTACGTTTAGCCGTCAAATACACGGCGTCTTATTTTTTCCCGCTTAACCTTCGACTACATATTTATCACATCCAATATTCGCTTTGTGAACTTTTTTTCTTTTATGTAAACCAAAAAATAAAACCACAATAATCAATTTCAATCAGAAAAAAAATACATAACAAAACAAGTTATTTTCCTTGACTCCAAATTCCACTTTTGCCCATAAAACTCAAAACTAAGTACACAGTCACTCAAGTTAAAAAGTTAAAAACACAAAAATACAAAAAGTGTCTCCCTTAGAAAAAAGAAAAAAAAATAGAACAATATTGATCTCGAAAGTCCATTAAACCACAAGAGTTTCATTTTTTTTTCATCATCCTATACATTTAATCTACGGCACGATTTGAGGCATTTGGTTTTCAACTTGTCGACTTCATTACAAATATAAAACATTAAATTTTTCCTTTGAAACAAATTAACTAACATCACACCCCCAGGCTCAAGGTCACATCACTCCGTCGCATATTAATAACGTTGGTAATACACCTTGGCAAAAGTGTACTCTAAAATAGGAAGACCAAATATATAGAGGTATCGTTATATCGAATTAACCGTAGTGGTTGGTAGCAGCAAGAGAGAGAAAAAACGTCATTAGTCAACAAGGATATTTCTTGTTGGCATATTTTTTCTTTTCATTGTTTAAACATCCAGTGAGACGGTGGGGCTGTGTTGGTTGGTATAATAAAACGATATTTTAACTTATATATTTTTCATGGTGGGTTTGGCCTTCACATTCCTATGCTTTTAAATTGATTTGTTGAGAAGCTTTTGCCGGATGCAGCAGCTGCAACAAGAAGAACACAAGTTGGAGAAAAGAGTTTAAATTTGAAGGTTAGGGAATTTGGAATACCTGACTGTTTAAAATCGGTTGGACCGCGAAAACATTTTTTTTTCTTTCACGGTACTGAAGCTGATTATTATTACACAGAAAATAATATTAATTAACAATTATCGCAAAATGCATTCCTATAAATGGACACTCTCTTGAATGGACAGGGACGTTTATTTTTTTTTTTTTTATGTAAACGCAGCTGCCCGTAGCTTAGTGGTAAGGTGCGTTGGCCGCTAAGCAGAATGTCGTGGGTTCGAGTCCTACTCGTGTCCATAAAGTTTTAATTTCATCTTTCACGGGCACTGCCTCTTGCGAAGGACTGATCAAATTTCCAAGAGTATCAATCTGTCATGAAAAAGTGCTTCTCAACTTTGCCGTTCGGAATTGGCGTTAAATTGTAGGTCCCCTCAATTCTTCACACGCACTCAGAGAATTGTTGATGAGAGACAGCCGCTTAAGCCTTGGCTCTTCCAGAGCTGTCGGCCCACTCTATTTATTTAACGTAAACGCAAATTCGTGGAAAAGCACCCTCAACCATTCTCGCTCGCTTGTTACAGGATAGCTATTTGAAATTGTGTTCTTCCAAGTTAAAGCTGTTTTAAAGACATTTTGTTTAAGGCCCAACTCAAGGCTCATCTCATCCAAAACATAATTCAGTATTCTTCCAATAATAACAATGTTATGGTATCTCTCTCCTTTTGCCCTTTGTATGCTCTCACTAGTTTAATGATGAAAATTCGGTGCCCTAAGTGCTCTTGAGAAGATGAGGTTTGTCCTTGAAGCCTCTAAATATCTGAACTACCGTCCTTTTATCGCGACCATTGCAACTGCTTTTATACTTGCTTTCATATCAAAACTAACATCTGACATGTTGAGTGGAACCGAGAAAGTGTTGATCATTGACATTGATCTCAAGAAACGATAGCCTATCCTTTTTGAATCCAATACATGCAAACGGAGTCTCAGATGCTTAATACCACTTTCCCCGATAACCTGTTAGTCCGGAGACTGATTTGCTGTACCGGAAATGAACCAACCAACTGTCCCGAAACATACAGAGTATTATTAGTATTACAGACTTTAAGCCTGAATAACATCTAGCTCTGGTATTTTTCTCATAGTCCGCATGGAGAAAACGGAGACGTATGACTCTAAAATGCAAACATCTTCGGCATATTGACTGTTAGGCCCAACCGTTCCTTGAAGAGCGGTCTGTACAGCAGTTTCCAGATATTCGTATCATATCAGGAACCACTATCAATGAAATCATCACGTTCGAATTGATGCAAGACTCGCAAAATCTAAGGCACTCAACATCTGCATAGAGTAAATGTTGGCTGTGATCAGGTAGTGGCAAATCAGAGCTCGATGACGGCATTAGAAATAAAATTATTAATTGTCAGAGGAACAAAAATTAACAAAATTTTTCTACACAATCTACTTTCTGCCGAATATGAGACGTTAACTTATAAGCCGAGACCAGAATGTTGTGATACCAATCAGCTCTGAAGAGGAATTATTGGCTTTTGCATATGCAAGGCATTTACGTCTTTGAAAAACTGAACATAGCTCATTTACCACCTGGCAGTAAGAAACCTAGGTATACATATTGTACATTGTACCTCGACCTCCGTCTGCAGACCCTCTGTAGCTACTAAATTATACGGCACTGCCCCCTGGAATTTGGACAGCAGATGCTTACGTTGATATCCCACACTGCGGTAAATTACGGGACAAATTCCCTCACAGCTAAAAAAATCCTTGTGTGCTGAGATAAAAGTGAGTCAATATTAACTCAATGTTATGACTAATTAATAAAAAAGAGTTTTTGAAAAACTATAGTCAAAGAGACTTAAAAATAGTCAATTGACTAAAATTTTTTGACTGCGGTCAAAAGACTTTTTGGATAAAACAAAAACTCGCCTAAGTTAAATGAAATTTAAATAACTTAACTGACTTAAGCCAGTTTAAAAGAACTGCATTTAGTTAGCTATTAGTCAATGGACTTTATTCAATTGACGGCAAGTTGAAATGAAGGTACTGACTGGTGACTAGTTTTCCAGTTAAAGTACTTTTTTAAGTTAATTAAATACAACTTTACTGACTTCTGTATGAGCCTCTATTTAAAACAGACACTCTAGCAGTTCACCGCTTTCGCAATGTTGTTATTCCTCAAAATATCAACACCTAAATTTTGCACTATACCATAACGTAAAAAAGCACGTATACGCCATAGTGAACTAATGAACTCTAGGTACAATTCAGTTTGTCGGGAGACGACGACAGTTTATTGAATATTAACAAAATAAAAATATGCCAGTAACATATTAATCTACTGTAGCTTTCTCTACTTTCTAAAATAAAAAGAATAAAACTTTTTCTTTGTTACAATAGTAACTATAGCAACTCATTTTTCTAAGCAGAATTTTCCTTGTATTGAATTTTTACTCACTCTCGGAATAAAAACGTCAGATTAAACGTGTTTGTTTTTTTTTTTTTATTGAAAGAAAATAAAATTTCATATTGGAATATGAATAATAAGAATACCAAGAGGTCTTAAGCCCAGTAAGTATTCAATTTAGGACTAAATTAATCAGTTTAAATTCGAGTAAACGTTGATTGGTGTTGACTCGTTTCATAGTGTTTTTGGAAGGTTGACTGTTGTGAGTCTGCCTTAAAAAGCCACAAGAGCACGTGGTCTCTTCGTCTCAAATTTCTAAAATCCAAGGCGTACGATAGCATAGTACTTTCTTTAGCAGCATAGAAATCTACAAGAAAAAAAAAAGCCATTCGCTTCTACGACGTGCAAGCGCATAACACATCATCTTACTGGTGTCTTCAAATGATCGCATAACCCAAGCGTGACGACCGACACGTCGCGTCGTCGTCGCATTTGGGCTCAGGAAAAAATCCAAAAAAATACAAATTCGAAGCAGACGACACTGAGCTTTAATCGAGAAAGCAACCTACATATCCTCGAAATTCTACGTACACCCAGCTTGCCTCCTATCGTTAGCTCCAGGTTTGCACGACTTAATTGTCTGGATTTGGTTCTAAATCGAATGACGCGCATGATTATAAATCCCCCCTTACTATCAACCAAATAAAATCCAGATCTAAGCTACGACCAACGAAATCGTTTTTATTTTATTGTTTTATTCTAAAATAATTTTTAACATAAGTATTCAAATATCACCAGGACCTTAAACACTCAAGATAAGTATTGTGAATTAGCTTAACTCATTTTCGATCACTCATATATTCATACATATAAAATAATTCTTAACTTTTCCTAAGTGAATTTAGCAAATGAAAGCTTAATAAGCCAACTCAAATTTCAAACTCAAAATATCGGATCATATACCCCCCAACAAGTCGTGCGCACAACTTAACAGGAGGAGAGTTTCCGGTGAGTCATTTTTTCCTAAAATCTTACAACATAGAATGTATGTATCATAAAAGAAATATTTTATATGTATACTAGCTGGCCCGGCAAACGTTGTTTTGCCATATGAATTATTTCTAGAGTATGAAAATATATAATATTCATCTCGAGCGTGTGCGTATGAGGTATTTCAGTGGAAGAGGCATGGAGCGCTGTGAACCATGACGGAATGTAAAAATAACAAAACATCAAATAATAATTCATTTAATTTATTATTACTATTCTAGTTATATTTACAACGAATTCGGAAAATATAAGTCACTAATATTAATCTCTCAGTGCAATGGAATGTACAATATTTTTTGTCGGAGGAGTATGACCACTAAAACTGTGACAGAAGAATTTTATATATTAGATGTACAAACAAAAAAAATAATAATAATCGACGAAATTTTCATGAAAACTCATTAAGAAGTGGCTCTTAAAAAGTAGGGGTAAGTGGTAGGAAGTTGAAAATTAAGGATTCAATGTATTTCTTAATGCCGCACCATACAAAAATTATAATAAAAAAAACTGCCCAAAAGTTGCGAAAACAAAATGTGTGAATGAGCCATCCTTAACAATTAGCGGTATAAAAAATAGATATCAACCGATTCTCATACCTACTGAATACACACCTAAAATTTCATCAAAATCGGTCAAGCCGTTTCGGAGGAGTATGACCACTAAAACTGTTACAGAAGAATTTTATATATTAGCAGCCGTATTTATTAGATTCTCATTATACATCTCTATACAGTATTATAGCTATTCTATGAATAGGCTCTTATGTTACGTTGAATAAATTCTTATTTATAAAAATTTGTTCAACATAGCATAGTTATATTAGATCTCTGTCAAAAAAAAAGTACCAAAACGATGATCTACTACATTCGACAGTCATTTGAATAAAAAAAAAGTATTATTTCCTGTCAACAGGAAACAACAGGTTGTTGTTTCCTGTCGATGGGAAACAACGGGTTGTTGTTTTTGACTAAAAATTCGAAAATAAAAATAAAAATAAAAGCTCATTGGGTCAAATTTTTGTTTTATTGACGTGTGATGTCTGACACATACGTATTATAGTACCTTATAATAAGCTTGATACACCCTAAACGTTTGTATAGCTTATTCAATCCCTATGTAGTGTAGCTAAAACTTTATAAATAAGGATTTTCCCTATACAGGCATTATAAGTCTTATAATAAGGCTATATTCGGTTTATAAATACGGCTTTAGATGTACAAAAAAAAATATAATAATAATCGACGAAATTTTCATGAAAACTCATTAAGAAGTGGCTCTTAAAAAGTAGGGGTAAGTGGTAGGAAGTTGAAAATTAAGGATTCAATGTATTTCTTAATGCCGCACCATACAAAAATTATAATAAAAAAAAACTGCCCAAAAGTTGCGAAAACAAAATTTGTGGATGAGCCATCCTTAACAATTAGCGGTATAAAAAATAGATATCAACCGATTCTCATACCTACTGAATACACACCTAAAATTTCATCAAAATCGGTCAAGCCGTTTCGGAGGAGTATGACCACTAAAACTGTGACAGAAGAATTTTATATATTAGATGTACAAACAAAACAATAACAATAATCGACGAAATTTTCATGAAAACTCATTAAGAAGTGGCTCTTAAAAAGTAGGGGTAAGTGGTAGGAAGTTGAAAATTAAGGATTCAATGTATTTCTTAATGCCGCACCATACAAAAATTATAATAAAAAAAACTGCCCAAAAGTTGCGACAACAAAATGTGTGGATGAGCCATCCTTAACAATTAGCGGTATAAAAAATAGATATCAACCGATTCTCATACCTACTGAATACACACCTAAAATTTCATCAAAATCGGTCAAGCCGTTTCGGAGAAGTATGATCACTAAAACTGTGACAGAAGAATTTTATATATTAGATATATGAGTGAAACAGATCATTGGACTTAATTTTAACAGAAGCGCTTCTCGCATAAGACTGATCAAGTTAATGACCTAACAGATGATTAGCTTTAATTGTACTTTATTTTTTTTCTTTATTTTTTTTTATACATATATTAACTTATCTATTCTTAGGTGTTTGACTTATTAATGATTAATTAATAGATAGATACTTTAGTTTTACGTATTTTGAATAAAATCTAATGTTTAAATTGACAAAACCAATTCGTAGTGGTAATGGCATTTAAAATGGTACCTGTTTAGAAGGTGAATTTTAGAGTGTTAAGAGAAGTTGATGATTTAAAGGGATGATTGTGACGGTGAAGAATAGTCTGATATAATCTATCATTAGACTTTGAATTAGGGGTTACCGTGTAGAACTAGAGTGGTACGGTAGCCATGGAGTTGCTACAAATTGTAGCCAACGGTGAGAGGGTAACACTCCGGAACTTTCAGTTCCACTAAAAAGGTCTTTGTTGTTGTGGTCAAGTGATAATATTTGTAGTCCTGTAAACAAGTTCGTATTAGGCATGTTTAAGATGTACGGCAGTCCAGTGGCTATGGCAAGATCCCACCCCTCCGACGAGATAGCCTAAAGGCGGTAGCAAGCATGCCTACAAGCCCTCGACCGACTGGACAACCTATTTTGGATTCACTGGTGTTTTTGAGTTTCCTGTGAATCAAAGGGATCAGTGAAATGGCAGGACATCGCTCATTTGTGAAGTAGGAACAGCAATTCCGTTACACTTCATTTCTAGAGTACTGCAGTCTTTTTAAATCTCTGCTGTCCTGTTAACAGAGGATCTTAGTAGTTTAGTTTTCAGCTATGACGAATAGTTGAACTAAAAAGCTGTACATTTGTCGTATGAATTCCAGAAGATCTCTAATGAATTCCAAAGAAAAAAAACTGACAAATCCGATTTTTTTTTGTCATAAAAAAGCAAATTTCTGGTGTTTATCATCATCGAAATCCATTACGGTCTATTAAACATAGTAAAACCCCTGTGGAGAACATGTGCTTAGTGGAAATATAACGAAAAATTTCTCCTGAAAATGGGTTTCAAATAAAACGAGCCCGACTCCCCTAAGAGTTTTTGTGGAATCCGAGTCATAAACCATATTTTTTTTATTTTCTATTTTAAATGAGGCTTTCGCCTGTCTACTCCTGAATTCCTGATAGTCATCTGTCGAAGATGTTGCCATATTATTACACTCTCGACATCGTCTTGATGGCAAATAGTGTGAAAGTACTTCAAAAGAGCATCATTTCGACCTTTACACAACGCAATTCAGACACGATGACACCTCAATTTGTTTTCCTTGCTATCGATTTAATGGACGTGTGAACGTTATGTAGTCGAATGCATACGCATTGTTAAGAGAGAGGCGGAGAGTCCCACTTTGAATTTGTTTCGCCACCACAATGACATTATCTGTGCTAAGGACAAATTCTTGACATAAAGACGATGAAGATGTTGCACTTCGATGCTATCAACTTCAAACAGCTTCGACATACCTTTCTTTTCAAGTTTGTCATGGGAAGTTTTATTTTGTTTCAAATGCATGAAGCGTGTGAATGGTTTTCAGTTGACGTTAAGAGCTTAGAGACAGTATAAATATCTGGGTCTTGAAGGTGTTGCATTATTGACCAGACTCTGATAGTCTGATGTAGTAGATTCGAGGAATTTACTCAGTAACTGCTGTCACTTTAAAGAATTTCTCTGAAAGAGGTTTTCAAGTCTGAAGAAAAGGACTTGCATGTGGACCTCGACTTTTAAAAGACGAAGTTTATGTCTATCAATGGTGTTGAATTTATGAAAATAAGAAACACGCTTTACATTCGTGTTGTACGGTTGAAGAAGTAGTCGATTTTTGTTTACTTTTTTCTTTTGGGTCATTTGATGTTTTAAGGGCTTTTTTCTTTAATGAAGGAAAAGAACTTCTACCATCCTTAGAAATCGTCAATGTTATGGTTCAGATTAGTATCAACAAAAAGGCAAAAATGCAGAAACATTTTTCCCCAGACTACAGAAGAAGAAACTTTTAAGACAAGAAGAAGAAAAAGAGAAGCAAAACTAAAATTCTTAAAAAACATATTGATTACAGTCAAATTCATTTTAGATTTCCTTGTAGGGACTTTTTGCAAATCCACACTGCACCGATACTTGCCAGTCGGGTGTCGTTATTTTTAAGTATTGCAGATCTTTCAGAAATTGCAAACGACAAACGTTCGCCATGTGCAACATCAGACCAGTGAGTTCCTTGTGCGAAGTTTGAATCCCTTGTATTGTATTGTATTGTCTTTTGTAGGGATGAAAAATAAAAATGACAATGAAAAAAAAGTAGAAGAAGCAGTAGAGAGAGAATATTAAGTGTTTCGTGTAACAGAGAGTTAGAGTCAAGTCAAGCAAAGTAATGCGAAAAATACAAAGACCCGTATCAACAACACAACGGCGAAGAAATAGAGACAGGAAAAAGTAGATAAAACTTTGTCACACTTGCGTTTCTTGAACTTAATTGCAATTCATCTGGGAAAATTGACAATGACAACGAAGTGGAAGTAACTCCAGACAATAAGTTTAACAAAAAGGAAGCTCATTTTTAATTCCTTAAGCTAGCCCTAAACGACAAACATGTTTGCCGAATATGCTTGTGCGCGCTTTAAATTTTTCGTGTAGGGGATGGTTTGCCAACTGTTCGCTGTTGGCAAAAATTTTCGATTTTCTTGTGTTCGCCCGTTTCGTTGTTTGCCATGTAGGGAGATGTTCGCGAACAAATCTCATTTTTTCTATGTGATAACCATAAGCGTAACGACTTGCTTCTCCTTTTGACACATCCTCACACTTTCAAGAATCAACACGAAATGATGTTCGCCAATTATATGTTTGCCGTGTAGGGAATAACGCAAACGAGCATGTTCGGCAAACGTGTTTGTCGTTTAAGGCTACCTTTAGAGTTTAGATAGATAGACTTTAGAAACCTCTTGTGGTGTGTCTGCTGAGATTTTATAAGAAATGGAAGTATAGTATTCTTTTGAAGATTAATGCTTGTCTTATGTATGTCCTGGATGTGCTGCTCTAGATATCTCCTGGAGTTCATAAAGAGACATTAGTGAAGCAACTTGTTTAGATGTGAAAGGGAGACAGGAAGAGACAGAGAAAAGGAATGGGGTTGGAATGGTTGCAACTGCATTGAATTGTTTAGTGTTAAGTCAATAAAATGAGGAATAATACTTTTGGACATGCAACACGAATTTGAAGTGATAATGGACACATTGAACGATTTGATACAGAAAATTGAATCAATAAACAAATTAAAATAAGCTTCTAACAATTGAACAAGATATTATTTAAAGTTTTGACAATGACTGCGGTCGATACTTAGTTCATTGCAACAAAATATTGTACGTTTAAATACAAAACTATGAGTATATGTAGTTTACTTTTATTCAATTTACTTTTCTCACGATTAAGTGCTCTAGAAAAATTTAATGAATATAGATCGGACGGGTTTGGACACCATACCTATAGTCATCGTGAATATTGAATGTTGAACTTCTTTCATAATCGACAAAAAGAAACTTAAAAACTTTAAAGTTGAATGATATTTAAAATTTAAAAAGCCAAATTAAGACGACCAAACTGCAGTTAATTAACATGAACCACCCACTCACGATTTCACCTAGGTACCTACTACCAAATATCAAACTATCCTTTCGAGGACCTTGACCTTCGAACAATTTTTATTCTATAAGAATCTCAAAAGTACTTCGTTTCTCATAAATCAGCATTCCTGTAAGATTCATATCTGATTATGTTAATCATAGAAGCGCTGAATGGAATGAAATTAATGAGTCTTCACAAACAATAAAGAAAACCTTAAAAGCAAAATGCTTCAAATAATTTTTCTCTTCTGCACTGAAGGTTTTTAATTACCTTTAATTTGTGCTTGTACCTACTTAAATTACTAAAAACAGTTGTTATTCGCATTTTGATCATTGCCTTCTTTGGTGGTTTCCTTTCTTCTGGTGGTCACTTTGAAATTTAAAAAGTACATAAAAGACTGTAACAAAAAGTGAGCACTTCCGGTTGTTTCCGTGTTTTCGTACATGCGTATCACAATAAATCATTTTTAAACATCTGCTTTGACTAATTTAACATTTTCATAAATTTGTAAGTCAATTTGTAGCGTACGCTTGGTTGACTTGATTTTTATTATGATTGCAAAAAACACTCAATTTATTATTAAGTATTTTTCCTCAATTTGTGTAAATGATAAGCTCAACTATCCCATCAAAGAATGCCAAACTATGCTTCAAGATGAAAACCACTGAAAAGGGCATGTCAAAGTTTGACCATAAAATTATACCTGCATAAACACACCTTGCGCACTCACACAAATACACAGAAAATAATTTTTTGAAATTTATCTTACCTGTGTATTGGAGTCTTTGACCCACTTTGTACCATATTACTCTACCTTCAGGCACCGGTGCTTGGTGTTATATATCACCGCAGCCTATACTCATTGACCCTTGAATGGCTTCGGAAAGGACAAGTGGACTGTGGACCTGCAAATGAAAAGAAAGAAATATGTATGTTTTTTAGGAAGCATAATAAAAATGTGATGTTGTTTTTGAGGTTTGTGTATGTAAGGTAGTCCGGTATATCTTACTTTTGGCATTTAGGTACCATATGGAAAGTAAGGTGAGTTTTGAAATAAAAAAAAATTGCAATTAATCATTCTCAAAGTATTGCTTTACTTGATTTTTTTTCAAGGAACTAACTCTTTTGTGCAATTTTTGCCCAATCGATCCTTTTGAATAAAATTGTTTGCTTAGGCTTTGCAAAATATCAACAATGGCCTCTTTCTTAGCCCCTTCCAATAAACTTAACCCATTTTCACAATCCGAAACTTAACTCATTGTGGTTCAGAAAAAAATATGAACCATTTAATTATTTGCTTTCAGTTTATGAACTGGATTATTATGGTAAACATTTTGTTGATTTATAAGTGAATTTACTGACAACGCAGAAAAAACTGACAATCTCCTTTTTTGACTTAATTTTTTTTTGTATAGTAGAGTAGAGATTAATGGCATTACCATAATCTACCCCCAAATTTAACACCAAAAATTCAGTTAAATAGAAAATAAAAAGGAATGTATTCTACACATTCCAAACCCCCAAGGCTGTAGACAAAAAAGTTTTTAATTCACCCCACGACTCGTATACTTTGTATTGCGAGGGATTTAAATTTTAAAGGATTTTCTATATGCATCGTGTTTAATGCCCCCTATCATGGTTCAAGTTGCTATTTACGGCCCCACCCTTAAATACGACATTCAAATTTTGAAAACGCCTGCTGACCCCAACCGTATCACAGGTGTAAGGTTTGAATTATCGACATTATAGGCTAGGTAATATTATTGCTATTTATCCATTCAGGATACGGTACACTCTAAAAACGTAATGACAGCAACTAATGCAAGTGTAGTGAACACAAAATGGACAACCGAAAAATGGATATATAAGAAGCTAAATTAAAAAAAAACTTTGTCTGCAAGTGTATGTTCTCTGAATAAATTTAAATAGGTGAACTGTGTTTCATTCACATTTAAGCTAGTGAGTAAAGAATGTGTCTCGCCACTCGTCTCATTCAGTCGGTTGTCGTCGTCTTAATCCTAAGTATATAATATTGACCAACACCTACCCGGCAATCTGGCTAAATTGAGTGAGCCTTTTTAAATTGTCTTCCTCCTTTAATATTCATATACGTACAGAGGACCATTCAATCTAACAGCCGAACCGTTTCAAGGAGGATAATTGCTATAATATTTTTGAAATCATTTAAGATGTATAAACAGTGGCGGATTAAATGTTGGGGGCGCCATAGGCAAGCGTCTCATCGGCACCCCTGTATTGAAAATATCTCGTACTATAGTTTGAACGAAACCCATGTACCACGCCTAAGGAGAACGCGTTGAAATGGGGGCGACGTAAAAAGAGACTTAGTTCACATGAGATCGATTAATATTGTCCAAAAGATCGTACGATTTCCATTTGAAATATTTTAAGTAACGATGTGCCGAACCGTAAATTTTGTAAGCCAAGTTAGTTCGAGCTGGTTTTTATGTAAACCGAGTTGCCACAACGGATTGCCTCGAAAATCAAGAAAATACTTAAAAAGCAGAAAAATTAGGTTTTTAATCAGTCAAAATCTTTGCCTTCAGCTAGCGAAATTATTCGACCATTACTTTATTTGCCCTTACAATAAGTAAAATCAAAAACCCTTACAAAATTAGGAGCTAAATCGATGGCCGAGTTGACAAACCGAAAACGTAAACCGAGTTGACTATGTGCGGTAAGTCGAATTGCCCAGGACCGATTTTTATTTTAAGAAAGTGACAAGTGCAGCTGGAGTTCATACGTTTGGCACTTCAACAACCACGTATGAACTCGCATTACCAGCCCCTTGTAAAAATCACTGCGCCTCTAATTTTTCTAGCGCCCCTAGGCACATGCCTAGTTTGCCTTTAGGATAACATGAAACTGTGTATAAACATTAGTTAAATGCATTCCATTTCTTTCAAAAAGATAAGGCTTAAATACTTGACCATTCTTCAGAAAATAAAAAAAATGGAGAACCCTTTATCGTTGAAAGTATAGAAAAAAACTGGTACGAACTAGGACAATCCCAGTTAAAATAGAATTTGATGTCCTTTCAACTCCTGTCTTCTGCTGCCCGTTTTTTTGTCTTTCTTCCCACATTGCCACATTCATATTATCTCTAAATAATGCTGCGTGGAACCCACCGAGATTGGATGTCCCTTTTGCTCTTTTCAACAACAACGCCAGCGATATTCCAACTCAACAATGTAGAAAAGGAAATAGGGCAAAACAAGTGACATGTTACGAAAAATTTCACAAACACAAAAATACATATGTATCTAATTATATCTACATCAGATAAGAATCTCACAAAAAAAGAAAAAGTAATATTTGCTCCTACAAACGAATGGATACAAAACAAAATTGTGTGCTCAGATCATCCACTTTAAATCCACAAAACTTCTGATTCGTCTTTTATTATTTGGAACCGGGAAAATCTCCCCAAAAGCAAATGCTATCGTCTTTACAGTCCAATATTTTCCTCATTCCAGTTTTTTTTTTTTTTTTGGCTTTTCAAAAAATGGTTTTGAAGATCCGAATCCGATTGGAGTTGAGGCTTTGCCGGAACAAACGGAGAATTCGTTCAAAGGAGGGAAGGGAATGTGTGTGGTTCGTTCGTTCTTTTGTGTTCGTGTTCATTGACACCAAGTGGAACGTAGAAATGGGCTTACACTCCCTAAATGATTTCCTCCCCCACATGGACACATTGCGTCGTCCGTGTTGTAATCTCCCTACGAGGCGATGTTTGGTCACTAATAAGGGAAGGGATTCCGAACCGAGTCGAAAAAGGGCGTGCACATTAATTAAATACAAAATACTTTTGACAGGACATATAATATGATTCCCAAGTGAAAGGGTCATATCGTGAAGATTTTGGGGTGGTAATAGTTCCATATTGTAATTTGTGAGCTATCAAGTATATTTTTTAGGAATGGTGTTATAGGTATAGGTAATCATTTCTAAAAGTTTTAAACAAAACAGTGTTAACTTAAAGTTATAAACTTCTAATAAAATCACCCATTTTACGTAGTGATGTGCCGAAACGTTAATTTTGTAAGCCGAGTTAACTCGAGTTGGTTTTAATACAGACCCCGATAATCGATCTAGAAAACCCTAAGAAAATTGAAAAAACGATGTTTTTAATCCGTCAAAATCTTTGACATCCGCTGGTGAAATTTGACAGTTAACGGCTGAATAGAGAGAAAAGATATAAATCTAGGTCATCAGAGTGGTTTTTTGTTCTAAATGTTACCAGATTGCCCAACAACCGTTATAGAAAATAATCTTGAAATTTACAATTAGATAACTGTCCTTACAAAATTGTAATCCAAAACACATACAAAACTAGAAGCTAACTCGAGTTGCCGAGTTCGCAAATTGAGTTGGCAAACCTAGTAGGCAAACTGAGTAAGCTAACTCAGGTTAAAAAAAAAAACCCAGTAAACTCGAGTTAGTGAAACTAGAAACGGTTTCCAACCCCCTGAGTATTCGTCTAACAACTTTTTTTTTAAATCACAAGCACGATAAATTTGGTTAGAGCCAAAGGACAAAAACAAGGCTCCAAATCCGCTCCGACTAACCATGTGTGAATTTTGTACCGTTCGTTACAGATTTTTCTCTGCTTCTGTTTTAATCGAATTGTGTGATGGGGTTTGTTGAGTCGTTGAGTGTCGAATGATGATTGCGGACGCGTCTTGTCGGTCGGTCGTGTAGCCCCATTGGTGCGTGTGAACACTGAACCAAAAAGGTACACCATATTGATAAAAAAGGTCATCTATATGATGTAGAATTCATCAATTTTAGTCCAGTGAACCTTTTCATCCATATGATGAAGCATTGTTCATTAATATGATGAAAATTTTCAGCGACAAATTTCGATCATCATTCATCAACTTTGTTCATCAATATTATGAAAAATGATGAACCAAATTTTGATTTATTTGTACATCAAAATGATGAATTATTTCATCGATCTGATTATCGTATTCATGAATATGATGAAAATTTAAGCAAGTAAATCATCAATGTGATGAATGCATTCATCATATTGATGTTTTTTTTTCAGATTGATGATCGTATCATCGTATCATAACCAAAAAAAGCATTTACGATTCAGGAGCGTAATTTACGATCAGCCAGTTATCAACTACGTAAATTATCCTTTTGTTTCCCTCCCCCCCCCACACCATCCCCGTTTCGGGGGGATCTTGCCTCTTTTTCTCTCTCCCTTCCTCGCCCTTCCCCCGGTACTATATTCTCCCTTCCTTTCTCTCACCTCACCGATCAATCTCCGTACTTCCTTCTCATTCTGCACTGCTTAGTGGCGACTATTTTTTTTTTACAAATCCGTCACTCCGCACTGCTGGGATTCGAACCCAGGCATGAGAATGCACGACGGTCTCTTGATCGGCACCTCTACCCACTGAGCTACTTGACGCTTTATAAAATTGGAATTGATTTTCGACCGCATGAAAACTAGGGAATAAATAAACAACACAAAACGTTTTTCTTTTTCAGGAAATATTGTCGTAATTTACGATTCAAGAATCGTAACAAAAAAAAACAGTTTGGATTCAAAAATAGTAAAATGCGATAAGAATTCATGATTTAATAAACACCTATTTTTTAATTCAGGATATATTTTTGTAAACTACGATTGTCTTAGATCGATTCGTTCATTTAGCTTCAAGAGCTTTGTTTTTAGAATATTGAGATCATAAATCTCGATCTTTGATTTTGTAAATCAGAATTATTTAGTCGTACAATTTATATCATGCTCCAAATGTTTAAAATTACGAATACAAAATTTGTAAATTGCTCTTACAATGGAAATCTAAAATCATGACATTTTTTCGTAATTCTCAAATTATACAGTTTTGTAAATTTAGACGGAATAAAGATTGATTTACAATATTGACTCTCATTTTACGAAAAAAGGGGGATGATTTACAAAAAAAAGATTTTTCATAATTTACGACATAGAAATTCGTGATATCTGATTTTTCATTTCTTTCCGTGAATATGATGAACATTTTTCATCAATTCGGTAAATATTGTCATCAATAAGATTCACATTTTCATCATATTGAAGATCGTATACATCAATATGATGAACATTTTTCATCAATTCAGTGAATATTTTCATCAATAAGATTCACATTTTCATCATATTAAAGATCGTATACATCAATATGATGAACATTTTTCATCAATTCAGTGAATATTTTTATCAATGTGAATAATAGGATTCATTCATGCAATGATACTATTCATAAATAAAAAGCGTTTATATTCTTCTTCGTACTGATGATCGACTTCATCAATATTGAGGTATATAATGGACATGATAAAAACACAAGTCTGTTTTGTTCATCAATATGATAATCATTTACATCACCTTATTTTCTTCCAAATTCAAATTGAAGTCGATTTTTTGATGATAGTCTTCATCAATATGATGAAATAAAATTGTCATTTAAATATGATGACTCAATTCATCATATTGAAGAAGAAATCATCAATGGGATGTAAAAACATTTTTTTTCGTCAAATAGATGCTTTCATCCTATTGACGAAAACTTTTGATGAACTGATGAACTAAATTTTTATCAAATTCTGCCGAAATTCTCCCAAAAAAAGTTGATGAATGCACTTTCATCTTATTGATGATTGGTTCATCCGTCATCAACAAGTTTTCATGAATTTATACATAATATGCAAGAAAAGTACATCTTATTGATGAATTACAGTTGATGAACGCCATTCATCAATATGATGACGGCTTTTTTTTCAGTGAATGTTTTAATTGAAGGCCATCATTATCCTTTCTCTCAATATCAATTACAGTCAACTACCAAAATGCTTATCAGATTAAAATTAATTGAATTTCAGGCTCAGCAAAATGAAAAGTATGAGATCACGATGTGAGTGTGATGAGCAAAAGAAGAAAGCACAAAAAAAATACCAAAACGAAACCAAACGAAAACGGAAGTATGAACTTTATGTAGCTCAAGACAAAACCTTTAAGACCATCATCAAGGACAAAGAATGGGAGTTTGGACACTCCAAAAGAAAGCAAGAAACCAAAGGAGGCCATCTTTTCATTAGTTTGTTTGTTTCTGTGTTTTGTGTTGTCTCCTCTAAATCTATTTTCTCTGATTCTATCACTAAGCAAAAGTACTTTTTCTCTTTTGTTTGGTTAGCAGATAACTTTTACGACATCATTTATACTTTGTGTTATTAATTTTTAAGGGAGTTAGATATGCTATTTGTTAGAATGTCTTTGATATAGATTTGGAGCACTTGGAGTCATGCAGGAGCTTATGAGAATAAGACACACGGAAATTGATATCTTCATTATTCTTCCGGGTAAATGCTATATGAAAAAAAGTGGACAAGTGCGAGATAAACTTGCTCGAGGAGGGTTCCGTACTTCATTATCCGACCCTACTTTCTTTCAGTTTTGAAGGATTTTTTATACAAGGATTAAGATTTGAAACCAAACATTTTCTTGGAAAATAATTTGAATAGTCTTTCTGCCTATTTCCTTCAATGACTTCGAAACTGTGTATCTTAAAAATCTGGTAGCAGCATTTTCGGATCACTTCTATCTAGAAAATGTGAACAAAATTTAATTGCAATCAGCTTAGCAGGGGCAAATTTTTTCGTATTTTTTAGGGTTCCGTACACAGAGTGTAAACGAAACCCTTATAACATCACTTCGTTTTCTGTTCATTCGTCTTTCACAAGCGATTTCTTCGAATCTGTTAGGCCGATTGCAATGAAATTTGGTACAAATATTTAAGTATTCAGTAGTAATCTAAAAATGTTGTTTTCATGTTTTTAAGATAAATAGTTTCGAAGTTATTAAAGAGAATAGATACAAAAATACAAAAATGACAATTCTCCCCCCTGATCTCCGAAACTACTGGGCCTAAAATTATGAAAAAGATACTGAAAATAGGTCACAACCTGAAGATTACAAAAAAGCAAATAAGAAGTCTGTACTGTTACATATAACACAGATATGACTCAATATTTGGAGTAACTTTTTAATTTTTGACTCAACTTTACAATTTATTTCCTCCAAAACCGTTATACCGATTGAGTTAAACGTTGGCCAATATATCAACGTGTTAAGTAGAAATACAATCATATTTTTTTTATATTTTTAAGAGAAATAGTTTTGTAGTTATATAAGAAAATATGGAAAAATAAGCAAAAATGTCAAAAACAGGCCATTCCCCCCCCCTAATCTCCGAAACTACTGGACCTAAAATTCTTTAAAAAAATTGAGATATAGGTCTATAACATGAATATTACCGGAAAAGTGATAAGAAGTCACAGTTATTTATGTAACATGCAAAAATTTTCAATATACTAATTTCCAATTTCATTAAATTTTAAAACCATTTTTTTGAACAGGTGGTAACCCTATTGACTTCAACTTAAGTACAATAATTCATTAATTGCCTGCAATTACAAACATATTTTTTTTTGTATTTTTAAGACAAATAGTTTTGAAATTATTCAAGAAAACACAACAAAAAAGGCCGAAAATGCAAATAACTAAACTTTACCCCCTCCTCATCACCAAAAAGGGCGGGCCTGGAATTTCCAAAAAAAATTCAAAAAATAGTTCCATACGTATAGATTACAGAACAACAACAAAAATTGCAGTTATAATGTAAATAACGATATATTTTCAAGGCAAATGGTTTTGAAGTTATTCAAAAAAAAACCAACAAAAAAGGACTATGAAAAACACTCAATTTCACCCCCTCCTCATATCCGAAAGGGCTTGGCCAGGCATTTCCAAAATAATTTCAAAATGTAGTTAAAACGTGTAGGTTACAGAAAATACAAAATACATTACAGTGATGATGTAAATAAGCATAGATCCGAATATGTATTAGGGTTCCGTACACAGAGTGTAAACGAAACCCTTATAACATCACTTCGTTTTCTGTTCATTCGTCTTTCACAAGCGATTTCTTCGAATCTGTTAAGCCGATTGCAATGAAATTTGGTACACATATTTAAGTATTCAGTAGTAATCTAAAACTGTTGTTTTCATGTTTTTAAGATAAATAGTTTCGAAGTTATTAAAGAGAAAAGATATAAAAATACAAAAATGACCATTCTCCCCCCTGATCTCCGAAACTACTGGGCCTAAAATTATGAAAAAGATACTGAAAATAGATCTCAACCTGAAGATTACAAAAAAGCAAATTAGAAGTCTGTACTGTTACATATAACACAGATATGACTCAATATTTGGAGTAACTTTTTAATTTTTGACCAAATTTACAATTTATTTCCTCCAAAACCGTTATACCGATTGAGTTAAAAGTTGGCCAATATATCAACGTGTTAAGTAGAAATACAATCATATTTTTTCTATATTTTCACAGAATGGAATACAACAAAGGTTTTTAACATATAAATACAAATTTTGAGACAAAAGAACACGTGAAAAACAGCTTTTTCCATGTTTTTTTAATTATTTGGTACATCCAATAGTTTCAAGACTCTATGTTCCATATTACTTTACTTTTGTTTAAGGGATAGTTTCCTTGTTTCCTTTACATAGCTCAAAGGCATCTGTATCAATTGAGAACCCAGACCTATGAGTTTCTAGGATGATATGAAACTTTGTGATAATTTCTTTATCTCTCCCTGTTTTATTTGGGTAGTCTTTTCTTTATCTCTAGGAAGTCTTCTTGCCCTGTTTCCGTCATTAACGTTTATTTGTATTCTAAATATTGTTTGAATTAGTTTTTTTCAGGCTTTGAATTTATTCTTGCTTGATCTCTTTTTTTTCTTTTTTTTTTTAATTCATTTTTTTATTCTAGTGGAGTCAATGAAGCTCAAAAAAGGGCGTTTTCAGAAAGTCCTCAGAAACAGCTCGGATTTTGAAATTTTTTTTTCCAAATTTTTTGTTTTTTATATTCTTTAAAGTCTGAAACAAATCATTTGGGGGAAATAATTGCTTATATTGCTTAAACAATTTTTATATTGTTTATAAAGAGAGATCCAAAAACAATGTTTTTGATAATTGGAGTGTTTAGGTTGCATTAAGACAAGAAAAAAATCATGTAGAAGGGGGGGTCTATTGGCCCCCGTTTAGTCAGGAGGGGCGATCTTATAACAAAATAAGCTTTTTTTCAAAAAAAATATTAAAAATGTGCACGACTCGGTCATACGAACTTGCTCCTGTATTCCAAATACTCATACAAAAAATTTAATTCATAAATAAAAATTTAAATTGAAATATCTACCTCAAAAAAAGATTTAATCTGAAAAAAAATTATGTCATATGATTTCTTAAGAAATTTTTGATTTTTCAAATTTTTTTTTTTTAAATCGTCGGAGCGGTTTTTTTTTAAATTAATTTTTTATATATAAAATTTTTCGAAAATGTCTAAAAATTAATTTGGGTATGCAGTATTCAAGAATGTGAAACTATACATTTTATAAGTAAATTTCAATTTTTAATATTGATCCGTTTTTGAGATACAGAATTTAAAAAAAAAAGATTAAGAATATTTTTAAAAAATCCAAAAAAAATTTTGACATTTTTTTGAATACAAAATATTATTTGAACAATATAAACGTACTTTCAGAAAAAAAATTACCCTGATCGAACTTTTACTTTTGGAGAAAATCTGATAACAAAAAAACGGTTCTATGGGCGGTACCGTTTTGGAGCAATACAAAAAAATTTTTTTTACATAAAATACATCAGAGTTTTAAACAAAAATTTTCGAGGAAGTTTAAAAAAAATCGTAGGAGCCGTTTTTGAGAAAACTGAAACTTTTGGTTTTTGGCCAAAAAAATCGTATGGTGGCTACCCTAAATTTTGATCTTAAAAAAAAAATCAAAAAAAAACGACCCACGCGAATTCGCTCAAACCCTTAATTTTCAAGTTTCAAGTCAATCGGACCAGAGGTTAAGGCTGTAGATGCGTTTACAGACAGACAGACAGACAGACGGACGGAATCGCCGGACCCACTTTTTTCTACTTCTCTATCATCGTAATGTCATATCTCATCATTACCTCAAATTTTTTTTTTTTACGAATTCAATACTTGCCATATATTCTATATGTCGCAAGTAAAAATCAACGGCTTTTTCCCCAATGCCGTGTTATTCCTCCTTGCAAAGCTAAAAAATGGTTCTTTCATTTTGCATTTAAATAAAACTGTTTTCAGGAATAGTTTTCGATAAAATCATCTTCAAAGTCAAAATATCGAATTTTTCAACTTTTTTTTTAACTTCGATCTAATTTTGTTCGAAATTGTTTGTAGTTAAGTACTATTTTTTTTATAATTGAATGCGGTTACAAGTTCTCAGTGCGATCCAGAAACCGCATGCCTAAATGTCTTCTTGTTTTTGAGAAATTAAGAAAAAACCAAAAAAACTCAGAAAATTTGGATAAAATTTTGTTCTATTTATTCGAAAAAATAATACTTACAAGTAATTTTGTCAATTTTTTTCTGAGTGTTTTTGTTTTTTTCTTAATTTCTCGAAAACAAGAAGACATTAAGGCATGCGGTTTTCTGGATCTCACTAAGAACTTTTAACCGCATTTAATTGTGAAAGAAATTAGTACTTAATTACACAAAATTTCGAAAAAAATTAGTTCGAAGTTGAAAAAAAAGAGTTGAAAGTTTTATTTAAATGCAAAATGAAAGAAGCATTTTTTAGCTTTGCAAGAAGGTATAACACGGCATTGGAGAGATAGCCGTTGATTTTAAATATTTTTTTGAAAAATAGGCTTATTTTGTTATAAGATCGCCCCTCCTGACTAAACGGGGCCAATAGACCCCCCCTTCTACATGATTTTTTTCTTGTCTTAATGCAACCTAAACACTCCAATTATCAAAAACATTGTTTTTGGATCTCTCTTTATAAACAATATAAAAATTGTTTAAACAATATAAGCAATTATTTCCCCCAAATGATTTCTTTCAGACTTTAAAGAATATAAAAAACAAAAAATTTGGAAAAAAAAATTTCAAAATCCGAGCTGTTTCTGAGGACTTTCTGAAAAAAAGCTTCATTGACTCCACTATTCCTTTTAAACTTAAATCTACTTACATGCTAGACAAAAATGGAAACTAGCCTAATTAATTCTACTTATATTATAACTTACTGGCCCTAATCGGGCGCTCTAAGTAATTCAATATTCTTAAAATTAATGCCTTTCGGCATACGAACTAAGATTGTTTTATTTATTTCAATTTATTTTTTTTTTATTAGAAATTTTTTAAAAACTAATGCCATTGTCTTTTTTTTTGTGGGTAACTTACATACTAAAGTCCTTTAAATAAAACTTAAAATTACCTAATCTACCTACAAACTTCTTAAAACTAGAACAACCACAGCGGCAAAACAACTATGTCCTTTTATGTTCTCCTGTTGGAGTTTGTAATTGTCTTTTTCTTTACTTCGCATTATTTCTGATTTTTGTTTTTTCACTTTTTTCACTTATTTTTTCTTTTTTATATGTTTATTTCTTAGTGTTTTTTTTTAATATATATTCTTTAGTGCCACCATACCACCTACTCTACTACACCTAAAACCTAAGACAAAAACAGATATGTAAGCCGGCCAAGGCAAATACCCCACCCCGGATTACCCATTGTCAGATACAGTTTGAAGCCACCAAAACTGGTTCTCCTGCTTCACCCTATCATTGCTTGATCTCTAACCTGTCACACCTTGACAACTAGTCTATATGCAATTTTAAGGATAGATCCCATAAACCGCATCCATGAGTCAAGTTGGCTTAATCCAAAGGACATTGCTTCTTGATTTCTTCACTTTTTCCCGGTTTTCCTGCTTTAGAAGAAGAAGGAATTCGGTACAAAGGTACAAAATGTGTCGTGGTAAGGTTTGATTTTCATTAAGCTACAGAAAATTTGAATTTTCGAAGCGCTCTCTATGAAGACCATTTTTGGCCCATCTCTCGAAAAACATTTGTTTAAGGTAATTTTATTGACTTTGTTGCAGCCTCAGAAAATATTATGAGGCTAAAAAAAAACCCATAACAAGAGAAAAAGCAGCATCAACGCGCTTAATAATGACTTTGGAAATCCAAACCACCAAAATTTGCCTTTTAGTAATTTCGATGGCCATCCTAAGAAATTTAGTATGAGTGTCGCACCTGTGCGCAAGAAGTTGAGGCACATTTAAGACATACATATGATGATGATTTTTTTTTGTTGCACTAAGCCGCAACAAAAAAAAAGTATACAGCCAGTATATGGGAGGTTTGTGAGAGAAACCGGTTTTTGTTTAATTTTGTGCATGTCAATTTTTTAATTAAATCCCGCTAAATCAGCGATTTGAAACACTGTCGATGGCTTAAATCCCTCAAACAAAATGAATATTCTGGTGTGATACATTTTTTACCTGCAACTGCAACTGCTTTTCGGAGAAATTGTATCAATGCGAACACACAGTGCCCAGTGTTCCCAGGTTTTCAAAAATAAAATCCCCCTTTTCTGACACCAAAACACTTATTTTTCCCCTTGAACGAAAAAAAAAATCCCTAATTTTCCCCGAAAAAAGTGATTAAGATTTTCATGTAATTTTTATAAAATTTTATTGTTTATATTTTCATACATATTCATACAAAAAGAAAAACAATTCAAAAAGGGGACTTCAGTATGAAAAAAACATTGGCGCAAAATTATAGTCCGCTAATGAAGAACTTTTTTTTTTTTTAATTATTCCCACGCCTCTTTCCCCCCCAGATACCGCACGCGCTGGGGTCCATTTTCACCGAGTACGATTGCAATTACGGTTGCTAGTCGTATCGGCACTTAATTAGAAATTATTTGTAATAAATAAAAATAAAAAAAAGTGATGGCGATACGAATATCAGGAAGATAAGAGTTATGGACTGCTTAATGCAAGCAGGTACAAAAAGCAAGGAAAAACAAAATAATTTAAAATTTTAAATTAAAAATTAAAAAAAAAGAAAAAATGCAAAATCCTAAAATTAAAAATTTCAAAATTTTAAAGTCAAAAATTAAAAGAATAAAAAAAAAACACGAAAAAAACATAGAAAAAAAGTAAATAAGCGTGTAGAAGACACTTGTCAATTTCGTAAAACAAAAATAAGTTTCTCTCTACTATATACATATACGTATTTATTTATTTTTTTAGTTGTTTAAGGAAGTACAGTATAAAAGCTTCTTTTGTGTGATCTTGCTGTGGTTGAAATCAAAAATATTAGAGTTTTCGTTAACCTTTCGTAACATTCTCCTTATTGGTTCATTACTTCCATAATCAGTTCTGTGCTGAGCTTGATGGAATTGGGGAACTGATCTTAGAGAATGCGAGTTAATGTTAATAATCATTGCGTCAAGGAGGGTGGACGATTCTGTAGCACCGGATAGAATTTGGTGTACGAAGATAATATCGGCAACTTCACGACGTTTTTCTAGAGATTGTAAGTTTATAAGCCGTAACCGTTCTTGATACGGAGGTAAGTTAAAATTGTCAACCCATGAAAGTCCTCTTAAGGCGAAACGGAGGAATCTACGTTGTATTGCTTCAATTCTATTTATATGGACTTGGTGATAAGGGGACCATACTTGGCTGGCGTATTCCAGTAGAGGCCTTACAAACGTGGTATAAAGAGATTTCGTAACGTAAGGATCCGAAAATTCCTTAGACCAACGTTTTACGAAACCTAAAGCAGAATTAGCTCTAGCTACGATATTGTCATAGTGAGACCTAAAGTTAAGCTCACTATCACAAATAACACCTAAATCTCGGATAGTTGTTACTCTGTGAACAATACACTCGTTGATATAATAGTCCCGTGTTTGCTGACGGAAACGTTTACGGGAATATGTGATTGTTTGGCATTTGGAAACATTAAGTTCTAAATTGTTTTTTTGACACCAAACATAGAATTTGTTTAAATCGGCCTGCAGGGGTAAAGCATCATCGGGTGAACAAATTATTCTAAAGATTTTCATGTCATCTGCGTACATTGAAACTTGGGAATTTTCAATCACAGATTCTACGTCATTAATAGTCAGAATAAAAATAACAGGGCCTAGATGACTACCTTGAGGGACCCCCGATTTCGCAGTAAATGGTTCTGATATTGAAGATCTAAATAAAACAGTGTGATACTAAGCTTAAAATGACCTTTGAGTCGTGTCCTTTGTATATATATTTGGGAGGTAGTTTCAAGGTGGAAAACGATGGTGGTGCCATCGTAAGAATTTTCACAGCAGCAGTTTTTTTTACATAAGTTTGTATTGTGTGTTCTCTGCTTGCTTTTGTCAAAGAACTATTAAACCAAGCAGAAAACCAATCTTCATAGTTATGAGGAAATGACCAATTGAATTTTAAATTAATTTTTGATTGTTTTAATTGGGCTTTTTGATCTGTAATTTTTATATGCAATTGATAAATTAATCCATTTTTAAAATTTTTATCCCGACGTTTCGTTGGTTACTTTCCAACTTCTTCAAAGGGTATTTTTATTGGACTATTGTCAATTTACATTTGTTTTCATTTAAAATTTAGAAAGTAGTCAGTTTTTAATATTGCACTAAACAGAAATACAAAAAATTACAAAATAATTTAATAAATTAAGAAAACAGGACAAAACAGAAAATATCAACTAATTATTATCACAGAGTGTTGTTTACTTAATCTTCATAGTACCTGGTAGTTCCATATACAAAGGTCGTGTCTGAAACGTCATTTTAAGCTAGTATCACACTTAAGATGTTCTTTAGCGGACTATAATTTTGCGCCATTAGTTTTTATGAGTGCCATCAAAATGGTGTTGAATAAATAATAACTTAAAGACTTAACTCAACAGAAAAATAGAAATCTAAGTGAAGCGTTGCATGGGTCATATTCTTGTGTATGAGATTCTAAGGCTTGGTTTTAACTATTGATAATTTCGAAAAAATGTTTTGTTTTCATTAAAATTTTTAGCTGTTTTCCCCTTTTTTGGATTTTTTCCCCTTACTTATTCCCGTCCCCTTTTTTTCCCATTTAGCTGAAAAAAATCGGCAATAATGGTGATTTTCCCCTCAACCTGGGAACACTGACAGTGCCAACGAGTGAACTCTGCAAAGGCTTCATTTTATATGTATTGTGTTGGGCTTACAGGAGAAAGCATTTTTTTTTCTCTTACAGCCTTTTATAGGGCTGAAAGTATGGCAAAAAGTTGATTTCATTGAAAGTCGGCACTACAAACGCCTCTTATAATGATATCTAGCAAAAGCAACGGCAGCGAATGAAAAGATAGGCATTGAACCAATTAGATGAGTCCCGTGTTCAACTATCACTGATTGAGGGGCATTTGAACGAACGTGTGGAATGGAAGTTCGAAGGTTATCGTTTTCAGTAGTTGAATTTATGTGTATGGCATTCGAACGTGAAAAGCTATTCAATCTGATGATGGAGTTGTATAGTCGTCTTGATCCCGATTCATTTTGTATAGCCTAAGCTAGATGGGATTTCGATTTTCCATGTCAGTGATTATTAGACGTTGTTGGTTTAATATAAGGATGGTTTAATATACTGGATTTGTAGTGCGTGCAAACTGGGGGTTGAATCTGCAATAGAAAAACACACTGTCGAGGGTAAATAGTATGAGCTCAATTTGAAGAGAATTATCCTGAAAGAAAAATGTATCATTTGCCTAGATTTTCACATTTCATGATGCTTTGTCAATAATTTATGATTGTTTACAAGGTTGTTTTTTGTTCCAATTTGGTTCTCTTAGGAGAAAGGTACACATAAAAGAAATGGGACAAAAGTTCAAGAGCAGAATGTTAACTAAGCGTGAAAACGGTGGGATAAATACATGCGAGTTAGCCTTGTCTTATATAAAGCAACATTATTTTTATTCCGGAACAATCAACCGGAAATAAATTCGAGTACGAAGACTGAGTGCCGATGTCATTGGGCAAAGATCGGAATAGGTAGAAGAGTTTGTTCTACTTACGCTACAATCGGGGACAGATAAAGGCCTTGTTCAAGAAGTGTCTCCCGTGAGTACGGTCTGTAGTCAACTGCCTCCAACTCCTTACGGAAAGTAAGTTGAGGTCCTCTACGATTTATGTGCTTAGTCATCACTAGGGCAACCAAAAATATGCTCTATAAAAACCATTTATAGCGCTTTAAATATGCTCTAAAAAGCCAATTATATGCTCTAAAAATATGCTCTAAAAAATTTCGAAATACCAAAAAATATGAAATTTCGTGTTGTTTTTTTATTTATTTACTTGTCAACAAAATCAGGAGTGCTCAAAATATCCTTAGAGACAAATAAAAGAACAATAAAACAAAAACATAAAAAAAAAAAAATAAATACCAAAAATCAAAAATGAAAATATAAACCAGAATAATTAACAAAAAAATATTTGTTAAAATTTCTGTTGCAATAAAGGAAAACAGTTTTACTTAAATTTTTTCTGAAAACATTTTTGTAGGCACATCATCCGCCAGTTATATCTACGTGCAAGCCTTAATGCCATTATTTCAGATGCAGTTTTTTTTTCTACGAATAAATTCTGCCCTAATAAACAATTTGAGCCCTCTAATTTTTGCAAAACATCGATAATTTTTTTTTATTTCGATATTGGAGTCGACGGTATTAACTTTAACTTGGACATCGATCAATAATTTTAAGTTAGCTGAAGGCCGCTTGTTTCCAGTTGTGCAATACATTTCGATAAAAATGTATAATTGGATGATAGAAATATCAAGTCACATTTAATGCCACTTCAATTAAACAATTTTTTAACAACTCGTATTTAATGTTTCGAAAATGCTTTCCACTTTTCTTAAACATTCCTACACAGTAAACTGCTTCCCTTCAAGATAGCCAACTAGTCGTAATCGGTTGCGAAGGAAGTGGTGTTTCCGGTGCAATATCCTTGAATACCCTTATTCTTGACGGAGCTTTTAAACACTTATTTTACGTTTGCGATGAAAATATTAGCTTCTGGAAATTGACCTCGAAGTGTTACACAAGTTCTATGGAGCCTGTGGGCCTCACCTGTCACATTCGAATTTTTCGCAAAAAAAAAATATATTAACTCCAAAATTTGCATAAAAAATCACAAATAATGATGAAATATGCCAAAATATGCATTTTAAAGCAAAATATGCAAAAATATGCATTTATAACAAAATATGCTAAAATATGCTCTAACGAATGGGGTCCAAAATGCTTGTTTTTTCGTGAAACGTATTTCTATCTTGTCAATTGTCAAATTCAACGTTCCAAAAAAAACATGCTCGAGCATATTTTTGGTTGCCCTAGTCATCACATGGGGTTAGATTCGAAGACTCACCAAGCTTAAGTTCCTTTCGTTTAACATCACCCAGCTAATTAAGTTGTTATACCACGACTGTAATAGTGAAATCGATATAGACCGTCCTACACTCGAAATAAATGAACATTTTACCCTAACGTCGATATCAATTTAAACCTCGTTTAACAACCTTCAGTAATGTATATAACAAAAAAAAAAAAAAAATAGGTAAAAGCAAAGAGAATGTGAAAAGAAACAAACAAAAATTAGGTATAAGAAGTATGTATATGTTTACTGGAAAAAAATCTCCCTCACTTCTAGGCTTGCCTGTCAACGACGCCAACAAAAAAGAGAAGGACATCCGCCAACGATTTTTGCTCTTATGGCTACACACTCCAAACAGCAAGCAATAGTCGTGCGAAATCACTATCATCTTTATTTGGTTCGCTACATGTCCTGAAAGGCCTGTAAAGGACTTGAGCTGGAGCATGACTGTGTCACTTTTGCGGGATACAAATTGATATTTTTAATTTTTCTCATAGCACAAGCTTTATCGTCGCTGTTGTTGTCATCATCAACAAAATATGACCTCTAAACTCTTTACTCTGTCATAAAAAGGCAATGACGAACATACTAAACAGTTAATCCCGATCCGATGCCTATACCATTCTTCTACAATCTGGATGGATAGATATAGGCACAGAAACCCCAACGATGAAAAAAAATGCGTGAAATCAAAATTCAAATGCCAAAACTTATGCCATAAAAAGATTTTTTTATTCTCAACAAATTACCGAGATAGCAGAAAGGACATAGCCTTATATAAATAGACCAAATACCATCATACAGCACAAAAGCAGGACATCAACATGTTCCACGTCTGCTTCCAAAACAACAACAAAGAACATAGTGAAGCAGAAAAAAGAATTTGTCTGACGTCTCAAATAATTGGCAGGCGACACGCTTGTCACTCGGCGTGGTCGTGCTTCGTCCTCCTTCTTCCTTACGACGAGTTTGCATATAAAACGAGTATGTTGTATGTCAAAATATGAACATTCAAACAAGGGGATGGATCGGCGTTTTTTTTTTTTTTCTTTTCTATAGCACTTTTCGGGGGCCAACAAGGAGCGGGAAGTTAGAGTGGGGAATCTCTTTGAATCCGTTAACTGATGTCATCAACAAATCTACCCTTTTCACTTGTACCTTCAGTTTTTTCCGAATTTTTTTTTTCTTTATTGTCGTCCATTTGAAGTGCTCTCGTAATACGTGTCCTTTCCATCCTGGCCGTTGTCATCGCTGTCGTCCTTGTCGTTCTCCCTCAGCTCAAACACCGAAAGCCATACTTAATGCAAATTTGTGCTGAATGCAAGTGAAAACATTGCGTTCCGAATTTTTGTCGTCAGAGTTATTTTGTTGGTATTGTTTATTAAATGCCTTTTTTTGTTTTTGTTAGATCCTTTTCTAAATTCTTTAGTGATTTTTCATCGTCGTCGCGTCGTTGATTTTTCAATTTTTGTTTTTTGTTTATTTTGGCAAAAACATGATGATAAAAACGGAAAACCACTCAATTCTGTATATTGAATAATTTTTTCATGTCTACCTACACTGGTTGTCCATTGGGTAGACTCTTAGCCGCGGTTAAATGCTGACTCCGTGTCAGCGTAGAATTGAAGATCTCCTTCTTCGTTGGTTTGTTCGAGCTCCTCTCTTAGTACGTCCAGCGCGCAGAGATATCTCGTTTCAGGGTGTCTTTGTTGGGTGGTTATTCCGTTGACGAGGTTGTTGGGGTGATTACTTAATGATCCTGCTATCCTTTTGGCTGATTGTACGAGATATTTGTCTAATGGTGTAATTTTTGCTTCATCATAGACTCGTTTATTGCAGAAATGTCTTCTTCTTTGGTGGTAGAAAGTAAGTCCTGTACAGCTCCGCAGGACTCTTCGTTTGAACACTTGGAGCTTTTTGACTAGAATGTTTCACAATCTCATTTTTAATCCACTTTGATATCGAAGCCATTAAATTTTACAAAACATAAGTGTTTTAGAGAAAAATGCAATGTCTTGTGAATGATACATTTTACATTTTACATTTTGATACATTTATTTATTTCTAATAATAACTTGGTACATTAAGATTATTATCTTTTATAGTACTTAGAGTTTAAAAATTAAGCAGTGTTTTATTAAATTTTTGAAAAATAAAGCAAGAAAAATTTAAAACTAATTAACAAATCAACAGATTTTTTTTTTCGAAGAGTAAAGAAGGAAAATATGTTGAAAGGAGAAGATGAAGTAAGAAGCAAAACATTTTGAAAAGATGAAGATAGATATTTAGATAATAAAAGAGAGAAAAGGGGAAAAAGATAGTTTTTAGATAGTCATAGAAAAATAGAGAAAAATTGCATTTTTAAAACGAGTGGGATTTGATATAGCTCTTATATTTGTTGGCAAGGAGTTCCATAATTGAATTGCGTACACAAAAAACAGACGCGAGGAGTTTAGGTACCGGTATCGAGATGTGATTAGGCAGAATGTTCTAGACGATCGGGTAAAATTGAGTTTGTCATATAAATATGACGGAGTCTTGTTGACTATAATATTGTGTAAAAATATACAATTTCTAGCGTCGATAAAGCGTCTTAGAGAAGAACCAATGAGATTGTTTGCGTAATGCGAGATGTGGTCATATCTTCGCAGACCATAAACATAGCGAACTGAGTGACTTGCAACTTACGTTGAGACAGGGAATCAATGCTACTGTAAACAGATTCCGCATAAGTTATTAGTGGCAAAATAAGACTCATGACTAGTTTTCGTCTGGTATCAATGGGAGTGAAACAAGCTGTAATCCATAGTTTGCGAAGGCGAATATAAATTCTTTTTATAACATAATTCGTATGTTCGTATCCTGATAGGTTGTGGCTTATAACAAAGCAAAGGTTTGTCACAGTTTTTACCATTTTCAGTTTACTATCTGACAGAAGAATATCAGGAAAGCTGCTCATTGGTGGTAGTTTGTTTGATATGGGGATTACTTGGGATTTCGAAGGGTTAAGAAGCAGTCCGTTTTTTTCCGACCAAGTGTGAATGCTAGAAAGATCCTCATTAATGTTATTAGCCAGTTCAGTTAAATTGGAAATCGGTTTGGCCAAGTGAAGCTGCACATCATCAGCATAAAGATGGATAGACGAGTATTGGCAAACTGATGGCAGGTCGTTTACAAACATACAAAATAGAATTGGACCAAGAATAGATCCTTGTGGTACACCCTGTTTTACTGGTAAAAGTGAAGAAGAAGAAATTGGAGTAACAACTCTTTGAAATCTATCACTCAAAAAACTTCTCAAAAGTTTTATTGCACTGTTTCCAAAACCAAACATGTTTCCTAGCTTCCAACACAGGATATTATGATCAACTTTATCAAAGGCCTTCGAGAAATCAAGCAGACATAGGAGCGTAACATATCCTCTATCATAATTTAGCCGTATATTTTCCAAAATGTTGACCATTGCGGTAGAACAACTGTGCCTAGCTCTGAAACCAGATTGACCTTGATAAATTAAATTATGATTCGTTAAATGTAGAAGGATTGGATGGACCGGGCGAAATGAAGATGGAAAACTGCGACATCTACTATGGGGATTGCTACCGGGACCAGCGACTCTTTGGATGCGGATTCGTCGTGGGAAGCAGACTCAGGCAAAAAGTCTTGAGCTTCAAATGCGTAAGCGAACGCATCACGACGATCCGAATCAAGGCTAATCTCGGCAACATTAGCTTAATATGCGCGCATAACCCCACAGAAGAGAAAAAGGACGACACCAAAAACGAATTCTACGAGCTCCTCGACAAAACATATGAGCAATGTCCTAGCTATGACATGAAAATTGTCCTAGGCGACTTTAACGCAAAGCTGGGAAAAGAAGGCATCTTTGGAAGAACAGTCGGAAAGCACAGCCTGCACGACACCACTTCCGACAACGGATTCAGGCTGATCGATTTTGCTGCGGGGCGAAACGTTGTGGTAGCAAGCACCTGGTTCCCACATCTCAACATCCATAAAGGTACATGGAGATCTCCTGATCAATCAACCGTCAACCAGATTGATCACATTGCGATCGACGGGAGGCACTTTTCCAGCATTCAAGATGTTCGAACTTTCCGAGGAGCCAACATCGACTCGGACCACTACCTCGTTGTAGCCAAGGCAGTACTACGAATATCTCGACAACGGCCAAAACAAAGAAATGCTGCAAGAAAATTCGACGTCGGACGGCTACAATCGCAAGAGATCGCCAGATCCTTCTCTGATCGAGTGACAAGTAACCTCTTAAGGAGTCCTATGCCGCCAACATCAAGTATCGAAGACCAGTGGCAACATTGCCAGAATGCAGTTAGAGATACCGCCTCTAATGTGCTGGGTTTCACACAGCCACCAAAACGAAACCCCTGGTTTGACGAAGAATGCAGGCAGGCCCATGCAGCCAAGCAGGAGGCATACAAAGCGGCGCTGCAAAGAAAGACAAGAGCTGCTCGTGAGCTCTACGAGCAAAAGAGGAGAGAAGAACGCCGGCTTCTCAGGAGAAAAAAGAGAGAGCATGAGAAGCGTCAGATCGAAGATGTTGAGAGAGCTAACAGCAGGAATGAAGTTTGGAGGTTTTATCGGAAGGTAAAACAGCTGGCTCAAGGTCATCGAGCAAGAACCGAAGCCTGCAGAGATCATCAAGGGAACATCATAGTAGAGCCGCAGTCAGTGCTGGGGATTTGGAAAGACCACTTCTGTAGACTGTATAACGGCGACGACGAACAAAATCCCGCCGTCAGACAGGAGCCTTTTATCATACGCGATGACAGCCAACAATTCCGTGAACCCGACCTAGAAGAAGTGAAAACAGCAATATCACGGCTGAAATCCAACAAAGCCGCTGGAGCAGATGGTCTAGCTGCCGAGCTGTTCAAAGCCGCAGGCGACGATCTAGATAGGAGCATGCACCAAATCATCTGTAAGATATGGTCGGAGGAATGCATGCCCGATGAATGGAACCTCAGCATTGTTTGCCCGATCCTGAAAAAGGGAGATCCTCTAAACTGCGCCAACTACAGAGGAATCAGCCTGCTTAACATCGCCTACAAGATCCTCTCTGCCGTATTATGTGAACGTCTGAAGCCTTTCGTCAACAATCTGATTGGTCCTTATCAATGTGGCTTCAGGCCAGGAAAGTCTACCATCGACCAAATTTTCACGTTGCGGCAGATCCTGGAAAAAACCTATGAAATGCAAATCGATACCCACCACCTCTTCATTGATTTTAAGGCCGCGTATGACAGCATCTACAGAGACGAACTGTATAAAGCTATGTCTAGCTTTGGCATCCCTGCCAAGCTCGTTCGCTTGTGCAAAATGACGATGGAGAACTCACGCTGCTCTATCAAGGTTGGCAATGAGCTTACGGAATCATTCGACGTCAAAAAAGGATTCAGACAAGGCGATGCACTGTCGTGCGATTTCTTTAACATCGTTCTTGAGAAGATAGTCCAAAACTCCACCGTCAACACCAGAGGCACTATCTTCTATAAATCTGTTCAACTTCTCGCGTACGCCGACGATATTGATATAATGGGAAGAACACAGCGTGATGTCAATGGCGCCTTTATGAGGATTGAGACAGAAGCGGCTAAAATGGGTTTAGCGGTAAATGAGGGGAAAACGAAGTACATGCTGTCTTCGAGTAAGGACACCCAACATCGACGGCTCGGACAGAACGTCACAATAGACGCATACAACTTCGAGGTAGTTAAGGAGTTTGTCTACCTAGGCTCCGCTATCAACACGGACAATAACACCAGCGCTGAGATAAGACGAAGAATTACTCTTGCTAATCGCTGTTTCTTTGGGCTAAGAAAGCAACTGAGTGGAAAAGCCCACTCTCGAGCAACTAAGGTTAAACTGTACAACACCCTCATCATCCCTGTCCTGCTGTATGGTGCAGAAGCATGGACCCTAACAAAATCGGATGAATGTGCCTTAGGCTGTTTCGAGAGGAAAATTCTTCGGGTCATCTTTGGCCCCGTGTGCATTGATGGGGAATGGAGAAGGAGATACAACAGCGAACTTTACGGGTTGTACAACGACGTGAACTTAGCCAGAAGGGTCAAGGTCCAGAGACTCAGATGGCTCGGTCATTTAGAGCGCATGGACGCCAATGCTCCGGCCCGGAAAGTCTCCGACACTATTCCCGAGGGACGCAGAAGGAGAGGAAGACCGCGACTCAGGTGGCGCACACAAGTGGAAGAGGACCTCAATCAACTTGGAGTGCAAAACTGGAGACAGCTAGCTAGGGACCGAGCTGACTGGCGGAGACTGTTGATTGAGGCCCAAGTCCACAACGGACTGTAGCGCCACCTTAAGTAAGTAAGTAAATGTAGAAGGATTTGTTTTGCTATAAGTTTCTCGAAGACCTTCGCTAAGCAAGGTAGGATGCTGATTGGTCTAAAATCCGAAGGTGTGAGAGGTTTCGAATTTTTTGCAACTGGTACAACTCGGGCAGTTTTCCAAAGCTTTGGAAAAGTTGATGTTGTGATGCAGTGGTTGAAAATGTGAGTTAAATGAGATATAATATAGGGAAGAATCATTTTGATAAAACGTAGGGATACGCCATCTTCACCAACAGAATGCGATTTTAACTGGGCAATACAATTTATAACTTCAACTTCATTAACTGTAACCACTTCAAAATACCCCGATAACTCAGGGGATTGAAGAAAATTGCTCATAGAAACTCCATTATTATCACAAGCACTATTTCCAACAAAGTATAGATTTAACTCTTCAGGATCAATTTCACATTTAACATTATTATTGCCACTAGAGATACCAATTTGTCTTAGATTGCTCCAAAGTTTTTTAGAAGAAAGAGAAGTATTGAGTTTTGATGAATAATAATTTCTCTTAGCCTTTCGCACCATAACATTAGCATGATTTCGCATTGCTTTATAAATTAACCAGTTTAGAATTAGATGGATTTCGTTTCCATTTACTGTAAAGTTTGTTGCGAGATTTAATAGTATTCACGACCTCATTTGTAAACCAGGGGCAGCTTTTATTTCGAATGTTAACAGTTTTGGTTGGTACATATTGGTTATAAAGCTGTGCAACCACTTCTTGAAAAAATAGTAGTTTATCATCTGGATCAGAAGTCAATCGGCAGTTGACCCACGGAGATTCAATTACAGCTGTTTCTAAAGCAACTAAATCAACTGAACGAAAATCCTTAAAAGAAAATGATAAAGGAACGGCCGAATGTCTAAAATGTATATCATACGTGCAAAAGAGAAGGTCATGGTCAGAAACGTAGTCAAATGAAAGTTGGTCAAACAGAATGACCAACGAAACGTCGGAAACAATTGTAAGGTCAAGAAGGCTAGGAATGCGATCCCTTGCAAATATAGTTGGGTGGGTGGTGTTAACCATTTCAAGTCCTAACGAAGATGCAAAATCGTATATTTGTAAAGCACGAGAATCATGTTTTAGTAAATCTGCATTAAAGTCCCCACACACTAAAATATGTTCATATTGAGCAGAGAATTCAGAGAGAGTTGAGAAAAAAGCCTGAGGAGAACAACTTCTATTGGGAATATAAGCACTAGCAACTAAGCATTTGGTGCAACCATCAGCTACTTCTACAACTAAAAACTCGGTATTCAAGTTTATAGATTTACTTACAATCTTACATTTTAGAGATGCTTTGCAATAAATAGCTATTCCATCTCCCCATGTGTCCGTTAGTCTATCATTTCTAAAAATTGAATAATTTTTTATATTGTATTGCAAGTCAGATATTTCATTTTTGAACCATGTCTCACAAACACAAACAACATCCACACTAGAATCCGAAAATAAATGTTTTAAGTAATCTAATTTGTAATGATTAAGACTACGTGCATTTATATGACAAACCTTAAAACCCTCTCGATAATTAGATAAAATATTAATCATAGTGTGAGTTGACTTTAAATCGTCACTGTGGGAAAATACAAAATTACTCATTGCTAAAATACAAAAACAAAAGAAATCCACTCAGAAAAAGCCGAAATTTAATAAAGGAAAAGAAAAGCACTCAGGAAACAAAAAAATAAAATAAATAGAGAAAATAGAAGAGAAAGTAATTGTTTATGAGCAAGAGAGAAGAAAATATAGGTACACAAAAATTTATATAACAATAATTAATAATCTACAATAAAATGAGTTCATAAACAGCCCAGCAGCATCAGCAAACAGCAGCAACAGCATCAGAAACAACAGCACCAGCAACGGCATCAGCAGTAGCATCAGTAGCGATAGAGAGAAGATCTTCAGTGCTCTCAATAGAGAAGCTTCTACCGTTTTCGGTTTTCTTGGCATAGACAATCCCGGATTTGGAGTAAACAGAAAAGAGTTTCTTTTTTCTCTTAAGACCAAGACCACTTTGCAATAAAAATCGAGAGTGGCGACTCAGGCTCTCATTTAGATAACAGTTTGAGTTAATGTCATTCGAATTCGATGCATATCCAATGTCACTTATATTAGTTTTAATGTTGATTTTTTATTTTTACGATAATTGGCAACAGCAACAAGAAATGCGTTTCGTTCATGCATAGCGTTGAATTTAAAGACGATAGATGGTGGCTTGTTTTGTGTTGTGTTATTATTATTATTACGCCTTTTTGCACGAAAAGAATTCACCAAGGTGGGCACAGGGTTGCATTGCACAGTATCACAGAGTTTATGAAAATATAGCTCCAGATTCTCGGAGGGGAGTTCAGGTACACCAAAGAGAATGGCATCACAGGCAACTTCTTTTCTTTCCAAGAAATTAACTTGCTTTTGAAGAGCGAGTATTTCGGCGGAATGCATCTGGAACATGGTGGGGGTGTTGCACTCTATTTTATCAACTCGTGCAATTAGGTTAGATAATGAATTGTTAATATTGTAAAAGCGTTGAGCCCACTTTTCATTCACTTCATCAATTTTATTTAGAAATTCAGTACGCATTTTACTAATCTCATCCACAAATGCTTGGCGCATCGACGTAGAACACTTTTCAAGTTTTTCATCTAAGACTTGAGAGATTGATATTTTATCGACTGAGGGGGAAAGGGAACTTTCACTCAAAGGGGAGATTTCTCTTCGTATTTTACGTGGTGGCCGTGGCATGATGATTGTCTTTATATTTATATTTGGAGAGAATTACTGTAGTGAGAAAAATGGAGATTGACACTTTTGCACTATGAGATGATAAAATAATTTTATTTTTTTTGTGACACTGATAAAATTAGTCGTTAAAAATATCAGAACAAAAACATAAAATGTAAAAAAAGAGCCAAGTTCTATTATGTGCGAACAGCACTGTGTAAAAAATTAGCCACCAAAAGTAATGAGATCTAAAAGAACGCCAAGTTCTTACATGTAAGAGTGTTATATTGAATATTTTAAATCATATAAGATAAAACAACCATATTAAAAGAAAATAGAAAATAGTTTGGATGAAAATTTACAAGTTCACTATTCAAGTTTTAAAATGTTATTAATCACGCTTCAAAAGAAAACTTGCCAAGTGAACGTGTAAATTTTCATCCCAACTATTTTCTATTTTCTTTTAATATGGTTGTTTTATCTTATATGATTTAAAATATTCAATATAACACTCTTACATGTAAGAACTTGGCGTTCTTTTAGATCTCATTACTTTTGGTGGCTAATTTTTTACACAGTGCTGTTCGCACATAAGAGAACTTGGCTCTTTTTTTACATTTTATGTTTTTGTTCTGATCTCACATCTTTTTGCAAAGTTTTTTTTTTCTTTATAAAGCATGAACTTCGAAATAACTTAATAAGCTAGCAATTTGCAAATTAACAATATAATTTCTCTGCCAATTTATAAATAAATAATAGGTAGGTTAGGTTAGAGTGGCTGTCTAGATGTCACATTTAGATAAGAAGTGTCCATTGTGAAAGCACTAAGGAAAGTTACTCATGGAGTTTTATGAAGTTAAACAAACTAGAATTCTATATTTCAACCTATGACCATTTAAAGAAAGTGGGTGGCAGCCACGCCCCTGTAATGAAACTCCAATTTTGTACATATACCTATTTTCTCTTTTACTCAACCGAAACCCTATCAGAATTTCGAATTTAAACGTTTTCGAACATTTTAACAAAGTGGGTGGATACCACGCCCCTAAATGGAAATAGGTTTTTTTTCTAATTTTTTTTCATGTTATTGAACCAAAACCTTACAAGAATTCTAAATTTCCACATCCTACGACCGTTTTAAGATAGTGGGTGGAAACCACGCCCCTAAATGAAACTAAAATATTTTACTTATATTTTTCCTTACATTCAACCAAAACCCTATTAGACTTCCGAATTTCAAGATCCTACGACCAGTTTTAGAAAGTGGGCGTATACCACGCCCCCTGAATGAGAAAATTGAAATTTTCGATTTTTTCCTTTGTATGCAGCTGAAAACCTACCATTGTACCAAATTTCAAGATTCTGCTATTCTTAGAAGTGCTTCATAATTTTGATGATCAGTCAGTCAGTGAGTCAGTAAGTGAGTCAGTCAGTCAATTACGGTTTTTGAAATTTTTACTGGCCAATATCTCAGGAAGTAGTGGTTCTACAAAATTATTTTTTTACAGGGCCTTTGTGCCCATGAAGTTAATACGTAATTCAAATTTAAAGCTTCTAACTCCATGGGTTCAAAAGTTATGGAGGGTTAAACATGTGTTTGAGTTCGATACTGTAAAAAGGGAGTAGTGCTAGAACTTGGCTGGGCACTACCGTGCCCTTTGATCAGGACTTTACACAAATGAATAACTCTTCGAAAAACAGACGGTTAGAAAATATTGATTGTAGGATTTAGTGAGTATTTAGCGCTGTTTATGGAGGAGGAGTATTGAAAATTGTTAAACTACCTTAATCATTCACACTTTGTACTTGTCTATAAATAATCTATTTTTTGTACGGATGTTCTAGGGATTTATTTCGGTGATATTCAAAAAGAACAGCAGTTCCACTGGATTTAGAAAAGGACGGAGACGTCGACATTTTTCAAAGTGCGTGGACGAATAGCACAAACTCACATCGGTGCCATGTCATTTGGCCATATGCATTTAACGCGTTCTTGTTTTATTTATTTTAAGCTGTAAATAGTTGAAAATAGTTTGCTCATGTGATGCACCGGACGCACGTTAAAATAATAGTACCATCCTTTTCTGTAGCTTAAATTCTAAATCCACCTGCAATAGCCCCGATGGTTCAATAAATACTCTCCACTAAGCTGCAGTCATTTCGAAAATAGTTTCAGGTGTGCGAATTAATCTACATATATCGATTTTTAGCAATGGCCCAAGAAACTTTGGGTATTACAAATATTAGATATTTGACGAATATTGACGAAGTGCAAACAGCAGCAAAATCGGCAATACAATAAACGTAACGCAATCAGTGTTATAAACCGTGAACTAGAAGATACGTTAATTTGAACTATACTATTCATTCTTTCATATTTCTTTACCTTTACCTTTACCCAAATCATTTATGGCGTTTTTAATTGGCTATCTGGAAGTTAAAAAAAAAAACATTCCGAATGCGTTCAATTGGGAAAAAGTGACAGTTCTGATTCTGAAAAGAAGACAATTTTCTTCTGGTCTTTAAATCGGAATGCATTTTTTAGATTGATCCCAAGTACTCTCACCACACAGGTTTTCACTTGCCGAATTCTTTGGAAAAAAATCTTTAGTATCCAATCTTGCAATCATTTTGTATTGTCTACTTTCTGTTACAGAAGGATTTTCACTCAAATCCACTCAGCAGAGACTGAAATATTTCCCTAACGGAGAGTGAATATATAGAAACCTTTTTTAAAAGCTACATTAGTTCCAAAAATATCCCTCTTAAAAAACCGAATTTGGCATTTTAACTAAAAACACTTTAAAATTTAATGTCCCATATTAGTTAATGTAAGCAAGTGTCAAAAAAATCGTTAAAAGAGACTCAATAAATTTAAATTTATGAAACATTTTATGTTATATCATTTATTTTATTAAAACAAAATGTTCTCGACTTTAAACAGACTTTTAAGTTTAGATTTTTGTCATGAAATGGACTTTATGAATTTTCTTTGGAGTGAAAAAGAGAAAAATGCAAATAGGAATAACTTATTTCAACTGTTGGTAATGAAATTACATATATTTTTTGTGTTTAAAAAAAATCTCCGAGGTAAACAAAAATTAAATGTGTAAAACGCCTAGTTCAAATTGTATTGTATAGTATTTTTATTAACGAGTACTGCAATCAGATGAAAAGAGAGAAGCGACATCTACATTATAAAGTTCTCTCTATATCTTTCTTGCAAATTCTTCATAGGGATGAAGTACACAAACACAAAACTTGATGTGATAGTAATACACGTGCACTACGATGACATTTTGTATACAGTTTTTGAGTCTCTGTTGCTCTAAAAATGTAGAGGCAAAAAAAACGATGGACGAGACGATGACGATCAACTTACGTAAAGCAAATTTGAGACGATATCGTCGACTACAATCGTTTGGACGATAGTCGTTTTCAAAGTTACGGAATGACCCTCCTGGTTACATCACGACTAAAGTACCTTTAAATTGACAATGAAATCGTTTCAATTCTCAATATAAAAATCAATATTTTCCCAATAACATTCTCAAAACGAGATATCTCTCAAAAGGATCAAACTTCAATCATTGTTAGAGCCAATTATTCTGGGTGTTCTCACTTTCTCTATCCTCATGATTTCATCACCTTTTCTCCCTTTGAATAAGATTTTACCTGCCGAGAAAATCGCACATCGGAAAGTGATAAATTTTCAATAATTTTGTTTGTGGTCTAAGCCTAATGAATCGGAATTAGGAGATAATAGAACACAAAGGTAAAATCGAATGACTAGCCGACTTGAAAGTTTCCAATGTGATTTGAAATCGATAAACTGGTTCAAGTTCTAGCTGGATGTGTAATACCTAATAACACACACTTACGATAGATTTGAAATTATATTCGACTACAAGCGAAAAATCAACGGATGTCGTTCCTTTTTTTGCCTATTTTTTGGTTGATCCTGCCTTTTGCAATGTTGATGAACCTGCATTCGTATCCATCGAACCTTCGATATATGAAAAACTTTTGCCTTAATTTTTTTTCTTACTTTCGTTCTTAAGTAAAAAGAAAACTGGCCATGTCAAGTCTGAGCTCACGTACAGAATGCATTTTAAAATTCTAAACGAACCATTTCTACATTTGTGACACTAATCGATTGGATATCATATCAAGTCTTCAATTCAAAAAATGTTCGAGGTAAATGCTATTCGAAAGAGGCTACAAGCAGTGAGGATATGAGTTCCAATGATATTTCAAATACATTTTGGTATAAATGACTCTTGTTACTTGCCTCTTCGTCCTGTGAAGTAGATTTTTTGAACATAGGATGTGCCAAATCGATGTCGTTGACATCGACACTAGTATAAGACCGACCATCTGACGACGACGATGATGACGAGGATTGAGGTTGAGAACGAGGCAATGGGAGGGCAATAATTCATCAAAAGTAAATGTCACGTCTGGTGTGAGTTTTGAAACATCGTAGGTCTTAACATGTCTGACAGTAGCTAAAAAAGGAGCCAAATCAATGTAAAAAAAAATAATAAACTTAAAGTCTTCTTCTATATCATACTAGCTGACCCCGCAAACATCGTCTCGCCGCCCTTCAGAGTAACTCCATTTCGAAATTTTCCAGTTTTTCATTTGGAAACCAATGTACCTGATGCAATAATATGCAATTTTCACTTTGAAAACCAATAAGTTTTCCTAGTTTTTCATCAAGAACTTTCTGTTTTACATTCGAGAACCCATTTTGAAATTTTCCAGTTTTCCATTTGAAAACCAATGCACCTGCAATAATTTAAGAAAAAAATTCCCTAAAGACCATCTGCAGACTAACACGAACAAAAGTAGCCAAATCCGTCCAGCTGTTTGTGAGTTATGTGGAACGTTGTGCCCGCATTCCATTTTCGTTTGTTCCCAGGACTCAGAAATGATTGTTGGGAAGTGTAGCATTATGAAACTTGTTTTCTTTTTTTTAAAGTTTGCGGCTAAGTATCATCTCAAATACTGCACTGTATGAAAAATAGATGGGTGGTAAAAATAAGTGTTAACAAAAAGTGAAGGGTAACATTTCCTCTACGCAATTTACTCGCGCTCGCGCATCTTATACTGCTCTCCACTCCTCAGTTCGAAGTACACATTTTCTCTCCTCTCTTTCTTTTCTTTGTATAGAATATATGAATTTCTTTACTTCCTTTGCGTATAATAAATGGACATGGACTGGACATGGAACCATACAATGGTTATCGAGGAAAATTGTGAGTCATAGATATCGATCGGGAAAATGTTTGCAAATAAAAAACAGTTTTGGAAATAACTTGGCTAGCAACACTTTAAAAGCTTTGAACCCATTTCGACGAATAGAGTTTAGGTAGACCTTTCTTTAGATGTATCATTCGATGGGTTTGGGAAGAAATTTGTTCTCCCTCCAAAATTTTGATATTTCGATTTCGCTAAATTATACACAATGTAAAAAAAATCCATAAACATTTTCTTGGGATCGTAACGCGGTAACCAAGCATCGCATGTAGGTTTGGTTTTCAGTAATGGATAGAGGGCGCACAGAACTTTATTTTCTTGTATCATTGATACGGACTTCCTGGAAAAATTGAGAAATATGGCGATTTGAAATAGCGGAAAAATTTCTGAAGCCGTTGTAACGAAGCGTTACATGCTTATCTTTTTATTTATCAAACATGTGGCCACAGTCGTCATCGCCAATGTTTTGCTATCAACGACGACAGCCGACACGATATACCACTCCTGCACACATAATTTTCATTTACACATAATTTTTACTTTTCGCACCAAATACAGTTCACATGCAGTTACCCCACAGAAAAGTATAAGGCAACCTACACGAAACACACAAAACAACAGTCCACCGTGGTGAAACAGTACACCGCCGCCAGAGTAAAATAGTCCGCCGTGGTGAATCATCAATCAATACCTGAGACAGAGGGTACACCTCCGCCAGAACGAGACAGCAACACAATCAAAGCAAACACAAAACCAGTAAACCAGTCCGCCGCCGTGGTAAAAATATAAAATCAGATCGCTAGTGTGGTGGGATAATAAGCCACCTCGGGTAGTAAAATTAATATTAGATTTCGAGTCAGTCGGTGTCTGACCGCGAAGCAGATCGGATCGTCGCCGTAGGTAAGTGGTTGTGTAATTATAAACTTTGTGGAACTTCCCCCCACCAGTGGTAAGGGGTTTCACGGGTATATTTTATTATCAACCACCTTCTGCCCATATTGCTTTTTCGCAGTCAGTCGGTGTTCAGCAGCAGAACGGAGCGGGTCGGCTCCGAGAGGTAATTTATTAAATTATTTATTTTTCTTGGAACTTCCCCCCACCAGTGGTAAGGGGTTTCAAGAGTATCAGGCTTATTTTTCGTGCCACCAGGGGCCGTACTAGTACCTGCAGATCCACCAGAGCTATTGCCTGCTGTTTTAGTGCTACCAGGGGCCATAAATCCTGCTGTTTTAGTGCGACCAGGGGCCATTAATCCTGCTGTTTTACCAGAGCTATTGCCTGCTGTTTTAGTGCTACCAGGGGCCATAAATCCTGCTGTTTTACCAGAGCTATTGCCTGATGTTTTAGTGCTACCAGGGGCCATAAATCCTGCTGTTTTAGTGCGACCAGGGGCCATAAATCCTGCTGTTTTACCAGAGCTATTGCCTGCTGTTTTAGTGCTACCAGGGGCCATAAATCCTGCTGTTTTAGTGCGACCAGGGGCCATAAATCCTGCTGTTTTACCAGAGCTATTGCCTGCTGTTTTAGTGCTACCAGGGGCCATAAATCCTGCTGTTTTACCAGAGCTATTGCCTGCTGTTTTAGTGCTACCAGGGGCCATAAATCCTGCTGTTTTACCAGAGCTATTGCCTGCTGTTTTAGTGCCTCCAGGGGCCATAAATCCTGCTGTTTTACCAGAGCTATTGCCTGCTGTTTTAGTGCTACCAGGGGCCATAAATCCTGCTGTTTTACCAGAGCTATTGCCTGCTGTTTTAGTGCTACCAGGGGCCATAAATCCTGCTGTTTTACCAGAGCTATTGCCTGCTGTTTTAGTGCTACCAGGGGCCATAAATCCTGCTGGTTTGGTTTTCAGTAATGGATAGAGGGCGCACAGAACTTTATTTTCTTGTATCATTGATACGGACTTCCTGGAAAAATTGAGAAATATGGCGATTTGAAATAGCGGAAAAATTTCTGAAGCCGTTGTAACGAAGCGTTACATGCTTATCTTTTTATTTATCAAACATGTGGCCACAGTCGTCATCGCCAATGTTTTGCTATCAACGACGACAGCCGACACGATATACCACTCCTGCACACATAATTTTCATTTACACATAATTTTTACTTTTCGCACCAAATACAGTTCACATGCAGTTACCCCACAGAAAAGTATAAGGCAACCTACACGAAACACACAAAACAACAGTCCACCGTGGTGAAACAGTACACCGCCGCCAGAGTAAAATAGTCCGCCGTGGTGAATCATCAATCAATACCTGAGACAGAGGGTACACCTCCGCCAGAACGAGACAGCAACACAATCAAAGCAAACACAAAACCAGTAAACCAGTCCGCCGCCGTGGTAAAAATATAAAATCAGATCGCTAGTGTGGTGGGATAATAAGCCACCTCGGGTAGTAAAATTAATATTAGATTTCGAGTCAGTCGGTGTCTGACCGCGAAGCAGATCGGATCGTCGCCGTAGGTAAGTGGTTGTGTAATTATAAACTTTGTGGAACTTCCCCCCACCAGTGGTAAGGGGTTTCACGGGTATATTTTATTATCAACCACCTTCTGCCCATATTGCTTTTTCGCAGTCAGTCGGTGTTCAGCAGCAGAACGGAGCGGGTCGGCTCCGAGAGGTAATTTATTAAATTATTTATTTTTCTTGGAACTTCCCCCCACCAGTGGTAAGGGGTTTCAAGAGTATCAGGCTTATTTTTCGTGCCACCAGGGGCCGTACTAGTACCTGCAGATCCACCAGAGCTATTGCCTGCTGTTTTAGTGCTACCAGGGGCCATAAATCCTGCTGTTTTAGTGCGACCAGGGGCCATTAATCCTGCTGTTTTACCAGAGCTATTGCCTGCTGTTTTAGTGCTACCAGGGGCCATAAATCCTGCTGTTTTACCAGAGCTATTGCCTGCTGTTTTAGTGCTACCAGGGGCCATAAATCCTGCTGTTTTAGTGCGACCAGGGGCCATAAATCCTGCTGTTTTACCAGAGCTATTGCCTGCTGTTTTAGTGCTACCAGGGGCCATAAATCCTGCTGTTTTAGTGCGACCAGGGGCCATTAATCCTGCCGTTTTACCAGAGCTATTGCCTGCTGTTTTAGTGCTACCAGGGGCCATAAATCCTGCTGTTTTAGTGCGACCAGGGGCCATAAATCCTGCTGTTTTACCAGAGCTATTGCCTGCTGTTTTAGTGCTACCAGGGGCCATAAATCCTGCTGTTTTACCAGAGCTATTGCCTGCTGTTTTAGTGCTACCAGGGGCCATAAATCCTGCTGTTTTACCAGAGCTATTGCCTGCTGTTTTAGTGCTACCAGGGGCCATAAATCCTGCTGTTTTACCAGAGCTATTGCCTGCTGTTTTAGTGCTACCAGGGGCCATAAATCCTGCTGTTTTACCAGAGCTATTGCCTGCTGTTTTAGTGCTACCAGGGGCCATAAATCCTGCTGTTTTACCAGAGCTATTGCCTGCTGTTTTAGTGCTACCAGGGGCCATTAATCCTGCTGTTTTGCGTGCCATCAGGGGCCGTACAGTACCTGCCGCTCACTAGTATTGCCAGATACTCTACTAATAACTCTTCTATTATATTTCTCAGAATCGTACCAGGCCACCGTCACGCAAACCGCACGTACCCGACGAAACGGTTTACATCCAGTTGAAGAAATACCGGAACCAGGCATACCTTCATATTAAACTTTACGAGAGACGCGTAACATCCAGACCAAGAGGGATTACTTTTCTTTACTTAGTTAAGCATAAGGCTATTTATTAATTAAGGAACATTGAATAAATAATAAAGAAATTGTGGACCTTTTTCACTGAAGTTTAGTGTTTTTCTTCAGAAGGAACCTTGGCGATCCGACGAGCATAACCTCGGCTGGAAAGCAAAAAGCACATCACAAATTGGCGCCCGAGCAGGGACTATTGAGGTCCACACCCGTACCGTACACATACCAGTAATACACCAGCCGCACAATCAGCCAGCCATGTCCGAGAACGAAGAGGTATTCGACTACACCGCCAGCCTAGGGGCCATGTACCTGCTTAAGAAGCAGGAACTCATCGAGAGGATGGGCCAGATAGGATTGGACACGAGTGGAACGTTGGACGCCCTAAGGGCACGATTTAGTGCCTACGTCAAGGAAGCCAGGCAGAGGAAGTCGACACAGAATCTCTGTGAAGAAATTGAGAAAGCCACCAGTGAGAGGGAATATAAGGGAGAAAACAATATATTGCTCCAGGTTCCAACGAGACATATTCATAGCCAGACCAGTGATCCGCCTGTAACCCTAACCTCACCGCTTGATGCAAATCATCAGCAAATTGCAGGCGACGTCATACACGAAAAGGCAACATTAGACACAAATCATCAGCAAACATTTGATTCCATGAACGAACATCCTCGCCGCCATGACGCAGAAGTCATGAATACAGTACGGAAATGGAATTTGAAATTCGACGCCGCTGGCAATGCTTTTGAATTCCTAGAAAGGATTGAAGAATTGGCCGAGTGTTATGATATTCATACAAACGACTTGGTTAGAACCTTGCCTGAAATTCTACGGGGTACGGCCCTAGAATGGTTCCGTATAAACCGAAGCCGGATGAACACATGGAAAGAATTCCAGACCAGTTTCCTTAACCATTTTCTCCCCGCCCGCTACGTTTGTAAGTTGGAAGACGAAATATTTCGGAGAAAACAAGGCCCGAGAGAAAAGGCAAAAGAGTTTATACAAGCCACTCAATACCTAATCCACAGACATCCACACATGAGCCTCGAAGGCAGCGTCGACCGAATTTACGACAGCCTACGTCCGGAGTATCATATGTACATAAAAAGGCGAGACTTCGACACCGTCGAAGAGCTGATGAAATTGGCTGAGGAGTACGAGTATATACAAAGCGAGGATCGTACTTCACGACAGCCCACCCCGAGATCCAGCCCAGTTCTTAATAGAGCGGCTCCGTCCTTAAATAACCGCTCTCCTCCACCGCCGCGAGTATCATTTGATCAACGCAACGACAATAACCGTCCCGCTTACCGATCCAATAACCATGCAAACCCCTTCGCAAGAGAACCACAGAGCGCACATCCTGCCCAATATGATCGGGCAACACACTGCTGGAATTGTAAGCAGCGAGGCCATACGAAAAGCAATTGCCGGCGCCCTTTCAGGCTGTTCTGTTCCTATTGCGGCGAGGATGGACGTCTTACCGATGACTGCGCCTGTCATCCTCATAGAGCATCAGTAATGAAAGAGAGACGAAGGGTGGAGGATAATGAAGCAGAAATTACCCCAGTTATGGTACCCGAGTCAGAATCGGAGAATACTGATAACCGATTGACTAGCGATGAAGGTGGATCGACCAGTCAAACGCCGGCCCGAAACGAAGTAGTACCTCAGGCAACTCAAACCTGGACCGACCCGCGCTGTTTTATACCAATTCAAGTTTACGGCCAGTTGATAAAAGCCTTGTTGGATACTGGGGCTACTAAATCTTTTATTAATACCAAGACCAGGCAGATATTACAAGATAATAATACTCCAGTCCGATACCAAGACCACACGACGCAGATGGCAAATGGCAACCCCGTAGCTAGCCATGAACATTATACACTGACGTTATATTTTGATGAAAGACCAATAGTAGGAGAGTTAACCTACATGAAGCAGCTTACTGAAGAGATGGTAATAGGTATGGACTTACTGCATAAAGTGGGGCTAAGGTTGACGTTGCGAGGTAGAGAGATACCTATCGCGGACAATTCAAGACAGGCATGGAAGGACCGTCTCTGCTTGCTAGGGGGAGAGCCCTTATCATGGCAACAAGAAGAGAGTCTGACGAACCTGCTCGATTTGGAGCTCCCTAAGTTCGATCAATTGCCTAAGACGACAAATGCCGCCGTACACCGTATTCAGCTCAAAACCGACCAGCCTTTTAGACAAAGGTATTATCCGAAGAACCCGGCAATGCAAAAAGTTATCGACGACGAGATCAATGACTTACTGGCAGACGATAAAATCGAACCCTCTAATAGTCCATATAGTTCTCCCATCGTGCTGGTTAGAAAGAAAACCGGTTCATGGAGAGTTTGTGTTGACTATCGTCAACTTAACGCCATCTCCGTGATGGACGCGTACCCGCTCCCTCAAATCGTCGCCATACTCGACAAGCTAAAGCGGGCAAGGTTTATTTCAACCATCGACCTCAAACAAGGGTATTGGCAAATTCCTTTACATCCTGATTCCCGCCCCGCCACTGCTTTCACAGTCCCTGGCCGAGGTCTCTACCAATGGAAGGTTATGCCTTGCGGCTTAAGTTCCGCTGCCGCTACGTTCCAACGCATGTTGGACAACATAATCGGTCCAGATATGGATGAGAATGCGTTCGCTTATTTAGATGACATAATTGTCGTGAGTGGAACTTTCGAAGATCACCTAGAGCACTTGAAGGAGGTGTTTGACAGGCTCCAGAAAGCGAATCTGAGAATAAACAAGGACAAATGTGAGTTTTGCAAAAGCGAACTAAAATACTTGGGACATGTTGTGAGCGGCCTTGGCATAAGCACCGATCCGGACAAGATCGCAGCAGTTAGAGAATTGAAAGCCCCTCGTAATGTCAGAGAACTGCGGCGTGTGATGGGAATAACCTCTTGGTATCGGAGGTTCATAAAGGATTTCTCCATGGTAGCTACTCCACTGACGAAACTTCTGAAAAAGAAGCAGGAATGGATATGGGGAGAAGAGCAAGAGACAGCGTTTTCCGAATTAAAAAGAAGACTAACAGAAGCACCCGTTTTAATGTGTCCCAATTTCGATCTGCCTTTCACATTGCAGACGGACGCTAGTGATTACGGGCTGGGAGTGGTGTTGACGCAAAGTGCGGATAACCAAGAGCGAGTCATCGCATACGCCAGTAGAACTCTTACCGATTTAGAAAAAAGGTACTCCGTCACCGAAAAAGAGTGTTTGGCAATCCTGTTCGGCATAAGGAAAATGCGACCGTACCTCGAGGGTTACCACTTTACCGTGATGACCGATCACCACTCTTTGAGATGGCTACACTCCTTGGACAATCCTTCTGGGCGTTTAGCACGTTGGGCTATCGAGCTACAGCAGTACGACTTTGAAATAAAATATCGTAAAGGGGCGACGAACATCGTCGCAGACGCATTATCCCGAGATCCGTTACCGTTTGACCATAGTGAGATATCAATTGTAGCGAGTACCCCAGAAGATTGGACCCAGAAACGTATCAATCAAGTACTCCACGACCCAGAGAAATACCCCGAATACCGAATAATGGCAAACCGTTTGTACCGAAAATTTCCAGCACATCTACTGTCCAACCAAGACTCGGATTGGAAGTTGTGTGTGCCTACCGCCGAAAGACAGGAAGTTCTCTACGATAACCATGACGCCACAACGGCCGGCCATCTAGGGATAGCCAAGACGGCTTCCCGAGTCATGAAATTGTACTACTGGCCTGGAATGTACCGAGACATATCCAAATACGTGAGTAAGTGTCAAGTCTGTAGGGCATTTAAGGCCTCCCAGCAAAAACCTAGTGGGTTAATGCATACGTCCATTCCGGAGGGACCATGGGACACGGTATGCGCGGATTTCGTAGGCCCTCTGCCCCGATCAACGAAAGGAAATACCATGATGCTGGTGATGGTGGACAAGTTCACCAAGTGGGTAGAAGCCGTCCCACTTCGAGCAGCTACTAGCCAAGCCGTAGTCAAGGCCCTTAGAGAGCGTGTCATAGCACATTTTGGTGTACCTCGGGTGTTGCTCTCCGACAACGGTAGCCAGTTCACCAGCTCTCACCTTAAAAATTTCTTGCAAGAAATGGGTATACAGCAGAGGTTTACCGCGCCTTACTCCCCACAAGAAAATCCGACCGAGCGAGTCAATCGAGTATTGAAAACGATGATCGCACAATACGTAAACGAGAACCACAGAGCCTGGGACGAACATCTCCCCGAACTCTCGTTTGCAATTAATACAAGTAAACACGACTCCACTGGTTTTACCCCCGCTTTCCTGAACTATGGTAGGGAAATAAAAACTCCACAACCATTCATTTTGCCTGACAACCCTGACGAAGAACCAGTTTTTATAAGACAAGAGAGGCTGAAAGCTCTCAATCTCTTAGTTAAGAGTAATCTGCAAACAGCTGCACAAAAACAAGCACGAGGGTATAATCTGAGACACAGAGCATGGAAACCAAGCATTGGCGAACATGTGTACAAGAGAGTTAAAATGCTCTCCTCCGCCTCCCATCACTTCACCGAAAAGCTAGCTCCAAGGTATGAAGGACCTTATGAAGTCATACGATTTGACTCACCCGTTATAGCAGTGTTGCGCAAACTGCAACGAGGAAGAAAAAGGAGCGCTATAGTGCGATCACATGTGAAAGAGCTAAAGGGTTTCGCTCCTCGAGAATTTGCGTCAACCGAAAATTCACATTTTTCATTCATTCAGTCACCAACCACCGAAGCGAGCACATCAGTAATGGAGCACTCTGGCGAAGAAGACATCGCACAGCCATGGAAGAGGCAAGCTACTCGGCCGGCCAGGATGAGGCCTACAACTAAGGAAGCCATTTTCTTACCCAGGCCTCCAGCTGGAAGCGAGCCTCCTTTGACAAAACAGGCCGAAGCTAAGCGTCGTGGCGATAAGCTGGGACAATTAAGGCGGAGCAGTTCAAAGGCCCAGTCACATAGCACCACTAAGCAAATTATGGTCACCACCGCGGCCACCATGGAACCGGCCATCACAATTGTTTCCACCGTCGCCAGTACTAAAAAGACCGGGGATGAACGCCCATCCACTTCAACTACTGCCGCCGCTGCCCGATCTGCTACCACAACTTCCCGAACCACCGCAACCACCAGACATCCCGCCGCAGACAATGGTAAGGATTTAAATCGTTCCGTCGCTGCCATCCGAACCACTGCCGCCGAAGCACGACCCATCGCAGCTGCTGGCAAGGAAGTAAGCCTTTCCACTACGCGACCAACACCAATACAATCGACCAACACCGTCGCCAACCTCGCCGTCACATTCACACGTACAGGAAACGTCTCTCACGAGATCGACAAGACAGTCCCTGCTCCCGTCTGTTCCAGTGCCTCTACCGACAAAAATGCCAACACTGCCACTACATCGATGGGATTTGGAACAGGAGTCACCACCGGCTCTGCGGTAGCTGCCATGACATCGCAAGCAAGCAGGGCCGTGTTCCAGAATGTGAGAGTGGAAGATATAAAGTTTCCCATCCTTTTGAAGACAGAACCCGTACGAGACGAAGAAAAAGGGATTGGGCCGTTCGAGCAAGACGTTTTCAAGGGAATAAAAATAAAAAGTCACCCCTTGTACGATCCAAGGAGACGCCGACAACGTCTGTATTTCGCGAGGCGGCAGGGTAAGGTGGAGGCCAGGATTTTGAAACCAGGGGTGGCTATACTTTTCCATGGTAGTAGTGGAGCCAAGCAGAAGGTGACCTTCCAACCATAGAGGTACCGAACAAGTTTAAGGAAGTTGTATTTGAAGTATATTTTTGTTCTTTTTGATTTATAAGAAGTTTGTTAAGTTAAGGAAGTTCATTTTTGTTTTTTTTTTCAAAGAAGTTTATTTTTATTTTTTTTTTTTAAATAAACGAATATAAAAAAAAAGAGAAAAAGAAAAAAAAAGAGACATCATTTGAGTAATAATTTCCGGTCGGATGAAATCTTACACAGAAGAGAAAGTTCTCGTCTCCGAAGGGGGAGTGGTATGTAACGAAGCGTTACATGCTTATCTTTTTATTTATCAAACATGTGGCCACAGTCGTCATCGCCAATGTTTTGCTATCAACGACGACAGCCGACACGATATACCACTCCTGCACACATAATTTTCATTTACACATACTTTTTACTTTTCGCACCAAATACAGTTCACATGCAGTTACCCCACAGAAAAGTATAAGGCAACCTACACGAAACACAAAACAACAGTCCACCGTGGTGAAACAGTACACCGCCGCCAGAGTAAAATAGTCCGCCGTGGTGAATCATCAATCAATACCTGAGACAGAGGGTACACCTCCGCCAGAACGAGACAGCAACACAATCAAAGCAAACACAAAACCAGTAAGCCAGTCCGCCGCCGTGGTAAAAATATAAAATCAGATCGCTAGTATGGTGGGATAATAAGCCACCTCGGGTAGTAAAATTAATATTAGATTTCGAGTCAGTCGGTGTCTGACCGCGAAGCAGATCGGATCGTCGCCGTAGGTAAGTGGTTGTGTAATTATAAACTTTGTGGAACTTCCCCCCACCAGTGGTAAGGGGTTTCACGGGTATATTTTATTATCAACCACCTTCTGCCCATATTGCTTTTTCGCAGTCAGTCGGTGTTCAGCAGCAGAACGGAGCGGGTCGGCTCCGAGAGGTAATTTATTAAATTATTTATTTTTCTTGGAACTTCCCCCCACCAGTGGTAAGGGGTTTCAAGAGTATCAGGCTTATTTTTCGTGCCACCAGGGGCCGTACTAGTACCTGCAGATCCACCAGAGCTATTGCCTGCTGTTTTAGTGCTACCAGGGGCCATAAATCCTGCTGTTTTAGTGCGACCAGGGGCCATTAATCCTGCTGTTTTACCAGAGCTATTGCCTGCTGTTTTAGTGCTACCAGGGGCCATAAATCCTGCTGTTTTACCAGAGCTATTGCCTGCTGTTTTAGTGCTACCAGGGGCCATAAATCCTGCTGTTTTAGTGCGACCAGGGGCCATAAATCCTGCTGTTTTACCAGAGCTATTGCCTGCTGTTTTAGTGCTACCAGGGGCCATAAATCCTGCTGTTTTAGTGCGACCAGGGGCCATAAATCCTGCTGTTTTACCAGAGCTATTGCCTGCTGTTTTAGTGCTACCAGGGGCCATAAATCCTGCTGTTTTAGTGCGACCAGGGGCCATAAATCCTGCTGTTTTACCAGAGCTATTGCCTGCTGTTTTAGTGCTACCAGGGGCCATAAATCCTGCTGTTTTACCAGAGCTATTGCCTGCTGTTTTAGTGCTACCAGGGGCCATAAATCCTGCTGTTTTACCAGAGCTATTGCCTGCTGTTTTAGTGCTACCAGGGGCCATAAATCCTGCTGTTTTACCAGAGCTATTGCCTGCTGTTTTAGTGCTACCAGGGGCCATAAATCCTGCTGTTTTACCAGAGCTATTGCCTGCTGTTTTAGTGCTACCAGGGGCCATAAATCCTGCTGTTTTACCAGAGCTATTGCCTGCTGTTTTAGTGCTACCAGGGGCCATAAATCCTGCTGTTTTAGTGCGACCAGGGGCCATTAATCCTGCTGTTTTACCAGAGCTATTGCCTGCTGTTTTAGTGCTACCAGGGGCCATAAATCCTGCTGTTTTACCAGAGCTATTGCCTGCTGTTTTAGTGCTACCAGGGGCCATAAATCCTGCTGTTTTAGTGCGACCAGGGGCCATAAATCCTGCTGTTTTACCAGAGCTATTGCCTGCTGTTTTAGTGCTACCAGGGCCCATAAATCCTGCTGTTTTAGTGCGACCAGGGGCCATTAATCCTGCTGTTTTACCAGAGCTATTGCCTGCTGTTTTAGTGCTACCAGGGGCCATAAATCCTGCTGTTTTAGTGCGACCAGGGGCCATAAATCCTGCTGTTTTACCAGAGCTATTGCCTGCTGTTTTAGTGCTACCAGGGGCCATAAATCCTGCTGTTTTACCAGAGCTATTGCCTGCTGTTTTAGTGCTACCAGGGGCCATAAATCCTGCTGTTTTACCAGAGCTATTGCCTGCTGTTTTAGTGCTACCAGGGGCCATAAATCCTGCTGTTTTACCAGAGCTATTGCCTGCTGTTTTAGTGCTACCAGGGGCCATAAATCCTGCTGTTTTACCAGAGCTATTGCCTGCTGTTTTAGTGCTACCAGGGGCCATAAATCCTGCTGTTTTACCAGAGCTATTGCCTGCTGTTTTAGTGCTACCAGGGGCCATAAATCCTGCTGTTTTACCAGAGCTAGTGCTACCAGGGGCCATTAATCCTGCTGTTTTGCGTGCCATCAGGGGCCGTACAGTACCTGCCGCTCACTAGTATTGCCAGATACTCTACTAATAACTCTTCTATTATATTTCTCAGAATCGTACCAGGCCACCGTCACGCAAACCGCACGTACCCGACGAAACGGTTTACATCCAGTTGAAGAAATACCGGAACCAGGCATACCTTCATATTAAACTTTACGAGAGACGCGTAACATCCAGACCAAGAGGGATTACTTTTCTTTACTTAGTTAAGCATAAGGCTATTTATTAATTAAGGAACATTGAATAAATAATAAAGAAATTGTGGACCTTTTTCACTGAAGTTTAGTGTTTTTCTTCAGAAGGAACCTTGGCGATCCGACGAGCATAACCTCGGCTGGAAAGCAAAAAGCACATCACACCGTTACAAAGTTTATTTTGTACCCCTGCTTCCTAAATTTGCTGTTATTATAGCATTGGTGCTGGTTGCTGATTGAAAATATTGAGTGTAGTAGGAATTTAAGATCTAACCCTTTGCAGCTTGCAATTAAAGTTTGACAATCCTGCGTTGTTAAATTATTGTTGGCAATTGACCATCATTAAGAGTGAATGCTTTCCGTCTGTTGGTTAACATGAACAAAATTGAGCATCGTTTAGAGACCGCAGCTGCTGACTGGTAGGCATATCAAAAAGTGGTGGACACCGTATACATACTAACCGAAAATTTTGGTATGAGAAAGCTGTCCGCAAGTTTGGCAAAAATCGATTATATCGAGGTGGAGCCTGTAGTTGATGACCACTTTATGGAGTTCGACAGTTGTTATAACAAACCTTGTATTGACGCGATGATTAAAAAAAAAAACATTTTCAATTAATAATTTTTCCCAATTTGGCATATTTTCTAAGCAATCAGCTGAAATCAGTGAAAAATAGTCAAAAAAATTATTTTTTAACATAGACAAGATTTGTGATTTCAAATGTATACATTTTATTTTTCCTAAATCTTCTACCCAAATTCCTCTTTGGTTTAGAGAAGAAATTAAGAAAATCGGTCAACCAGTGTGCCCGGTTAGCGAACGAACACAAAAATTAAGCTGATCTTTTATATATATAGATAGCTGTTTGTGTGTGTTGTAAATTGATGTGACTTTGATGTAGAAATACATAATATTATTGTGCCTGAGTCTTTTTAGTTGCGAAAATATTTTTACCAGCAAAACGATGATAAAAGCTCCTATAACAGAAAAAATCATTTACAAATTTAAGATGCAGAAGGCGATACAATTTCAATTATTTCATACTTTAAATGAGGCAAAACCTCATAAAGTTTGCTGATTAGTGCATGCCATAAGTGCGCTTTCATATCTCCCACCAGGGGCGGCAGAACACTTTTTGTTTAGGTGGGGTGCATATACAGAAGCCGAAGATTTGGCCGAATGTTGTTTTTTTGGCCGAATTCAACCGAAGCCGAAGGTTCGGTCGGACACTAACTAAAATCAACCAGAAAAAAAAGATAAAAAATAATTCATGATGTTGAGCCTTTGACCGATGGATAAATAAATCAAATCACTTGGTCAGTCTCAGTGAATCAATCAATCGAGAATTATTGCAACAATATTCATAATTTCATTACATTTTTTTTCCTCAATTAGCTTAAGAAAAATTGGTATATTTCCAAAACCAGAAGGTTGGGTGCACCTCATGCTCAGAAATTTTAGGTGTACCCCACCCACCCCATATTCTGCCACCCCTGTCTCCCACTGCACTGCATCGCTTTTATACTATACATTTGGTACCACAGCAGCAGCCAGGCTAGCTTAATGCTGTGGTGGTGGTGGTATGACGCCAATAGAACTCTAAATATTGAGAATTAATTGGAAAATGTAGGCATTCAATAAAAAAAAAAATTTTAACAGCGTCGTCTTTTGTCGATGCACCTTGTATGTTAAGCTTTAAACTCTACAAACAGCATAGGTATCGTTTTGATCGTATGATCCCTCGAAGTAAATAAGGAACCGTTCTTAGATTTTGTTATAAATATAACTGTCGCATGGCTACGGTATGCTTAATCTTTAATAAACTGTGTATAAGAAAGAACCACGTTTTATCATTTCTTTTATTCTGCTCAAAAACCTCCACAGTTTTTTCAGAAGTGGGATCTGGACCAAATAAGTGTCTTTTTTAATTGTGTGTATTACGTGTTTTAAGTTGTTAATTCATAATTTGTGTGAGAAGCAAACTTCAATTATGCCAAGTAAGTTTGAAGAATTCATGGAACAGGCAAAAGTTTCCACTCTTAAAGATGTCTTAAGAGCTCTAACACTCAATCCTAATGGCAATAAAGCAACGTTGAAGCTACGTATAGAAAATGCTGTTCAAGGCAGCTCTGCAGAGGCCTTAGAAAATCTTATGCGAGAAGTCACATCGAAAGACGATGACGGCGTGGAGGACGATGACGACGAGCAGAATGAGGATGAATCTGGTTCGACGAACGACGAAAACATTGATGAAGAACTCAAACGACTTAGAGAAATATGCAAAAAGAAAGAAGAAATCATTCTCTTGAAGCGAAAGTTGAAAGACCTTCAGTTGGAAGAAGCTGACGCGATTCAAAGACCACTTGGCTCACAGAATTTCAGAGATATGGAAGACATGTTGTGTTCATTTAGCGGAGACGATAACTACCCCATAGATCGTTGGATCGACCACTTCGACGAATATGCAGAAATCCTCCACTTGGATGAACGCTCAAAATTCATATTTGGAAAGAGACTTCTAAGTGGTTCGGCGAAAATGTTTGCGAGAACCCAAAAATTGCGTAATTGGAATGAATTAAAGAACGCACTTGTGCAAGAATTCATGTGTTTTGTAACCAAAGCTGACATATTCCGTGAATTGTGTTTGCGAAAGAAGCGACGAGACGAAACTATGCAACAGTATGTACTGGCAATGCAAGAAATTGCCTCACATAACCCCATCGAAGACGAGGACCTAATTCAGTTCATTATAAAAGGCATTGCCGACACTGAAGTCAACAAAAGTCTACTTTATAACGCAAACACCATTGAGGAATTGAAGTCCGCCCTGAGAAAATACGAAAAATACAAAACCAATATTCGAGACAGTACACTAACCAGGCCGGGCACATCTCAGCCTCAGAATCGTTACAACAAACCCCACCAGAACCCATTCCGATCAAGGGATCACCCAACAGAAAGAGGAACAAGTGACGCACCTGCTTCAAGCTCTTATCAGAACAAAAAATACACTTGCTTCAAATGCGGTTCTCAGGGTCACATCGCCAAATACTGTACCAGCAAAAAACCAGTTTTGACTCTGCAAGAACAAAACATCGACGATAATTCCAATATTAATCCAATAAAAGTGATGACGTTGACACCTGGAAAAGAGAACAACAACACCGATGTAATGCATTCTCCACGAGGCAACGATTTTGAACGAGAAGTTTTTTATCACTTCGTTGAAGGCCAAGCTGAAAGCTCAGTTACACTCTCAACTTTATTAGACTCAGGCAGCCCAATCAGCTTTATTAAAGAAAAATTTGTGCCTTCGTTTGTCACTACACCATTGGATCCTAATAGACGATCTTATTGCGGAGTAAACAACAGTCCATTACAAATCCTGGGGAGTGTTAATTCTTTTGTATATTTTGATAATTTTCCTACTAATTTGAGTTTATTTGTAGTTACGAACCAATCCATGAGTTATCCCGTTGTGCTTGGTAGGAATTTCATCGAGAAGATTGGCATGGTCTTACAACGATCAAATAAAGCGGGAAATGGAAACAATTTAAGTCCAACTAATGAAATTGAGGACCAAAATTCTCATGCTTCATGTGTACCTGTCGTCCCATCAGTGAAATGTAATTCAGTGCATGCAAATGTAAAGTCTATGTCGTCCGTGAGTAATTGTCAATTGCATGAACCTGTAAGTACGTCAAATAACTTTAATGTAGAGTTAGTGCAAGAAATTTTAAACATAGATGTCAGTTCTGAAAAGTTTGAGTTAGATGCGAAGACATACCTATTGAGATTCGTAAGCGGGTGTTAGAAATTATAAAGCCAGCGTTTGAACAAAATGATGAGAATGGTAAATTTATTCAAAATGAGTGCAATCAATTCAAAATGAAAATACTTTTGTCAAAAGATATACCATTTCATTGTCCACCGCGAAGATTACCTTACGCTCACAAGATTGAATTAGAAAAAATCCTCAATGATCTTTTACGTAAGGGCATAATTCGTGAGTCTTGTTCTGAGTACGCGTCACCTATTGTTCTTGTCAAGAAGAAAAATAAGGAGTTGAGACTTTGCGTAGACTTTCGTGAGCTAAACAAGATAACTTTGCGTGACAACTATCCTTTACCTTTGATCGAGGATAATATAGATAGGCTCAAAAATAAAAAGATTTTTACAACGCTCGACCTTAAAAACGGCTTTCATCATGTTTCTTTGGAAGAAGAATCTATGAAATACACCTCTTTTACCACACCGATAGGTCAATTCGAGTTCACGAAAATGCCATTTGGGCTTAGGAACGCGCCGTCTGTATTTGAACGTTACATGAAACACTTGTTTGGAAAATTGATTTCAGAATCTAAAATATTAGCTTATTTGGACGATATCCTTATTGCTACGGAGAGCATCCAAGAACATTTAGATATTCTTCAAGAAGTAATAAAAATTGTAATAGACAACGGTCTGCAGCTCAGGCTCGACAAATGCATGTTCCTTCAGAGCGAAATTAATTATTTAGGATATAAAATAACCGAAAAAGGTATAAGTCCCAACGCTTCAAACCTTGCCGCAATCGAGAATTTTCCTGTACCGTCTTCTACAAAAGATGTCCATAGTTTTCTAGGACTTTGTTCCTACTTTAGGAAATTTATTCACCAATTCGCAAATATTGCAAAGCCACTTTACGATTTGCTCAAAAAAGACGCGCCGTTTGTTTTTGGAATGAAGGAAATCGAAGTCTTTAATTTATTAAAAAATAAATTGATCTCAGCACCCGTTTTGTCCATTTACAGCCCGCATAACGCAACCGAGCTTCATTGCGATGCAAGCGCTCAAGGATTTGGGGCAGTGCTCCTCCAAAAACAAACTGACAACAGATTTCATCCCGTTTTCTTCTTCTCGAAGCGCGCGACAGAAACCGAAAGTAATTATCATAGCTATGAGTTGGAAACGCTATCCATTATTAATGCACTCAAGCGATTTCGTATCTACTTACTCGGAATTCCATTCAAAATTGTGACAGACTGTCAGGCTCTGGTTCAAACTTTGAACAAAAAGTCCTTAAATCCTCGGATTTCAAGGTGGGCATTAGAGCTCCAATCATTCGACTATACTGTCGAACATAGAAAAGGCGACAGGATGCCACATGTCGATTCATTGAGTAGGTCATTTAACATCTTACATATTGATGACGAATCTTTCGAGTTTGTTTTGGCCGCGGCGCAAAAACTTGACCCTATAATCAAATCAATAACTGAAGAGTTAAGTAAATCCGAGAGTCCGCTTTATGAGATGGTTGACGGACTAATATATCGAAAGTTAAAAGGAAAAATAGCGTTTTACGTCCCATCACACATGGAGGATCAGGTTATACGAACCCATCATGAAGCGCTTTGCCATTTGGGGGTCGATAAATGCTTTGAACACCTTTCTGTCACTTACTGGTTTCCAAAAATGAAGGACAAAATCAGAGCTGTTATTAAAAGCTGTCTCAAATGTATTTATTTCTCCCCCGAATCAGGTAAAACAGAAGGAGTTTTGCATCCGATCCCTAAAGGAAATTCACCATTTGATACCCTTCATGTCGACCATCTAGGTCCTTTTCCAAACTCTAGTTCCAATAAAAAGCATATCCTAGTAGTAGTGGACGGTTTTACCAAGTTTACAAAGCTATATCCTTGCAAGAGCACTCAAAGCAAAGAAGCGATTGTAAGCTTAAAAACTTACTTTGAGAATTTTTCTAGGCCCAACCGAATTATATCCGACCGTGGGACTTGTTTTACCTCGAAAGAGTTTGCTGAGTTCCTAGAAAATAACAATATTCAGCACATAAAGGTGGCAACTCATTCACCACAGTCGAACGGACAGGTAGAGCGGCTCAACAGAATAATCACCCCCATGTTGGCAAAGGAGTGCGAAGCGTTATCAACCGGTAATTGGGATAAGCACATTAGCAAAGTTGAGTTCGCAATTAACAACACCGTAAATAGGAGTTCTGGTTTTACACCTAGCTGTCTATTGTTTGGGAGGGACCAAAAGGGACATTTTTGTGATAAGATCAAGGAATTTTTCTCTGATAAGACAGACTGTGTAGAGCGAAAAATAGATCAGGTAAGGGATCAGGCACAATGTAATATAGAAAGGGAACAGCAAAGAAGTAAAATTTATTATGACAAACGACACAAAAATCCTACGAAGTACAACCCAGGAGATTATGTTATGATTAAGAACGTAGTGACAACGCCAGGTGTTAATAAAAAGCTTCTTGCAAAGTATCGAGGGCCGTATGAGGTGAAGAGTGTATTACCAAACGACAGGTATGCAATTGGCGATATCGATGGTTTGCAATTGACTCGTTTACCTTACAAAGGAGTAAGCTCGCCTAACAACATGAAGCTGTATGTGACGCCAGATGCATCATGAAACATGAAAATGAAATGAAATAAATCAAATCATCATGAATCGAATTTTGACTCGTCAAAATACTCAGAATTTCCTACCAACGCATCGTTCAATATTCTTATTTTGAAAATGTTAAAAATATCTTATTTTACTTAAAAAACATATATTAACTTATGTAATCGATTCATTGGTACTTGTATTTGTATAATTTTATTTGTCTGTAATACATTCAATCTCAATTTTAGATGTAAACGAAATTTATGATAAAAAAAATAGAACTATTATACTTATGTATATTCGAAATTAACTTCTCTTCTTGACTATGTAATCGGGACGATCACACGATCAGGATGGCCGATCTGTAGGCATTCAATAAAAAAAAAAATTTTAACAGCGTCGTCTTTTGTCGATGCACCTTGTATGTTAAGCTTTAAACTCTACAAACAGCATAGGTATCGTTTTGATCGTATGATCCCTCGAAGTAAATAAGGAACCGTTCTTAGATTTTGTTATAAATATAACTGTCGCATGGCTACGGTATGCTTAATCTTTAATAAACTGTGTATAAGAAAGAACCACGTTTTATCATTTCTTTTATTCTGCTCAAAAACCTCCACAAAAAGGAGGATTGTTGCTGCAAGAACGAACATCATTACATTAAAGTGTGTAATTAACAGTAAGCCTACCTTCCATATTGCACTGAAGCGAGAACAAGGCGTACTATTTGTAAAGGATTGTAATTAGTGCAACTTGTAATTGGAACGAGCATCTTGTCTATCTACATACGAGAATATAAATGAATGTGTGCATGAAATAGGACTTGTTGAAGCTCTCTCTATATAACTGATGATAAGCACAAGTTCTCGGTGTATGTTGCAATGACTTAGATGCCTTATAAGTCTCCCACTTAGCACCAAAAGCCACACGGATGCCAACGCATGCTATTACGCTCTCCTAATTGCTATGTCAGTGTGTTCTTCATATAATCATCAGCATCGTCAGTATTCGAGGTATACTCTCATACTTGTTCTGGTACTGAAGTTGCTTTCGATATGGTTTCACGTGACATTTTGTTAATGACCCTATTTTTTTTTTTGGGGGGGGGGGGGGGTACAATATTTTTTGATGATTTTTCGGCTGATTACATTAATTGGATTCTAAGGCCTTTGAAGTATCCAATAATACGTTTCTAGGAATCAAATGGATCAAAAGAATGTTTTGAAAAAGCCTTACGTCTACATTTTTTTTTAAACTTTGAGTAACTGAAGGCATCTTACAAGTCAAAAAGCCTTCAGCGGAAGAAATATTTGTTACTTTTTCTCTTAGTGTTAGACCCGAAAACGACATCTCTATTAAAAGGTTTTACTTTTTTTTTGGTTTCGAAAATTTCTTTTATTCGCAAAAGTCTCCTTTTTACAATACAAAAGCATTCCAACATCAGCTTACGTTCATACATTTGGCCATTACATTAATTTGCTCGGTTCCTTAATTCTGAAATTAATAGCAATTTATTGAAGCTACCTATACATTGCACAACAAATTTGGTCTCAATTTCATTATAGTGTCCTTCTTATAATAAAAAAACTTATTGAGCCCTCTTATGATAATCCCACTCATTTATCAATGATTAGCAAGGCTTAGAGTATGTATGATTATTTCGTCCAATTCAGCATTTTATGTACACCCCGCTGCATATTATACGTATTTTTATGACTCTATAGAAGTTGTAAGTATATAGGCAGTGCCGGCTTTAGGGTATGGCGACCCAAACGGGCGCCTGGGGCGCCGCGATCCAAGGGCGCCGCGTCAGCCAGTATAACTTCAACATAGGCAAGAAACAAATCAACAAATTGTGAAGCTCTAGCTTAAAAAATTTATAGGAAACTCGAAAAGTTTCATGAGTTTCATCTTGTTTTGTTATAGCAGACGATTCTCTTTTCTGTTTCCAAATGTCATTTTGTTTTTATTTTCACCATAGAAAACACAAGAGAGACATGAGGTTGTGTTTGGTAAAAAAAACATTGAGTTTCCTTATGGCATTGTATTTTTTATCATAGTCCTATTAGATTTTTTTGAGATAGGGCTGGATGTTCTCTCCAGTTGGCGCTGTTTATCTATTTTAGTGATGTATCTTTCCGCTCTTAGCACCGCCAGTCAAAATCAACCGTTGGACTTTTATAGAGATTACTTAAACAATGGATATGCATGTAGCATATCACATGATACAATGAACAAGGTAATTATCATTAGAGAAGAGATTGCAAATTTTACAATTACTGTTCCTGTCAACTATTTTTTATTATTGATTTTGCTGTCATCCTAAAAGTTTTGTTTTTATTTTCCTCTGTTCCTGCCATTTTGACATTCTTTGTTGTAAATTTGCGGAATAAATTCATCAAATATCAAAATATGTATCTTTAGAAATACTAGGTAATACTAAAACTAGGAGAAGTGGAACAGTGATCATGGAGTCACTATATTATATGTAGCAACTTAATGGAACTCTCCATCTCCAGTGCGTCTATGAGCAATGACGAAAAAGCTACTGTTGCCGATAAAAATATGTAAATAAGAAGCTACGGAATATTTAGAAGATTATTTCGTGGTAAGACGATTTTCGACTCAAGGCACGTTATATCCACGGTAGTCCAAAGAGATCCGCAAGATCCCACCCTTCAGACGAGCAAGCCCAATTGGCCATGCCGGCAGCCCACCCCAAGAACAACCTACTCAACATAGACCAAAATCCTTGACATCCTGTGGATCAAGGGTATAATGGTGTACATATTTGCATACGATCGCAATAGTTGAATAAGAACACATTAAATACCGTTACAAGTTCTAGCCCTTAAAACTAGGTTTATTAAAATATTAGAACTCATTGAGTTCGGTTTAGTGACATTTTAGAACTCATTTGAGTTCTAAGGCCGTGTGCGAATTGGGTTAAAAATGGATGAATTTTTAACCACTACTGTAATATTTTAACATGCTCCGCAGCTAGTCTAATTTTAACACATTTTTTTTTTTAAACGAAAAATTTAACCAAACGTCAAGTTTTAGCCACTTTTTAACTGAATTCGCACAAGTCTTAAGTCAATTCTTCACCAAGTTCTAACGAGTGAACTTTGATTTATAGAACTTTGTTATAGTTAGAACTTCGATAAATAAGACCCTCGTATTCGAGGTTCTAGTGTCTTAAAACTCGGTTTATTTAGACTTTCGTGTTTTTAACAAGCGAAATGAATTGAATTTGTAATCATTTTCGGAAAGCAAAATAAAAGAGCATAATAGATGGAGATATACGAAAATGGATCAAATTTTTGATGATTTCCTATTTATGGATAACATGACATTGAATTGAATGCCATAAAACGTGCCACTTTTATGCATGCGATGACACCGATTTTTTCGGCGCTTCCGTTTTAGCAAACGTATTTAGCAGTCCATTAACTGGTGTCAGAAGACCTTGAGCATCCAGAACCACGGTAAAAATTGGAATGAATTTATTATGCACTTTTGTTCTTGACAGTTTGTGGGCACGAGTAGGATTCAAATCCCATGTTCTGCGTAACAGCCAACGCACATAAGCACCACGCCACGGGCATCACTAAAATAAACATAGGTACCACATACAAAAAACACAAACTAAAATAAGCGCAAAATCAAACATTTCACTTATAACCGAGTTTTAAGGACTAGAACTTTGTCAAAAAATAAGGCGTTAGCGTATTTGTTTTTGACATTTTCAAATTAAAAATAAATCAATATTAACAGGAAAAATAATTATTATTACTAAATTATTAAGAAAAATTAATGAAAAATGCATGTAATATGTTTCGCTAAGGTGTAACATAGTGACTTGAAATGTTAATAATATTTTGCGTAGAAGAATTACACATTATTTATTCTTTAAAGCATAAATTCTACTTTTTCATCAACTTACAATTTTATAAGTGAGATACAAGTTTCATCCTTTTTAATTTTAGAGAAGGAGGTTAAATGTAATTTGTAATTAAAAGAAGGGGCGCCAAATATTTTATTCGCCTGGGGCGCCAAGATGGCTATGGCCATGGGCTTTAATTTAAAACCCTGAGAGATCCTTCTTCTCTACAAAGAAGAGCATCGTCAATAGCAGTAGTAGAAGCATGAGCTGACTGACTTAGAGTGTTGATATGGAGCCCTGTTGCCGGGATTACACAAAATCTCTGAAGCGAGATGATATGATTTAAAAGGCAATTTGCTCCTGTCCAACTGTCCTATTTGCTTTTTTTCTTATTGTGAGGGTTTTTCAGCAATCTATATGGCAGGACGTAAAATCGTCCCCAATTTTAACTGCTGACCCATACCCTTCGTTGTCGTCCTAAGTTGTCAATGTCATCATCATCGTTCAAAGTATTTTGTGGCTTTTTGACTTTGGTCTTAAATCCTCGCCCTCGACGTTGTCGCAGCCTTAAAACTATGTTGACACACTGCGGAGCGACTGGGAATTCAAAAAAATGTTTGTTTTATCGAATATCCTGAAGAAAATCTGCATACACTGCGCACAAAGCACAATCACAACTCTGAACAGGCAATGTTCAGAGTTTGAAAAAAAAGGGGAGCGGTTAACAAGAAGACAAAAAGATACTTTGGTTCTTTCCTAGTTTAATTTTTTTTTTTGCGTTCTTTGATTCAAATTTTTCAACTCTTTATGCTTTTCTTCGTGTGTTTTTCTTGTTTTTGTTTGTTTGCGGTGTTCTCGTTTCGTATATTTTCGCCCTGTTATGCTACGGACTGCTTTTCAGGAGAGAATAACCCTCCCCAACGACAAGGACATTGCGATAAAGTTTTCCCTTTCAAGTGACTTTTGTCCTGTCTCTGTCGCTGTCGTTAAAAGATTGCTCCAAATCGAAATCGGTATAGGAAGTTGCAAAACAGGTCCTAGCTTTCAAGCAGAGCAAACTAAAAAAAAAAAAAATGTTTTCTGCCACGCTTCATTGCTGCTTTCGAGACAATCGTTTATATGTACCTACATGGCACTCTGCGTGTGTGCAAATCGAGACGGGACAAAAGCACTAACTCACCGAACGAAACCAAAAACCCCAAACTTCGTGAATTTCGAGATTAAGTTTTTGGAGTCGAACAACCGTTTTTAGTGCCAAACCATATGTCGGAAGTTTGCAAGCGTAATCTAATCACAGAAATTGATTATTGGTTAAGAAGAGTTTATTGGCAGTAGAAGTATGGAAGATTTTGAAACATGTACCTCAATATGTATTTTTGTGCTTAGAGATTACGTTTTTGTGTGTAAGGGGGAGGAAGTGAGTCCTGGCCTAAGGGCATCGGGAGATTGTATTTGTTTGAATGATATTGGTTGAAATTTCAATCGATTCGGGTTTTTTTTTTTAATTTTTAAGAGAATGAACTCTCAACAAAATGTCTGATTCATGAGGTTTTTTATTGGTTTAGAAGGGAGGTACTGCATCAATGTATCTTTTGGAGAAGACAATAATTGGAGAAGACAATAATTTATGTTGAAGTTTATGTTTTGAATGTTTTAGTGAAAACTTGTATTGGGCACTTTTTTCTTTCCAGTAGGGTTGCCGAGTGGTTTGCCCCGGTTTAGACAAGGCAACCCTATATATTCGTGAAGAGTACATTCAGACCTCAAATTTGGTTCTAAATTTAATAATTTTATTTGATGTGTTTATTGATGGTTAAAAATCAGTGGTTCCTAGGTCGGCTGCCGACCGCTTCGCCTCGGTTGGAACTAGGCAACCCATATATGTTCGAAACTAGTTTTATCTATTTACCCGATGGGTTAAGTCATGGAAACAAAACGCACCATCACTGTCCCGTTGCTCCGGACTTTGACAGGCAACCCTTGTGCGCTGTCTTTGACTCCAAAAACTCTATCGAATAATGGGTACAAAATCCATTTACCAGATGGGTAAGTAATCCGACGGTCGCCTCTCACTTTAAAAGGAAATCAACATCTCAACCTCCACCCACATATTTGTCACTGTCGTTGTGCTGTCTGTGTTTTGGCTTTACTTAAAGAGGAAGAGGATACACATTGCCAATCGTGACAAGAAGCGACGACGACTACTACAACGTCGGTCGGCTAACCAAAATATGATACGAGATTCAGCCTTATCTTGGCGGAAACAAACACTTAGCTACAGTTACTTATTCGACTATGCAAAGGCTTCCAGGCTTAAAAGACGAAGACCTGAAATGGAATGTTCTTGGGGGCCAATAAGACGAGCATGGGCCGTTTTCATAAAAACGAAGCGTGTTCGGAAATACAAATGCACGTATTAGTTATGCTTTTTAGACGTTTCCTTTATTTTTTCTCATGATTATGAAAGCGACAGAGAAAAATATTTTCCCTTTGAAAATAATTCCTGATGAATTCTATTCTTTTTGGACATTTTTTTTAATGTAATATTATGGTTTCTTGTTCCTTAGTGCCTCATTTCTATACGTTTTGGGAAATATATTATAAGTTTAGAGAGTGTTCCGTGGTGTACAAAAAGATTGAAACCACTTGGTTTAGTCTTCATTACTCAACTATTTACTTAAATAATTGTGTTTCAAAAATCAAATGTTTTAGGAGTGGGGGAATTTTTTGGGGACATTATGGCGTCAATATTTCGAAAGACATTTTTAGGGTGAGGTGGTAAATAAAGATGTTATTGATGATAAGCAGAACTGAAGAACAGAGAGAAAGTAGGTTTTATTAGGTACTTGGACGTGAAGTGCTTTATTTTGATCAATGTTAGGGTATATTTACATTATTAGGAGGACAAAATTAAAAGGATCATTGTTGCTTATGGTGTTTAGTTTTTGACTAGTCGAAATCATGTTGTCGTTGTCAGTTAACTTTTTGTATAAGAATTGGTAAATATTTTGCATTCAAAAGGCGTTTAAAATTAATTTCGTCTGGTTTTGTTTAATTTTTGTGCTTGGTTTTTGCTTCTTTTTTCTTTTTTTGTATACACAAATGAATAGATTGTATTGTGGAGCTGAAAATGGGATTGAAATCTTTTGTATTTTGGCGTTGCCTTTGCACGCAATGAAAATTTGAGATCGATTCAGAAGTTAAGGGTTCAAAAAGCTGTATTATGAATGGAAAACAAGTTTTTAATCAGGAATAGTGGATTTTGTAACATTTGTAATGAAAAAAAAAACGTTGAACCTGAAAGAAAAGCATTTAATTCGTGAACGAAATTTCGAGATTCTTAGATCTGGATGGGCCATAATTTTGTTTCCAGAAATTTTTGGCATAAGGCATTATTAAAGATCCTCACAAGAAAAGAGCCCAAAGGGGTCAAATCACTGTAACTCTGGGTGTATACTTCCCAACAAAAGCATGCAGACTTTTGCAAGTCCACAATTTGACAATTTCTTATGTTAACAAAGTCGGCGAGTTAAAAAGCACCCCGTCAGAAAATATAAATATTCGCAAGGAATTATGCTCAAATTGAAGCTGAGACTCAAGCCTCAGAGGTATAACAAAACAGACGTAACTAATCCGTTACTGTAATGACGCTCTGAAAAAACAAGGGTTAAGTGACTTACACTTTTCACCAATTCCTGGAAAAAAAAACGAGGTAGTACTTATGAAAAATAAATTAAAAAGAGCTTTTGATGTTTAAAAAGTCTATTAATTAAAAACTCATAAAAAACTCCTGAAATAAAATTTGTTGGCTCAAACCTAAAGTAAATCCTCTTATCAAATGCATTGAATCGGTCCTACCTTTTTTTTTACCGGCACGAAATAAAATTATATGAATAATTTTATGAGGGTAAAAATATGGTCACAGTAGGAAATTCCTAAACGAATATGACAATATTGTAATAACGAAAATGCTCCTAAGATTGCTTATAGCCGCAGAAAATTTCCCTGGGATATTTCTGACAATTGCGTTTGTTTCAACTTTAGATTTGACTTTTATGTCAATCAAAATGTCAAATCAATTGTTTGATGTACATTTTATCGTCGTTCGTGAAATTTGCTGGACAACGAAGCGCAATGTCGCCAAAATCTTCAGAAAAATTATTTTAACTCAGAAAACTACCAAAACGTATTTTACAAGAAAAAATTCTTGAATTGTATTATTTGTTTTTTAAATATTTCGTGTGTGAATATGATTTGACAGCAAGAAAAATACCCCTATCGCAACCTCAAACATCCAACAATTCCGGGCGAGAACATTTGTATTGAACAACAAAGACGACAAGACAACCCAACGGCCTCAACGATATTGGCTGGGATTTTGCTTAGCGTACGCTCCAGACTGTTTACTCGTGTATCGAAGACAAGCTAATGGATGGCCGTGAGTCGAAGGTGCCATAGATTTTCGAGATCCAGCAGCTGTTGATCGACATCGGTGACAAACCGTCTGAGTTTTTTGGGTCACGGGAATGGATTCGAGCCATAGTGGTGTTCTATGTAATCGACGCATTGTACGACATTGCGTGCACGTGCCCCAGCTCGAGGACATCAAAATGTAATTTTAATGTTCCTAAAGAAAATATGAATCCAACGAATCGTGTGTCTGTTTTTTTTATTTTTTTGTTGTTTTGGAAAGCCAAATAAAAATATCAGTTAAATGACCGAAAAAAACATGTTTCTAAAAGTGGTTTATTCCAAGGGAGAACAAGACTGGCTAGGCTTGTGGCAAACGCTTTTCAAGTTCCCAAGGCAAACTCCACTTGTCCACTTATCAACTCCGAAAAACATACGCTTAGATACGTTGTCCGTATGTACATATATGTATGTATCAGTATAAAATCATGGTCGTCCTATATCTCGGGCCCGATTCATGGACACATTTTGTTGTTTTCATCAACCCACATTTTTCTGGATGATTTCCCCAATAAAAGTTTTAAGCGACATTTTAAGTTGCAAATATTTTTATTCAAAAAGAAAATATTTTTTGTTTTTCATTAAAATATGAATTTGAGACAAAAACTCTCCAGTTTGCCTGTCATGTCAACTTCTACTTTTTTCGGAAGTTGAGAAAATCGGGAGTTGATAATCAAAAGTTGAAACTGTCAAATGTGAGTGAAGAAAACCAAAATCACAAGTTGAGAATAAAAATCCTCAAATTGAGTTCAACTTCTAGTGAAGAAAATGGCTCTAAGTGAACCGAGATATAGGTTCACATTAAAAATACCGCTAATATTAATGCTCGGTTGTACAAAAGTAGGTACCTTGGTTTCGCTGCGACGACGAATATAATATAGAGAGTACACAAAGATCAAGGGTTGGATACGCTACGCAACTCGACTTAGAGAGACAGAATTTTTCTACTGCTGTTTTTGCTGTAACTCTTCGTCCTCGTCTGTAGAGAAATGCAATTGAAATTCAAATAGAGTTTCATTTAGGTACATTAGGAACATGCTTGCATACTTAAATAGAGAACACAAATTGATGTAGGATATCTCCGTTTGTACGTAGCACTACCAAAAGTCACCATATTTTATTTTTAATAAACGTTGGCTTACTGGGAAGAATTAAAATGAAAAGGTCTTAATGTGGTTAGCAATATTTGCATAGGTAAAAGAGAGCGGCGATGTTGGCGATTGCGATTGTGAATGTAAGCACAGGCAGAGGAGAACTCTGAAGGAACTGGACAGAATTGGAAAACAATCTTGGGTTGGTTTAGCATTCAGCTCCTCACTAAGACATACAAAAAATATAGGTAATATAAATTAATATCTACTAGTGGAATTTATTTTTTTCATTCTAAGAATTCGGAAAACGAGCGGATATGGAAGGAGCAAGTTAATTTAACTATAATTGCTTTAATCATTTTGGTTGTTTCAATGTCAACATTTTTTATTGGAGGATCGACTGAAAAATATCGACGTTTGTTCTAGCTCAACATGTTAAATTTAAAGAAAGTACATACCCCTTTACCTAAAGTTTAGGTACCCTTTTAGGTCCTAAGCAGTGTCACTTAGACTAACCATGCCATTAAGGTATCGTTTATCGAGTCTTGGGTAGTTGCGAATAAGTCAACCACACATGCAATCCAAAGTACAAGCAAAGATAATAGAATATCTATTTTTAATCCCTGCAACGAGTTATCGTTTGGGTGGATGTTTTTGAAGGAAAGTCTATTCCTGACAGTTCACAAGATTAAAATATTAAAAATTTGACTTCAGTAACGTATAGAAGTGAACGAAGTGGTGGGTTAGCTAAAACGAAGGCTGGTCACCACTGTATAGATATTATGAAAGGCTATCGGCATGCGTCTGAGCGGAGCGACAAATCTGAGCGGCGACTCTGAGCGGTGACTCTGAGCGGCTACTCTGAGTGGTGACTCTGAGCGGTAACTCTGAGCAGCGACTCTGAGCGACGAGTCTGAGCAGCAGGGAGCCATTTTGTTAATAGTAAAAAAGCCTTCGTCATTGCGGTTCGTCGTAGGCTCTTAATTGATAGTAAGGCTCTTGGTTATGATATACATAGGTTGATGCCTACTCACACAATTTTATGCATTTTACTCTTATATCCCCAAGTAGACAATTATTTCTAATATTGTTGTCGCCAGCCTAGGTCCGTACTCAAAGAATTATAAAGTTGGCTGCACTTTTTCTCTGTATTCTTCTATTGTCATTTTTATTATGTATTCTTTTTACATATTTTCTGTGCAGAAATGTTCATGTTCATTTTTTTGTCAAGTCATTGATTTGCGTTGCATAAAAAGAAGTTTCGCGAAGAACATAGGTCACATGACCTCTCGATAAAATTAAAAGTGTACTTAGTTTTTTAAAGCTAATCCTAATCGACTAATACAAATTTCAAAAGTTCAATAAATCAAGATTTGCTATTTACGGTATACTCGTATTCCTTTTATTTCTTCGACCTTCTTAACAATCTTTAAAAAACTAAATTTATAGCCACAAAATGGCGTCTCCTCAATCGGCGTCCAAAGAATTTTCAACATCGAGTTGTGGACTCTGTGACCAGATTGACAACGAAAATATGGTGCAGTGCGATGTCTGCGATCTTTGGTTCCACTTCAAATGTGTAGGCGTAACATCAGAAATTGCAGAGGTTGAGTGGAAGTGCGGCAAGTGTGCTCCAACAAAGCCTACACAACACCAAACGCAAATTGTCACCGCAGCCGATCATCAAGATGACTTCGAGGATGCCAAATCTAATTCCTCACAGCTCGATCGATTGACCTGTCTTAGGCTACAGCGCTTGGAAGAGGAAAGACAACTCCGTGAAGAAAACAACCGAATCTACATTCAGCAAAAATACCAGATTCTTTCAGGCGAAGACAACGCACGTGATGTCCCTAACCTACAAAACGCTCATGCCAACGTCGTGTATTTTCAACAAAACAAGTTCAATTCCACCGGAGCGACTCAACAGCCAACGATTACATCGACTCACTTAGCAGCCAGACAGGCCATTCCAAAGGACCTTCCCATCTTTAGTGGAAATGCAGAAGAATGGCCCATCTTTATAAGCTCATATGAACAAAGTACAGAGCTTGCTGCCTTCTCAGACGGCGAAAATCTTATCCGCCTGCAAAAATGCTTGCGTGGTCCAGCTCTGGAAGCAGTTAAGCATAGGCTCATGCTACCCTCGATGGTCCCCGATGTAATACGCACTCTTCGTATGCTATTTGGGCGACCAGAGCAAATAATACATTCATTGATTCAAAGAGCCAAAAACGTAACACCTCCAAGAGCTGAAAAGCTGGAATCGTTAATCGAATATGCCTTAGCAATCAAGAATGTATGTGCTACCATGGAAGCAACGAACTTAACTGCCCATCTTAACAACCCGATGCTGCTAAATGAATTCATTCATAAGCTTCCACCGCATCTTTTGCTCAATTGGGCCATATTTGCCAAGAACCTACAACCAGCTACGCTTTCGGTGTTCTGCGAATGGCTGTATGACATTGCTGAGGCTGCATGCTCTGTGACGACTGTGGGCGCGACATCTTTACAAGCTGAAAGGGGGCATCCTGCCTTTGAAAGACGTTCGGCGAATAAACAACGGGCGTACCTGCATACGCACACAGCTGATGTCACTGAAGACCCGACATTCGTACAAAAAAAAGAGACTGCACAGTGTGCCATGAATGAATGTGTCGTGTGTGGAGCCAATCATCTAATCGTCTACTGTGAGGCTTTCAGAAATTTACAGCTGTCTGAAAGATGGGATATGCTACGTCGCTATAATTTGTGCCGACACTGTTTGGGGAAACACCCTTATTCCAGCTGCAGAATCTCATCAAAGGTATGTGACATTAATGGTTGTAAAGCCAAGCACCACGCACTTCTCCACAATAGCACCAGAGATAACGCGGTTGCACTCACCCACCACCAAGTTTCAAAATTGAATGCGCAACCTAAAAGAGTTCTCTTTCGTATTTTGCCTGTGACGTTACATGGACCAAGTAAAGTGGTTTCCACTTTCGCCTTTCTGGACGGTGGTTCGTCCATTACGCTGTTAGACGAGAGCCTGGCTAATGAGCTAGAGCTTCCAGGGGAAACTGAACAGCTCTGTCTGCGTTGGACCTCGGACACCACTCGAGTTGAAAACAATTCTAAAATCGTTTCTTTGAAAGTAGCTGGAACATCTGATTGCTGCCACAAATATCAGTTGGACCATGTACGAACAGTACGGAACCTGGGACTTCCAACACAAACATGCTCACCCCGAAGTTTGTCTCAGGAATATTCATACCTCTCATCGCTGCCGCTTCCATCGTATCACGAAGCTCGTCCAAGAATACTAATCGGAATGGACAACTGGTCTTTGGGCGTTCCATTGAAGGTCCATGAAGGAAGCGCTGGTCAACCAATCGCGACAAAAACCAGATTGGGTTGGACTGTTCACGGACCTGATGGACATCATCAGTCTCCAGGTAAAAATGAAATTTCTAACGTTCATTTGCAGGAACCCAGCGCTGAAAGTGACCTTCACCAACTTGTGAAAAGTTATTTTTCTCTGGAGAATGTGGGCGTAAAAGTGCCTGAGCATCAAATCGTATCAGCTGAGGAAAATAGAGCCATGAATATTCTGAAGAAAACCTGCCGATACAATGAAGACCACTTTGAAGTAGGATTGTTGTGGAAATATGATGATGTCTCCTTGCCAAACAGTCTACCAATGGCACAACATCGGCTTCACTTGTTACGCAGGCGCATCGGTAGAAATGACGAACTCCGAAATCAGCTGGATCAGCAAATAACAAATTTAGTAGTGAAGGGCTATGCCAAGAAATTATCGCCAGATGAGCTTAATATCGCCCATGAGCGTGTGTGGTACCTTCCGATCTTCATTATACAAAATCCAAACAAACCCTCCAAAGTCAGGCTGGTTTGGGACGCAGCGTCAAAATGCCAAGGCTATTCATTGAACGATTTCCTGTTAAAAGGACCCGATCAGCTGATTCCCTTAACAACTATTCTTTTTGGTTTTCGTGTTGGCAAGATTGGCATCTGTGGTGACATCGCCGAGATGTTTCACCAGGTTCGAATAAGAGAGGCAGATAAACATGTCCAACGGTTCCTGTGGTATGATACGAAGGACTCGGAGAATCCCAGCGTATTCGAGATGCAAGTGATGACGTTTGGAGCAGCGTGCTCCCCCTGCATAGCGCACTTTGTAAAGAACCAAAACGCAATACACTTTGCTGATACTCATCCCAGAGCAGTCGAAGCCATCCTCGAACACCATTACGTCGACGACTTCATTGACAGCGTCAATACGGAAGAAGAGGCCTTACAACTTGCACAAGACGTTAGACTGATTCATTCTAAGGCAGGGTTTCACATCCGAAACTGGATGTCCAATTCCAGTATGGTCCTTAACACTCTAAGTGAAAATGAAGAACGTCCATCCCAGCGAATGTTCGAGGCAAAGGACGAAGTGGCTGCGGAAAAGGTATTAGGACTTCATTGGTGTACATCGACAGACACCTTTACGTTTGTGCTCAAGTTCAGTCGGCTCAGGCGCGATGTGTTTTCTGGACATTTAATACCTACCAAGCGAGAAGTACTCCAGATTCTTATGTCTATATTCGATCCATTGGGGTTCCTGTCGCACTTCGTCATTTGCACCAAAATTCTTTTGCAACAAATCTGGAGAACGGGCATCGGCTGGGATGAGGAGCTACCGGAGAGTATGAGAGAGAGGTGGTTCGAGTGGACGGAATTGCTGCCTAGAGTTACTGAGGTAAGAGTCCCAAGATGTTATTCTCTACTCCTTTCCGAACCAGGTGTAGATGTTCAGTTACACACCTTCACGGACGCCAGTGAAAACGCATACGCCGCTGTGTCTTACTTCCGCATAGAACAACAAAACAACATTGATGTCACCATTGTTTGCGCAAAGGCAAAGGTTGCGCCTCAACGACCCATATCTGTTCCACGTTTGGAGCTGCAAGCCGCAGTTCTGGGTGCTCGCTTGGCCAAGTATATTTCTACATCCCACAAGCTCAAGATAAGCCAACAATTCTTCTGGACGGATTCCAAAACGGTCCTTTCATGGTTGCATGGAGATCCCCGAAATTATCAGCAATTCGTGATGTTTCGTATAGCCGAGATACAGGAAATTACCGAAAAAATAGAATGGCGATGGCTTCCTTCAAAATTAAACATCGCTGACAAAGCTACCAAATACAAGTCAACACCAGAATTCAGCAGTAAGAGCGAATGGTTTAGCGGACCAAGATTCCTCAGAGAACCACAATCGATTTGGCCAAACATCCCAGTGATCGATAATACAACTGAAGAAGTTCGACCCTTTGTTCTTCATGTGACTGAAGTTCCTAGCTGCGATGTAGTCGATACCTGCCGCTTCAGCCGATGGTCAGGTATGTATCGTTCCTTGGCCTACTCTATTCTTTTCATAAATATTTTACGTTTCAAGACAAAACACCAATCATTTCCTTGTACTGGTCTCACATCTGAGATCATTCGAAAAGCTCAATCAACTCTATATCGACAGGCGCAGACCGCCTTCTATGCAGAAGAAATATCGATTCTGAAGAAGAATACGTCATCGCAGAGATACTATCCTCTGCCAAGAAGTAGTCCACTCCTAAAACTTACACCATTTTTGGACGAGGATGGCGTTCTTAGAATGCGTGGTCGCATCGCATTGGCTAATTGTGTCCCTCAAGATTGCAAAACACCTGTAATTCTGCCCAAGTCCCACCGAATCACTTTCCTCGTGGTTGACGCCTATCATCGAAGATTTCATCATTGCAACCACGAAACAGCGCTTAATGAAATTAAGCAGAAGTTTCACATCTCCGGCATAAGGGTTCTGCTGAAGCTCGTACGTAAAAGCTGTCAACTCTGCAAGATCTCAAACGCCCAACCGGTGGTACCACTGATGGCAGATCTCCCTATGGCACGGATGAGTGCTTTTTGTAGACCATTTACCTTTGTTGGAGTGGATTATTTTGGCCCGATCCTAGTCACGGTTGGCAGACGAAATGAGAAGAGATGGGGAGCTCTATTTACGTGCTTAACGGTTCGAGCTGTACACATTGAACTCGCCCATAGTTTGTCAACGGATTCGTTTATTATGTGCCTAAGAAACTTTGTAGCACGAAGAGGATCACCGCTTAAAATCTTTTGCGACAACGGCACCAACTTCCGAGGCGCTGAGAAGGAGCTGAAAGATGAACTAGCCCGTTTGGACCTGGGAAGAATTGCTTGTGAGTTTACCACAGCCGATACAGAGTGGAGATTCAATCCACCGGCAGCACCGCACATGGGCGGGGCGTGGGAAAGGCTTGTACGATCCATAAAGGAGGTTCTTTACCGAATTCTGCCAGGGAACAAAGTAGGAGATGAGAGTCTACGATGCGCTCTTGTCGAAGTGGAAGCCACATTGAACGCCAGACCTCTCACCCATGTGTCGCTGGAGACATCTGATGACGAAGCACTCACGCCGAACCACTTCCTTCTCGGATCATCCAATGGAATGAAACCACCATGCGATCCGAACTTCACCGTGTCGAGGAAAAATTGGAAGCATTCCCAAATGATAGCCAACCAGTTCTGGGAGAGATGGTTAAAGGCGTACCTGCCCGACCTGAACAAACGTGGAAAGTGGTTCGACAAAGTCAAACCCATTGAAAAAGGTGACGTGGTCATAATCGTTGATGAACAGCTTCCGAGGAACTGTTGGCCGAAGGGCATTGTGATAGACACAGTGGTTGCCAAGGATGGGCAAGTACGAAGAGCGACAATTCGAACAACGAGTGGTATTTTGACGCGTCCTACTGCAAAGCTGGCTCTCTTAGATGTGCATGGAGTAATTGAAAAGATTCCTGAGAAGACGTCATCCTTATCAATCACTGGGGGGAGTATGTTGTCGCCAGCCTAGGTCCGTACTCAAAGAATTATAAAGTTGGCTGCACTTTTTCTCTGTATTCTTCTATTGTCATTTTTATTATGTATTCTTTTTACATATTTTCTGTGCAGAAATGTTCATGTTCATTTTTTTGTCAAGTCATTGATTTGCGTTGCATAAAAAGAAGTTTCGCGAAGAACATAGGTCACATGACCTCTCGATAAAATTAAAAGTGTACTTAGTTTTTTAAAGCTAATCCTAATCGACTAATACAAATTTCAAAAGTTCAATAAATCAAGATTTGCTATTTACGGTATACTCGTATTCCTTTTATTTCTTCGACCTTCTTAACAAATATTGTGAATGCTTATGTTTTTTCCTTTGAATTTTAAAAATATTCTTTCAATAGAACCCCTGATTCCATGCCAACAAAAATAAACTCGTAAAACAAACAAGAATAGCCGTCCTAGGAAAAGAAAACCATACCTAAACAAATTTGGATAAGAAAAAAAAAAAACAAAAAAAACCAAACAAAAAAATTTAACGGAACTTCAACCTCCTTGGGACACAAAAGTCAAAGACGCATAAGGTCAAATAAATGGGAATTATATCCTTTCATTCATTTAACACATTTATTTCGAATGGCTTTTCACGTCAACCAAAATTCAAGAGCACACTCAAAGCAACTAAACGCGTCCATTGAATTCGAGTTCGCAAGCACAATCAACACCAGCAGAAATGGAAGGTGAACACCAGCGCTAACAAAAGATTTTTGTATGTATCTACATTAAGGTGCTCAGTTAAGACCAGAAGTCAAGGCTCAGAAGTCAATCCCATCACACAAAACCGAAAGAAAAGAGAGACCCTTCGATTGAATCAGATTGACAAATACCTTTGTTTGGCAATCCCTAACTGATTGATTTCGATGATCCTCGAGTTTTGATACAGTAATGTTCATATAGTTATTGAATTGTGTTGGGTGTGTAGGTTTTATTTTTTTTATTGTCGGTGTCCATTCGCTTTTAGCATTCTTGACGCCCACAAAGAAAAAGAATCAAGGGTCACAATGAATGGAAACAAGAAAAGCCAAGAGATTTTTCATGTGATAGGTATGCATTCATCGGATACAATACCTACTCTTATTATGATTCCACTACTTAGCTTTTTCAATCCCATTCTCACTCATCCTTCATCATCTTCTCCTACTTCCCCACATCTCGAATCCCTTAAAAAAGAAAAAAAAAGTATTTTTTTCAATTTAATTTTATTTGTACACCCGCGTCGCGTCGCATGGGTAAAGAGCGTTTGGGCATCTGTCCTGTTCAGCGGCGTGACTGCAATACATCTTCATCGACATTAGCATTCAATGAAGGATGGATCCATACGATAGCCTCTTGTTCCACAGGATGCTGCATAAAAAACAACCAGATAGCTATCTGGGATTTCAAACTCATAGTTGAGCCGAGCCAAAACGAGTTCCCTCTGCAAACAACACAGAATCGAAATCTTTGTCAAATGTTCCAAGCCACAACAAACACTACAGAAAAGGATAGGGCTTAAGTGTTATATTTATCATATTTGATAAATAAAAAGGACAATGTCATATTTAGCAGAACCAGAAACGGAAACGATAAAAATGATGACTACAGCATCTAGTCGAACATAGGCCAAACCAAACAATCATCTATTGACACTTCCTCGTGTCAATGCTTTTCTCCAAAGACGTATCATGATACACAATTAGGTACCATCTGCTGTTGAGAGCTTAGAGATTGGGATTTGGTTTGGTCGACTTCTTCGATGGGTCGAAAATGGGCAAAATAGTAAATGGTGGTAGCAATGACGATGACGTGATTTTAAGATAGTATGGTCCATGCAATTTGGTGTGGTCCAGCAATAAAGGGCTGACTTTCTTCGATAAATACTTTCATTAGATTCCATAGAAATTAGTGTAACGGTCGTGCAAAAAGTGTGCCGAAAGGGGTTAACTTTTCTTTATATCTAAAAGAAAATTGTTACGTTCGTATTCCTTTGTCCCGTTGTTTTGTAAAAATATCAAAAACAAAAATTTCTTTAATGAGAAAAGTTATTGCCGGATATAATCATCGTGCAGTGCAGTGGCTGCGGTGGCAGACGATGATGACGACAACGATGAAGGGACCATCCATAGAAACTTGCCGAATAGAAAACAAATATTTTCTCGAGAAAAACAGGAACAACAACTCTTCAGCCATTAAACTCTTATTGACAAAAAAAAAATCGGCGGAACTTGAAAATCTAAAAAATCTTCGGTTAGAGCAAGTGTCGTCCTTATTTCCGGTTTTTTGCTTTATTTTCTGGAGTTCCGATGTTGCGCCTTTTTACTTACTTGGTGTGTGTTTTTTTTCCATTTTCTTGTACAAAACGCAAATATGAAACGTGATAATTTGATGAGGAATATTGCTTAAAAGCCATCATTGGAGATTTACTTTGGGTTTCATCTCATTAACATGGGACGTTGATTGAAAAGGTATAGAAACAATTCGCCTTACAATGATTGTGTGCTGACAGTCCTGGTGGCAGTGTTGATGGATTTGTTTGGATTGTTCAGTTCTTTTTTCTTCTTTGTGCTTTTAAGAAACGTTTTTCTTACACTTTTACCAATAGCAACGGTTGTAATGTTGTTTTGGGGAGATGTTTTGGGTTTGAGGGGTATTTAAAAAGTCATTTAAATTAAATGAGACTTTGTCACAGCATCCAATGATACTTTAAACAGTTTTATTTGCTGAAAAGAAATGTTTTTGTTGTTTTTCAGTTCATTCCTAAGAGGCTTTTTTATTTATTCAGACTGAGATTTTTATTAAGTTTGTCTGAAACATGAAACTGGAAACAAAATCAGCTTCGGAAAAAGAAATAGTGACTAAGAATTTTTTACTACACAACTATTTTTTATTTCTTTATATTGTACTAGCAGTTGCCCGCGACTTCGTCCGCCTCTCCCTCGTCCACCGGCCAGAGTATCGTCTCGACTTGTGCATCATGCGCGCGTGGGAATTTTGTTCGGAAGTTATTGTAAAATTGCATTGCAGTCAACTCTCCCTAGGTCGTAATTCTCTTGAACTTGAAAAATTTGAGCATTTTTTATGATTCCCTTCAGTTGTTCATACTTAAAGCATTCCCTTGGATGAACTCTCCCTAATAATTCTAATATCTCTTCGTTAAGTAATTTTTTTTTCTTTAAACTGAGCATATTTTTTAGTTAAGAAGTACATAAAATGATATTGTTTAAACACAATAATCTGCACAAATAGTGCAATCAATCACATTCACAAATCAATTGAACTCTCAGTTCCACCTAACAACATCTCACTGAGGCAAAATCATTTGGTGGAACATAATTCTCAGTTATCATTGAGATTTAATGGTTACCTTACTAATTGTTGCTGCACATATGTCAGCCACGTCAAATAGCTGGTGAGAAATCGAATCCAAAATAATTTCATCTCAGAGATCTCAGAAAAAATCTCAGTTCTCACATTTCCACAGATTCTTCGCTGCTATTGGTCGCAGCTTAATTTTAAGTAGAATAAAGCCTTCCTCGATTAATGGACTATCCAACACAAAAAGAATTTTACAATTCGAAATAGTAGTTCCTGAGATTACCGCGTTCAAACGAACTTTATATTGTATTGTATTGTATTGTTTGCCGTTTTTTCCACATTTTACACAAATTCTTCGCTCCTATTGGTCGCAGCTAAATTTTATATAGCTTCAAGCCTTCCTTGATAAATGGACCATTCAACATTAAAAAAATTGTTCAATTTCATAAAGCAGTTCCTGAGATAAGCGCGTTAAAACGCAGAAAAATGTATATTTTTTGCCGTTTTTTCCATATTTGCCACAGATTCTTCGCTGCTATTATTCACAGCTTAATGTTAAGTAGCCTAATGTCTAAGTCGATTAAGGCACCATCCAACACAAAAAGAATTATACCATTCGAACCAGTAGTTCCTGAGATTACCGCGTTCAAACAAACAAACTCTTCAGCTTTATATATTAGTGTAGATGTAGATGTAGATGTAGATTGTATTGTATTGTTTGCCGTTTTTTCCACATTTTACACAAATTCTTCCTTCCGACCAAAAGTCGCAGCTAAATTTTATATAGCTTCAAGCCTTCCTTGATAAATGGACCATTCAACATTAAAAAAATTGTTCAATTTCATAAAGCAGTTCCTGAGATAAGCGCGTTAAAACGCAGAAAAATGTATATTTTTTGCCGTTTTTTCCATATTTGCCACAGATTCTTCGCTGCTATTATTCACAGCTTAATGTTAAGTAGCCTAATGTCTAAGTCGATTAAGGCACCATCCAACACAAAAAGAATTATACCATTCGAACCAGTAGTTCCTGAGATTACCGCGTTCAAACAAACAAACTCTTCAGCTTTATATATTAGTGTAGATGTAGATGTAGATGTAGATTGTATTGTATTGTTTGCCGTTTTTTCCACATTTTACACAAATTCTTCCTTCCGACCAAAAGTCGCAGCTAAATTTTATATAGCTTCAAGCCTTCCTTGATAAATGGACCATTCAACATTAAAAAACTTGTTCAATTTCATAAAGCAGTTCCTGAGATAAGTGCGTTAAAACGCAGAAAAATGTATATTTTTTGCCGTTTTTTCCATATTTGCCACAGATTCTTCGCTGCTATTGGTCACAGCTTAGTGTTAAATAGCTTCAATTCTTCTTCAATTAATGGATCATCCAACACAAAAAGAACTATACCATTCGAACCAGTAGTTCCTGAGATAAGTGCGTTAAAACGCAGAAAAATGTATATTTTTTGCCGTTTTTTAACATTTTCCACAGATTCTTCGCTGCTATTGGTCACAGCTTAATGTTAAGTAGCCTAATGTCTTAGTCGATTAAGGCACCATCCAACACAAAAAGAATTATACCATTCGAACCAGTAGTTCCTGAGATTACCGCGTTCAAACAAACAAACTCTTCAGCTTTATATATTAGTGTAGATTGTATTAAATCCACTGCTAAAACCTTAAGCTTTTTCACACACAAAATATTACAAAAAATTATCCTCATAAGCAGTTATGTGTAAAAAATACTAAATCGTCTGCAAACACGACCCACACGATGTCTGCAACGATGTTTAGAAGGCTATAACTCTCAAGCGATAAGTGTACCTACTCGTAGTATATTCAAGTAAGCTTAATATTTCATTTAAACTTTGGTAACAAGTTTAAAATGATTGTTAGGTCAGCAGATTCTAAAAATATTTATTATACTATCGCTTTGGGGCACTGGAACATCGTAGTGGTAGAAATGTATCTGCATCACAAATCAAACAACAACGGAAAAAAAGTTAATTTCGTGTGCAAGTTTCGACACAAACATCCTGAGCCTTCTTCCCCAATCTTCCTCGTTCTCGTGCGTCGTCGTCATCACTTACACTCGTATATTCACTACATTATTGTTATGCCGAAAAAGTGCCGACCGAGCGACTGAAGTAGTTAACATCTTGGCTTTTGTTCACTTCCTGCGATCCGTTTATTTTGAAGTAAGAAAAATGGCCACTTCGAAAGTTGGTCCTGGTTTTGGTCTGGTTATCCAGGGGTGGAATCGGCTAAGGCGATTGTTGACTATCACTTTGTTGATAGTCGTTTTTGATTATCAACTTTATTTTGCTCTGTGTAAAATGATCAATAAAACAATTTGAATTTCTGGCAACACCTACAGTAAGCTATGTCGTTTTGCTCAACGTAAGGTGATTATCAAAACGATAATCACTTTTTTCCATACATTTGGAAGTGACAACTATTTCCATGTCGTTTTCATACATTTTTTTTCTTTTTCATTTTTGTTTTGCTTACAAAACTACATATATGAAAACGACACCAAAATAGCTGTCGCTTTGAATTGTATGGAAAAAAGTGATTATCGTTTTGATAATCACCTTACATGAAGCAAAAGCAATTATTTTGACTATCAACTATCGACTATCAGCTTAGCCGATTCCACCCCAGTATCCACATCCACGTACACATTTATAAAACATCTAAGTTTGTATGATTTTGGAAAAGAAATTTTAAAAACGCCTTCAGCATAAGCAAAATCTTTGGAGCCAAAATCGTTTGATGATAGCAAAGTGATTTTTCACAAATTCGAAATCATTTTCTTGGAATTGTCGAAATTTGATCAATCAATTCTGTTTTCATATTCGTCGTTGATAATTTTTTCAAAGTAATGAGTCTTATCTCGTATGTAGTTTTCTACAGGGTGTTTCTTGTAAGAAGTCATTTTAATTATTTTTTTTTTGATTATATCTAATGCCAAAACCTAGCCAAAATCTTTACAAAAAGCACAGCTATAAAGTCAAGTGTCGAATTGCCGAGACCTTTTCCTGTGTAAATTCCTAACTTAAATTCCCAACTTATTTTTACTTAGTTTTCGGTTTGTTGTTGTTTGACATGTAAAATTTAACTGAATTCCCAATAAAACACGGCTAGTAAAATAATTTCAAACAATATTTTTCACAGTCGATGTTTTTGTTTCTCGTTATGTTTTTTTTGTTTAAGCCTAGTACGCAGATCGCGCTAAATTTTAGCTCACACATTTCTCTCCAAACATCAGCTAAATTCCTGGCTAAATTTTGACACCAGATTATTTTGGAGACTTTTCTGCGATAAGACAACCAAGGAACGTATTTCATCGGTTTGACGAATCTGGTCGGACAATTGAATAATTCGAGAGAAATTCACAGCCCCATTAACGGCATGCAATGCAAAAAGCTGATAAAAAACAGCTTCCCGAATATTCGTTGCATTTTTTTGTCACTTGAACAAAATTTGACACTCGACTATTGCCAGGGAGTGAATTGTGTGACAACTTATAGTTTTTAAAATCACAGCCTGAAACGAGTTATTATCCATTTGGCAAGATAATTTGCGAAAACAGTGGGCGGATGTTGGCTTAGCTGACAAGGAAAAACCAACAAGACGGTCGTTTGCTTGCAAAGGAATTATTTCGTACTGTTTGCACTTCAATTTTGTTTGATGGTAGGCTGGTGATAGTAGAATTTTCAAATTGTCTTCATTAGAAATTTAATAACACATCTACTCGCCACCGTAACCTTAAGGTTTAAGAAAATTCTTTTGCAAACAAAAAGTTGTTAGAAGCCAATTTTCATAAAACACATCCGTTGGCGTATGCAATTGAAATATAAATAAATTATTTACAAAAAAACAATAATGTCAAAATTAAGCTCTAGAATAATGTACCGGACATTTATTTCACTAGCTAAATTTTGACAAATTTTGATTTTTGATTATGTAGAGTTACGAAAAAAATAAAATATTTTTAGCTAGAGCTGCGTACCTCTTCGCTAAAAAGCTCAGCTAAATTTTAGCTCCGCTAAATTTTGGAGAGAATTTCGTATGGAAGCTAAAATTTAGCTCGATCTGCGTACTAGGCTTTAGTGAAAAATTTTTATATAGATAGATACTGTAATAATTATTATGACATACCTGTGTTTTTTTTTTTTGGCAAATGTTTCTTTTCATACATTAAATTAGGAATTGTGAGCTTGAATTGATGGGGCCAAACTTTTTATGATTAAAAACGAAATGTCAAGAAGGAACTTTCCAACACAAAAAAGACATAATAATAAATCCTTTGATTTTATGCTTAAAAACTTTGCGAAGATACTTACTTACTTAAAGTGGCGCTTTAGTCCGTTGTGGACTTGGGCCTCAATCGACAGTCTCCGCCAGCCAGCTCGGTCCCTAGCTAGCTGTCTCCAGTTTTGCACTGCAAGTTGATTGAGGTCCTCTTCCACTTGTGTGTGCCACCTGAATCGCGGTCTTCCTCTCCTTCTACGTTTCCCGGGAATAGTGTCGAAGGCTTTCCATCCACTCTAGATGACTGAGCCATCTGAGTCTCTGGACCTTGACTCTGCTGGCTAGTTCCATGTAGTTTTACAACTCGTAAAGTTCGCTGTTGTATCTTCTTCGCCATTCGCCATCAATGCACAAGAGGCCAAAGATGACCCGAAGAAATTTCCTCTCGAAACAGCCTAAGGCACATTCATCCCATCTTGTCAAGGTCCATGCTTCTGCACCATACAGCAGGATTGGGATGATGAGGGCTTTTCCACCCACGTAATTGGGTTCATCACAGAAACTTTACGGAAAACTTTTTAAACAAACAGAACTGTGATTTACTTAAGAATAAGACGTTAGATATTATGTTTGATTGATGATGATGATGAGTAGGGAAATGAAAATGGTAATGAACACATTCATCATCAGAGCGAACGGCCTTAAAGTTGGTTCACATTCCTTCGTCTATCTCTATTATATAAGATATGCAAACATACACATACATCTGAAAATTTATTAAGGGAGAGGAACGAAACTATGAAACTATGATAATGGAAAAAAATTAAAATACATCTTTGTGAAGAGAGAAAAAGAATCAAAACTTCTGTTTTCATAGGCTGAAGGAAATCGTTTAGTTTTTTTGAACTTCAACATCTCTTCGATAAACAAGGTAAAAAAGAACAAAGAAGTATATGAAATGCAAAGAAGGGAATTTACATATCCTTGAAATATTAAGTTGTTCTGATGAAGGAAATTAAGGTTTGCAAAAAAAAAATAAGAACGAAGAATAAGAGAATTGTTAAATGGCAAAAAAGTCTTTTGTGTGTTGACCAAGTTATGGAAATAAATTCTCAGTAAAATCAGGGCATGAATGGTAGATTTTTGCTTAATATTTATTTTGTTTTTCTTTTATGTTCCATTGAAAGCCAGCTTTTTTTAATCGAGCAGATCTTTTATTGGATTTAGATGGTCTTTCATTTGTGGCTTTCATGGTGTTCTTTGTCTGATTTTTCTCACCGTTGGCGTTGTTCTCTTGGTTTGGTTTCGATCAGGATGTTTGCAATTTTATTTTCTTCCGAATCTAAGTAAATTGGTCATCTAAGAAAAGTTTGAGATGTTGGCACAAGCGATTATTAATTACAAATGTCTTAACGCAATTTTCCTGGGAAAAAAATATTTTCATTAAGGTAAGCATGAGACAAAGATCAAACGACTCGTGCATTTTGCTGACTTATTAACTAAACCAATCCCTTTTGTTTGGGCAAACCAATAAACTGTTTTTTTTTTGTTTTTTTAAGTCAACACATCAACTGCTGAGAAGTCCTCTCTTTCAAGTGTTTATTCTTTGGCACGGGCAATCTTTTCATGAAAAAAATAACACAACCTACTTATACTCTTTTTTTTATTAAAAGATTGAACTGTTGTTTAAAACCTGACTGGACCAAAATCGATTGGTAAACTTTCACCACCACGTAATTAATCAAGCTTGATGTTAATTTGAAAAAGAATTTTTCTCATCTCCCTTGTTGCAGTCAAACTGAGCACAGGCAACTTTCTTTTCATACGTGACGATTGATTTCATCGTTCATGTGTGATTTCCCATTTGTTCTGGTTCTCTCGTCCGGTCCGTCTCTTGTGCCAACTCAGAACTTTCTTTTGATTCAAAATACTAACATTCGTCTGCGTCCGTCGTAGTCCTTAGCGGTATGGGTATGGTGTGTTTGGAAAGTATCCTTTCCCGTTGGCTGTACTATGCGGATTCTATCGCTTGTTTTCATGCTTGTGTGTCCAGCCAAACCTTAGAACTCATTAATACAAATTGAAAAGTTTTAATTTTATTTGCGTAATGACGATGAGCCACTCAGAGAAAAAAAGGAAGCTAAATTCAAGTACGAGTAGGCTTATTTCAAGATTTTTATATTCTTATTTTTTTTTATCCTAAAAATGACACCTTTTATTCTTAAAATAAGAATTTTATTTTCAAAACAAATTTGTATTTTTAAATTAAGAACAAACATTTTGATTAGAGCTGCCACGTTCTTAAATTAAGTTATTACATTCTTAAATCAAACCGAAACAATCTTAAATCAAGAACTTTGTTCTTAAAACAAATTTGCAGTCTGAAATTAAGAACAAAACTTTTATTTTGAGCCGATTTGTTCTCAAATTAAGTTTTAACATTAAGCAAGTCGAAACGATCTTAAATTCGTTTTCAAAAATAAAGACCAAAAATTTTCTTTGAGCCGCTTCGTTCTGAAATTAAGTTTTGTAACGAAGTCACAAGCCCTTTTCATATAAAATACTTTCTCATACAGAATTGAACTTCGTTATTCAATGCACACTCAATCCCTTCAGAAAATATTATAGGATTAGAACGATAGTGATAAGATCGCCTCTACTACTACTACCAAATGATGCTATTGTGTCAACTAGTCGGTAATATTGGTTAGAGATTTAGCATGAAAGAGTAAAAATACTAAATTAAAAAAAAATGATACAATTAAACTAATAATCAAACATGAATTTCATTTTGGTTTCCTAGTGGAGAAGGTACAAGGTTATTTGTTCTTATTATAAGAATAAAAAATCTTGCTTTAAGAATGTATTGTTCTTAAGTCTGGTAAAATTTAGAATATCTGATTTTAATTTGAGTTTGAAATGATATAAATTTCAGCTTTTGTATTCTTAAAATCAAGATTTCACAATCTTGAAATAAGAACTCTAGGGTAAGACAAAAATCTTAATCTGAGGTTGAAATAATCTGAAAATAAGCTTTTTTATTCTTAGATTAAGATTTCAAAATCTTAAAACAAGAATTTTAGGCTTGGAAAAAAACAAGCTTAAAATAAGAGTTTTGGTCTTGAATTAAGAATTTTCGAGCTTAACAGACTTTCGTCAACGAAACGGCTTGATTTGAGACCGATAATTTTGATTTTAGCTCGTTTTTTTTCTTATAGGCAGGACTATGATGGAGATGTACTGTACATGGTGATCCATGTCAGGATCAAGGAAAAGGATATGAAGCTTGAAATATCCATACAGTAAAAAACTAGCTATGGAATACCTATGGATAATTTTTGGGTCCCGCTTTGGTACCTCGTCAGTGAACAACATTCACACACAAAAAAAAAGCAATCAGCATTGGTGGGCGTAAAGCTATGTTTGAATTACTATACCTAGCAATTGTGTTTTAGGTAAACTACACGAACAAACAAACAACAAAATGGCTCACGCGTAGGTTTGTCATCAGGTTAAAAATCCATTTATGACATATGTCTTTGAATTATTTAAACGAATAATTCTATTCGACATAGTTGATTAGTTCTAATGGTGGTTTTGCATCATCGATTTGCAATCCCTTTTAAGCGAATCGAGTCAGAAAGACTGACATGAAGGGATAATGACATACGCAAAAATTACTCCAGCTCATGCGAATAGCAGAGAAAAATTGTCAATCATTAAAGAGTACAGATTGGGACACATTCCGTAAGAGGAAGCAAAAGCAGCAGCAGCAGCGTCAGAATGGTTTGTATTCTAACTCGGAATTGTTTCGTTTCGTTTTTGTTAATTCTTTTAAAACCTTCAATATAATATGCAATCAAAAAAATGTATTTAAATATTTTTAATTTAAACTACAGTGGTGACGACAGAGACATAGTCACTGCTGAATTTTGGGATCCTAATCAGTTGTCTTAATTTAAGAAAGAAAACTGAACATAATAACTTGATAATTCAACATCGCAACTGAAGAGCGAATAGCCATTGAAGTCTTATCAATTATTTGTATTTACGACAGTTTTTTGCGCTCTCGTGCAATTATCCCGCTTAAAATGTCTTCGTTAAAAAATTCAGGGAACGGATAAACCAGTGGCGAGTTGGGAGCTCGGGAGCTTAACAGATTTTGAAGAACTATTTTCTTGCCAAAGAAGAATTGAATTCAAAATTTTCCATCGTAGTTAGAGAAGACAAGGATTCTTCGTTTCTCGTCAGTTTGCAAAGACGACGGGCTGCCGCTTCTACCGAAATAGAGGTGGATGTGGTCCTTTAGTCAGTGTAGCTGCAGCCACTTTCAGAGAGCCATCTTCTAGCCCTAGTTAACAGCACCAAGAGTATGATAATTAATCAAAATGAGTAACTTTTTGCAATGGAAAACAAAAATATTAGCTTTAAGGTGATGATGACAAGGTACCTAGTGCGCAGGGGATGAGTAGAGGAAGACAAACGAGTATTAGTAGTCCTGGTGGCAGCTATATCGGAAGGGTGTCCCTGAGTGGATGAAAATGAATGTGGGGATTTCCAAACAGCATTAAAAGCAGCAGCTGTAACATTAAAGAATATTTTATGGCTTTTTTTGCATTCTAAAGTGTTAAAACGAGTTTTGAGTTAAAAAGAAATATTTTTTAAGTCAAAAAGGAATTCTCACTCACACTTTAAAGTAGGATAGCCGGCTGCTCGATCCCACGAAATGTTCAAAAACCATTTGTTGGTGACTGGGGTAGCTCCAAAACGCCGACTTGTCATATTTTAAGTGTGGCGAAATCATAGTATTTATCTAATAAAAATGCACAAATCGACAAAAATATGTTACATATCGTCGTTTTCAGAAGTTATCTATGAAGAAAATGATTAAGCCAGGGAAAATCCAATACTTTTCTACTTTATTGAGTCCACATAAAACTCCAATTACAAAACAAATAGTAATAGAAAGGTTAATGTTTCATAAATTAATTAAACTAAAAGTCCAGATAGGTAAAAAGATTTTCTTTTTTTTTTTTTTTTAATTTCTCAAAAACGAAAAAACATTTTTGCTTCCGGTTTCCTGTTTTAGATTAAAAATTTACAACCGCATTGAATTTTTAAAACAAAATTAGTACTTAATTACATAATTTTTTCTTTCAAAATTGTGAGTTTGAAAATTTATTTTTTAAAGGTATTCGTTAAAACAGGTTAATTTAAAAACAGAAAGAAAGAAGAGGTCCTATGCTTTCCAGAAAAGTATAGCTCGGTGTTTTAGACGAAGACGTTGATTTTTAATATTATATTTACAGTATAAATCAATTTTTCAGAAAATTGCCCTGCCAGCTGAATAAGAACCCCCCCCCCCCCTAACCATACGATTTTTTCTTGTCTCAACTGAACCTACACGCTCTAGCTTTTTGGCACAATGCTCGTGAATCACCCTGTATAATCGTTCAAAGTGTATACAGGGTGATTCACGAGCGTTGTGCCAAAAAGCTGGAGCGTGTAGGTTGAGTTGAGACAAGAAAAAAATCGTATGGGCGAGGGGGGTCTATTCCCCCCCGTTTAGCCGGGAGGGGCAATTTTCTGAAAAATTGACTTATTTTGTAAAAAAAAATATTAAAAATCAACGGCTTAGTTTACAACACCGTGCTATACCTTTCTGAAAAGCTAAAAACTTCTTCTTTTACTTTGTTTCTAAAATAAATTATTTTAACGAATAGTTTTAAAAAAAATAAATTTTCAAACAAAAAATTTTCAAAAAAAAAGCCAAAAAAACTTTTTTGAACTAATTTTTTTCAAAATTTTATGTAATTAAGTACTAATTTTGTTTTAAAATTTCAATGTCTTTGTTAATTTTTAGTCGAAAACAGAAAACCGGATGCAAAAATGTCTTTTCGTTTTTGAGAAATTAAAAAAAAACCAAAACCACTTTTTTCTAAGAAAATCCTTGTTTTTATTTTTACCTATCTGGACTTTTAGTTTAATTTATTAGTTTAATTTACAAATTTAATTTTTTGTAATTGGAGTTTTATGAGGACTCAATAAAGTAGAAAAGTATTGGATTTTCAATGGATTAACCATTTTATTCATTGATTACGTCTGAAAACTGACCTGCAATTTTTTCTTACTATACCTGGGGCCGCGCCCACTCGCCGACGAAGGGTTCTACCTACTGGGGGCTTAAGATAATTAAACCGCAATTTTTCTTGAATGAAAAAACAATTAACAACCTAAAGGTTAATAAAAGGCATCGCATGTTTACTTAACAACCAATTACAATTAAAATATTAATTCATCAACACATAACAATAACAAACTCATATGTTCGAGAAGAGTTAGCGGACAGGAACTTCTGCTACGGTTTAACTTGTTGTCGAGATCGGGAAGCCGAAAGACTCTACGCTGAAAGATATCCCAATAGATGGCGCCCAAGTCGTAGCATGTTTTCAAGAATCCGCCGACGAGAGCACGGAGAGCTAGAAGTGAAAGGTCAGTGGCAGACGTTTTCAATGAACAAAATGATTAATCCAGGGAAAATCCAATACTTTTCTACTTTATTGAGTCCTCATAAGACTCCAATTACAAAAAATTAAATTTATAAATTAAACTAGTAAATTATACTAAGAGTCCAGATAGGTAAAAATAAAAACAAAGATTTTCTTAGAAAAAAGTGGTTTTGGTTTTTTTTTAATTTCTCAAAAACGAAAAGACATTTTTGCATCCGGTCTTCTGTTTTCGACTAAAAATTAACAAAGACATTGAAATTTTAAAACAAAATTAGTACTTAATTACATAAAATTTTGAAAAAAATTAGTTCAACAAATTTTTTTTGGCTTTTTTTTTGAAAATTTTTAGTTTGAAAATTTATTTTTTTAAAACTATTCGTTAAAATAATTTATTTTAAAAACAAGGTGAAAGAAGAAGTTTTTAGCTTTTCAGAAAGGTATAGCACGGTGTTGTAAACTAAGTCGTTGATTTTTAATATTTTTTTTTACAAAATAAGTCAATTTTTCAGAAAATTGCCCCTCCCGGCTAAACGGGGGGGAATAGACCCCCCCTCCCATACGATTTTTTTCTTGTCTCAACTCAACCTACACGCTCTAGCTTTTTGGCACAACGCTCGTGAATCACCCTGTATATGTTTTTTTATCAAGAAAATCGCAATTCGATCGAAATTTATGTACAAACATGTTTGACTCAATAGCTGCTGCTCCTGCTACTCAAATAAATGTTGAATTTCATCCTTGGTTAGACCTTAATTTGCGATTGATTGGCCATAAAGGTTGAAGGCAGTCGTTTACAAATGCTTAATCTATTTACGAGTGTGTTTCTGTGTTCACATAATTAATTGAGAATTATTGAATTGACGCACATACAATTCTGTTTTGATCGTGCTTGCTGGGGTTAATCCATTATAAGATTTTACTGATGTGTTGCCAACATTCGAACAATCCGAATGCCAATTAATGCTGTTGTGCTAGTAACTTCAATTTAATGGCGAATTGTCTTGTCGTTTGGTGTCAAGTGCTATGCAAACGCATTTGACTTCTATAATTTAAGGACCATAATATGATATTTGCGATATGTGGGTTCGTGCATGTACTGGTTATAATTACTTTCAGTTAACAGACTGTCAACTTCACTATATGAACGAGTATTTAAATTCCGTTATAAGCAATTTATACTCAGAAAAGCGTTGAAGATATTTCTAAAGAGTGCTCAAAACGCCACTGTAAATAAATTAAAAGTCTTGAGAAATGCAAATTTATAAATTTTCCGGAATGTCGTCATCATGAGCTGTCTATCATCACAAAATCGATTAAGGGCATGCTGATGAAAGGATTCACCCAGTTCTAGGATAATAAATGGGTTCTTATTACGATTAACGAATTTTGCTACCGGCTGTTTTTTGGTTCACCAAAAACACAAAACCAATAACCAATTTCAGAATTTTGCGGCTAACTCAGGTTCGTTCTCAGAAGATTTTTACTCATTCATACACTTTTCTGTCATCGTGCTGCCTCTTCTCGTGTTTATAAAATGCCTTGTCCCAAAAAATACCCATAGACCAGCCAACACGATATCAATGTCGATTTTTCACATTTTGATAACACCACCGTAATAAAGGTGTATGCAGCTCACTAGGAATTTTTCCGCAGATAAAACCTAAAATGACTGGAGTACCTGTTCGTTATTTGCTTTCCTTGGGAAAAAATTTATTCGAACTAAATGAAAGACTATTAGCAAAAGCTCAATGCTAATTGGTATCTAATTGTTGAGAAGAGTTATAATCCTTTCTCAAAAAGAAATTCGATGGCTAGAAAAGAGAGCCTGACAAACAGAGATAAACTTGCAGACAGGCTGTTTGGTTTAACATGATTAATTAATTGAGATAAAGGATGCTGTTGTTTGACAGCTCAAAAATAGATTCCACTTGTCATTCCAAGGTGATGAAAATCCTTAATTTGAAGAATTGAAAGATGTCAAAATTGACGAAAAGACCAATTTAAAAGGATACCACTGGAAAGCTTTAAACGTATAAACCAGTTTTTTCATTCGGACATACACTGAGACCAAATCATGAGCTGGTCCGTATAGGTACCTCTGAATAATTGATTGTTGAAAAGGAGAACCCTAAACCAGATACGGAATTTAAATTATCAATCTCATTTTTATATTTTCTTCTTGAAAGATGTGATTTATTGAACTTTCGTATCTGACTGAATAAACCAAAGCACATCATAGAGATACATTGGATGGCTCGCAAAATAGATTTTATTCGCATAAATAAAATTTGTTCAACATTGCATTGTGTATGGATGAGAAATTGAGAATTCAGGGAGAGAGAGAGGTTTTGGGAGTAACAAGGATTGGTTTTGTATTTTGGATGTATCATGAGAGGACAAAAGGATATTTAAATGAATTGGAACAAAGTCCGAAAAAGCATTAATGTTTGATTAATTGAATACGAATTTTTTAAATTAATTATTCGTTTTTGAAAGTGATGATCTTTTAATAAAATAATATTGAGGTTTTTTCCTTTGGTAACCAAACAGACCAAATTACAACTTCTAGAGCCTGATCGCGATACGCTCGAATCTCGAGGGTCCAACATCGACACGGATCACTATCTGTTTGGTACGGTGTTGGTTATATTTTATATAGCATACAAAGTCATTAGTACTGTCAACTGAAGATCGGAGTGACTTGTTTGACTAATCATCAAGATTGTTATGGCCTACAATCGGCATACATTGAAGAACTTGCTCAAGAACCAGATCCGGGTTGTGGCGCAAAAACTTCATTGGCTAGGATTCGAAAATCGAATCATTTATTTATCAGGGCGTTATGTTGCTATCTCTATGCTATTTAAAAAATTGATAAGTCAAGTTGTGAAGTGGTCAGTTATTGTTGGCAAAATCAGAGTTCCACGAAAAAGTTATATTGAAACAAATCCACTCCAAGATATTGGAAAAAAGTATTACCACTGTGGCGTATACGTACTATTTTTTTAGTATTGCACAAGGAATTCATTATTTCGAAAAATAGGGTTCTATAATTATATTTCTTAAAGCGTTTCTTTAAAACCTGTTAGAGCTAGCAATCTTAATTCCTTTATTTTAAAAACCAGAACTGTGCGAAAACCAATTATTTTATTATTTCTTACGTTCCCATATTAAACTGATCCAATCTATAGATTTCACCAAAACTACTCTAATCCGACACTCGAACTCCCCAAAGACACCCATCGCCATTTATGCACGGAATATTTCGAGTTACTGTCGTCATATATCAAAAGTAATACTTACTTAATTTACAACTATGATTCATCTCAAAGGATTCCAAATTTATATCCCGTAGCTCCTTTACGCTCTACTCTGCTCTGTTTTGCACACATGCGAAAACCCTACACATGGCAGCTTTATTCTTAAATATTATCAATCTCTCGAAAAACTATTCAAAATATTCATGAGTATGGTGTCACTGTTGTCTTCTGTTGCTCGTACTGATGCTGACGCTAGCTGGTGACAACGCCAGCGACGAAAAACTACTTTTCCGCTCCTAGTATGGTTACTTGTGAAATATACTTTCTGTAGTCTACTAGAGTGTATGATGCAATTTCTACCCATATATACGAGTTTTGTGCATAATGTATTTTGCCTATAGTACCATTGACACTACTTCTTGAAAACACTGTTTATGCCTTTATTTATGTACATAGGAAGGATACATGGGAAGCAAATTTGCGATGCACACATCTCTGTGTTTGAGAAGGTTTTTTGAAATACACCATTTGATCATTTTCGAAGTTGATCGGATTTTCGAAAAAAAGTGCAGAACCATACTTTGATGGTTGTTGTTTTTTTTTTTTTTTTAAATAATCGTTTTCTCTTGTATTTGGTTTATAATGTTGTTGGTGTTATTGTTGTCATATGCGGTCTTATCCTACATTCAGATTATTTATTAATTATCTTGTTGTAGTGTACGTTAACCTAATTACATTAATGAGATTTTTATTTTCAATATATACCTATGAATTAATTATTACACCTAATTAAACAACGATTAAAAACAAATTTGTGTCCATTTTTTGTGTCACTGTGTTTAGGTTAATTAAAATCTCTATGTCACACATTTTCAATTTTTGCTGCATGTCTGCAACAGGCTTGAATAAGAGAAGTTTTACGAGGAGTTAATTGAGCTGATGGTCTGTAGAAATTCTATTGAGTACAGGATGTTCGCAGTTGACTTAAAGCTTCAGGAAAAAACAAGTTAACTGTATGACTATTAACAAGCAAGTAAAGTAATTTTTATTTATAAAGAAAAATATACAAAACCAATGAATATCTGAATGAATACGTTTTGAAATATAAAGTAGAATTATACAAAGTAGTTGAATTGAGATGGTAAAGTTAAAGGTAAGTGTTGCAGTAAATAATAATTCATTTTGTTTAACATACCTCCTCAACACTTAACAATTAAAACATAAATTTAATATTAATTTAATATTATTCCAAGATTCTTAAAATGTTCACAATGTTAAGCAAAAGACAAATTTTTAGTCAATGGATCAGCTAACATATCTTCGGTTGATAAGTATTTTAAAATAACTGTTCCATCTGATATGGCTTCACGGATGTAGTGGTATCTTATATGTAGATGCTTGGTTCGCGAACGTCTTCACTTTGACTATCGGTGAATACGGTAATCGGTTCATTAGCACAATGTAGATGAAGTTCAACAAGTAGAAGCTTGAAGTACTTGGCTCGTTTTGCAGCTGTAGTTAATGTGACATATTCTGCTTCTGCGCTGGACAAAGTAACTATGGGCTGTTTGCGAGATTCCCAATCGATTGGTGCACCACAAAGTACAAAAATAACACCAGATTGCGACTTTCGGTCATTTTCGTCTTCACCATAGCTTAAGTCAGCATATTAATGCTACAATTGGCTTTCCAGTTCTGCAATAGAAAAGTTTTGTGTTAGGAGAACCTTTCAAATACCTAAGAACTGAAATAGCTGAATTCCAATGTTGAACTCTTGGATCTTGATTAAACTGTGATAGAGTGTTCACTGTATACGCTATATCTGGTCTACTGTACGTAGAAAGATGAAGTAAGCTGCCAATGAGTTCTTGATATGAGTTTTGGTTCACAGGTTTAGTTTCTCCCTCAATTTCAGGTTCTTTTTGGATTTTTGTTTTAGGTGGTAATGGTAATGTTCGTGGTTTGCAGTTCGTGAGATCATATTTTGAAATTAAGCTCTTGATATAATTTGACTGGCTGATCGATAAAGTTCCTTTCTTACGATCCCTTACAATCTCTAGTCCTATGGTTAAGGTGGGTTCACCCATGTCCCTAATTTCAAAATATTGTTTAAGATGCAATTTGAAATTTACGAAATCGGTTTGGCTATTCGTTGCTACAATTAAGTCATCAACGTATGCAGTAATTAAAGTGTAAATACCGTTTTGTTTTTTGAAATAAATGCATTGGTCGTAGTTTGAATTTATATAGCCGATTTCTTGAAGTTTGCTATCAAGTTTCTTGTTCCATTGATGGCCAGATTGTTTTAATCCATAAATTGACTTTTGAAGCTTACAGACTTTTGATTTTTCATTCTCAAAACCTGCAGGCTGTTCCATGAAGATTTCCTCGTCCAAGTCTCCATATAAAAATGCCGTTGATACATCTATGTGGTAAAGATCTAGGTCATGTTCCGTAGCAATAGCATAGAGAATACGGATAGAGCTTATCTCAGCAACTGGAGCAAATGTGTCAAAATAATCAACACCATACAGTTGAGAATAGCCCTTAGCTACTTACCTAGCTTTCCTTCTTTCGATGGTTCTATCCGACTTTCTCTTAGTCTTGAATACCCATCGGCATCCAATCACGTTTTTATCCTTGGGACGATCTACAATCTTCCAGGTTTCATTTTATTGTAAAAAATCTATTTCGTTTTTCATGGCCTCTTTCCATTCGTCAATATTTGAAGAATTTTCAATTTCCTTTAGGGTTCTGGGATCATCGTCTTTCGATTGATCCGAAAAATATGACTTCTCTTTATAGTTGTGAATAGGGACATTGCGTTTGGGTCTGGGGTTTGATGTAGTGGGCTTAGGTCCTTTCAACTTTTTTAAGTTAGGTATTCCTTTGCGCAAATAATTTTCTTCAACATCGAAGTTGTTTATATCTTGGTCATCTAGGGCTTCCTCAAAGTTTTCAGAGTCTGAAGTTTCTTCTTGCCTATCATTTTTTATTGGTACCTGTGTCGTTTTTTCATTTTCATTCTCTCCAGCTCCATCGGTTCCTTCTTCATCAGCTCCACCATCATCATCAGGGTAATCTGACTTTTTCTCAAGCTTCTTAGCTTCTGTCGATCGTGGTTCTTCGTTTATCCATTCAAAATCAACGAATTTTGACAACTTTTCGTTTTCTCTATTTTCCATGAAAACTACGTCTCTACTTATAATCACGGATCTTGTACCCCTTTTCCAAAGCCTATACGCTTTCGCATCTTGACAATATCCTATCAAAACAAATTCATCGCTTCTGGCATCGAACTTGCTTTGGTTTCCAGATTTATTTAAAACGAATGCGCGTGAACCTATCTTTTTAAAATACGAAACATTAGGAATCTTTGACGACCATAACTCTTCTGGGGTTATGTTGTGATTTGCTGTAGTTGGACAACGATTTGGAATGTGAGCTGAGGTTACAACTAAGCCCATAAAAAGTCTGGCAAATTCGCTTTGATTTTCAAACACCTAGCCATTTCGACAAGTGTGCGGTTGGCACATTCAGCAACACCATTTTGCTGTGGTGTATACGGTGAACCAAATTCTTGTTTGATGCCATTTGATTCACACAACTCTCTAAAAACACGGCTAGTGTATTCTGATCCATTATCAGACCTTATTCGCTTAATTTTGGAATTTAATTGATTTTCGAAAAGTTTTTTAAATTAAATAAATTTGTCTAGCATTTCGGACTTTTTTCGCAATGTATAAATAAATATTTTTCTAGAAAAATCATCTATGAAAGTTACGAAATACAATGACTTACTCAGAGATTCTGTTTTCATAGGTCCGCATATGTCTGAATGTATGAGTTCCAAACAAGATGATGTCGATTTTTCATATTTCTTATCAAATGGGAGACGTGTTTGCTTACCTCTGATGCATGCGTCACAGTCGAGTTCATAGTTCGTAAACTCTGGAAGTCCTCTTACAAGATTTTCATCCCATCCTGTTGTGCCAGATTTTGAAATCTCCTGCTGCCTTTATATCGTTGTTCCCAGTTTTCGAGCTTAAACAAGCTTCTTCTTTAGATGGATAGACAAAATAAAGTCCCTCGGACTTTTTCGCACTCAACAGATGTTGTCCACTCTTGCTCACAAGACTTGCGTTATCGGCCTCAAAATACACTTTCACACCATTCTTTGTTGATGGAAATTAAGTTTTCTTTAATTTCTGGAACAAGAAGTGTATTAAAAAGCGAACAGAAAACTACTATCTACTATCCAAGCACCAACGAGAACTTTTGTTGTATTTGAGACTGTCTGATACCTCGAGTGCTCTTGTGGGAAAAAAGCTCTAAAGACTCCTGCATCATAAAACCAGTTTCGGAATACGAGTCATCAACTTTTCTTGCCACTTCGTCATTAGATCGGCAATTACTTGCCTTATGCCCTCTGCGTCCACAACGTCGACAATTGTAGTTGCAATACCTTGAGCCAAATGAATTTGTACCGGATTTTTGTTGTGTTGACTGACCAAATTTCCTGGGTTTGTTGAAATGAGATGAAAAATTATTAAATTTACCTCTTACTTTCAGTGCATTATCATTTGATAATTTTGGCTTTGAATCGCCAACTTCCATCAACCTAATACGGACTGTTTCTAATGAAGGGAATTCTTTTTGCGCTGCAAATGCTGCTTGAACATCTTTATAACTTTCGTCGAGACTATCTAAAAGTGTGACCACAAGAAGGTCATCACCGAGCTTTGCTTCTAGTTCCGTCAAACGACTGATTATAGCACAGAATTCTCGCAGATATTCGTCCATAGTTTGAGTTCTTTCCATACGAATGTTTAATAATTTTTTAAATTCTTCAGCATTTTGCCGTACACTTTTCCTTTCATAGCTTGAAGCCAAGAAATCCCAGATCTCTTTAGATGTTTGAAAGTTCTTGACACAAGCTACTACGTGTGCTTCCATGGCGAGTAATAGTTCACTTCTAGCATCCAAATCCTTGTCATTCCATTTTTCCTGCTCATCCCTGTTTTCGGTTGGTCGTTCTTCCTTTCCTTGGACTATTTTGACAAGACGAAACTTGTGCAGTACTCCTTAGATTTGTGCCCTCCAAGTTGAATAATTTTCACCATTAAAAATGGCTATACGACCTTGGACTGCATTCGAAAGCGACATTATACAATTTTATTAGTGCGATACAAATTTTTTATTAAATTCAAAAATTATATAACACCAGCTTGGCCCATAACCTGTAGAAATTCTATTGAGCACAGGATGTTCGCAGTTGACTTAAAGCTTCAGGAAAAAACAAGTTGATTGACTGTATGACTATTAACAAGCAAGTAAAGTAATTTTTATTTATAAAGAAAAATATACAAAACCAATGAATATCTGAATGAATACGTTTTGAAACATAAAGTAGAATTATACAAAGTAGTTGAATTGAGATGGTATAGTTAAAGGTAAGTGTTGCATTAAATAATAATTCATTTTGTTTAACATGGTCTTGGTATGAAAAATATGAACAGTTGCTATTCTCTTGCCTCCTCTAAATAAAAGTACGTATATACGCCACTTTGTTTAAAGGGTAGACTATGCTTATGGTGCCTATATTCTATTTTATATGAATCAGCGCTGTGGCGAGAGTCCTAAAACATCTCAACAAATACTTACATAAATCCGCTGGTCCGCATGGTATCCCCGCTATTATTCTGATGACGTGTTCTTCCACGCTGGCAAAACCCTTGCGCAAGCTTTTCCGTCTATCCTATTCTTCTGGGTTCGTGCCGAGCAGTCAGAAAACAGCATTTGTCCAACCAATTCCAAAAATAGGCGAATCTCCCTCTCCCTCCAATTATAGTCCAATTACACTTACGTCCCTTCTTTCTAAGGTCATGGAAATGCTGATAAATTATCAGCTCAAGAAATATCTCGAAGACCGAAAGCTTCTCAATGACCGGCAGTACGGCTTTCGCAGCAATAGGTCCACTGGTGATCTGATGGTTTATCTCACCAAACAAATCTTAACATCGTTTTGGAGAAAGTAAGATTGTTGCACTTGATATTTCAAAGGTATTTCATAAAGTCAGGCATCTTGCTCTTTAATCGAAAATGCGTGCTTTCGGTATCGACGAATCCCTCCTTCATTGAATTATAAATTTTCTTTCGAACCGTTAAATACAAGTTGTACTGGACGGTTTCAAGTCTGAAACCCACAACATAAATGCTGGTGTAACCCAGGGCTCCGTTTTGTGTCCGACCCACTTTTTCATTTTTATAAATGATCTCTTGTCTGTAACTTCTAATCCAATTCATTATTTCGCTGACGATAGTACCCTTCGCTTTTCTTATTCGTTCCCAGCCTCACATACCTCCTCTTCGGATGTGGAACTGCAATGGCAAAATAATATAGGGGTATTCACGATTCGGTGCAAAAGGACTTGTATCGTTGAAAAAGTGTAAAAGTGTAACATTTACTTGCACTAAAACAACAAAATATACAGACTACAATTTTATTACACTTTTGCACTTTTGCTACACTCTAACCCTATTGCAACAGAAAAATACAATGGTGTAAAATTTGTCCATTCAGAAGCTGTCATTCTCTGCCACAAATGTTTGATTTTCACATTTTCACTCCGATGTTGCTATAGATTAGAAAAGGTATGTTCACGATTTACAGACAAAAATAAAATTTTGCAATCTTACACCTTTTTGTTGCACCGGATAGTGAGCTCATTAAACTCTGATTTGAACAGCATTGTACAATGGGGAATAAAAATCCGCGTAGAGTTTAGTGCTTCGAAAACCAAATGCTGCCTTGTATCTTTAAAGCCACTATCCATGAGTGGCACTTGCATCAATCAGACCGAACATCTCGAGATTCTCGGTATGTGCATCACTGAACACCTTTTGTGGAACGAGCACATTTGCTATGTCGCTAAAAATGCCGCAAGATGTTTAGGTTTCTTAAGACGATGCAAGATATGCTTCTCCCCGTTTGATCTGGCTACTATCTATTAGACCTAGGCCTGAGTACAACTCTCATCTCTGGGCTGTTACTCCTGCTACATACTTAAGCCTCTTGGATGGTATTCAAAAAAAGCCCTACGAATGATAGGTGATAGAGACATCACTGCGTCATTCCATTCGTTAGATCACCGTCGTAACGTTTCATGTCTCTCTCTATTCTATCGTTACTTCTACAGTAAGTGCTCTAAAGAATAGCCAGTTGCATTCCTCCCCTCAAGCAATTCACCCGTAATTCCCATCACTTCATCCTCAAGCCGAACAGCGGACGTACTCTCAAGTAAAGAGGATCATTCTTTAGCGGTACTACGTGAATGTGGAACTTTTTTCCACACTCTCTCTTTCCCAGTCATTACAATGTTCAAGAATCCAAGACCAATCAAGACGACACCTCTTTTCCAACCCCTTCCTTTCTTCCTAGTGCACTCCAGGCGCGTGGCGTCCATATAACACGATTCCTATCGTCTTACCTTTTAAAATTTGTCTCTTGTTCATAAAAAACCAGCAACATAAGTCTACAACTAAGCAGTCAACAGCCTATCTTTTCCCATACACACAATGTTCTTCAAGCCTTTTAAATTCGCGAGATACACACACAATACACAAAGCATACACAAAGCATACACGAAGCATTGAAAATCGCCGCGCAGAACATATTTTGTGTTTGTCCCTGTCTTTCCTACGATATACTTCCACCCTGGTGTCTCCCTTTTCAGTACACGTTCTCTTATTGAAAAAAGTAAGACGATAATTTTCGTCTTTCTGCAATGTCTGCTTGGAAAAAATAATACAGTTTTCGCCTTCGAGTAATGTACGGCGAATTCGGATTTGTTTTACTGTTTTGTTTTGTTCTACTCATCATTGTTTTGGATTATTTGCAAGTTTGAAGTGAATTTAAAGTAACGTAAATTTGTGAAAATTGTGAAAAAAACTGAAAATTCTGAAAATTGTGAAAAGTAAACGTTGAAACTGTTTTGTTTTAATTATTTAAATGGCTTTGCTAAATGTTGAGTGTTGCTTAACCGATTACCTTTTAGAAGAGGAAAATCAATTTAGGCTCATTGTGAATTTTAACCTAAATGACTTAAAGTAAAGAAAAATTGGCTTCGATTAATCCACGTTTGGAATTTAAGGTACCTACCTTCTATTTATTCCTTATTCATTTCTGTAGGTGATTCATTTTTCTCGACTTACCATTTGAAAATATCCACGCCACGCCACTGGTGCACCCACTGTGTTTCTGGCATAATATTATAAAAAAAAATCTCGGCTACTAGACCATCAAAAAACTTTTAACATATTTTGATGAATACAATTCGACAACACCATTTTTTCGATGCATCATTCGATGGGTGTTGGGAAAATTTTTTTTCTGTCAAAAATTTGGCAAGGGGATGCCCACGCAATATTTCGAAAATCATGAAGGAATTATTTCGCTAAATTCAACATACCTATTTCATAACAAGAATAATAGCAACGAAATATAGCTCAATCGAGTTAACTCGCTTTCTTTCCTTTCATTTTTATTGCTTTGAGCAATTTTCACGTACGAATGTTAATTTTCTCTCATATTATTATTCAAAACCTTTTGTAATTTTATACTCTCCAAAGAAGATGAGTCTACCATAAAAAGCAACAAGAAAAAAGTCATGTAATGTTATCTCAAAAATTAAACATTTTAAACTGTCCTTATTTGTAGCAAATCCACATATACCATGAATAACAAAATATCCCATGTCTCATGTCTTGTTTTACAGCCATAAGACTTTAGTTACGCGATGTAATGTAATTAAACAATTCATAACATTTCAACGACTTAGATTTTATCCTCGTAGCACATGAAGGAACCATACACACACACATTCACACTCCTACACACATATCTTTGCACAGAGACATTACAAAGGCAGCTTATAATACCGAACCGACTAATATAGAAAGATTGTAAAAGAATACTAAAAACTTATGTAATTTATCTTTTGGTGCGAACGTAATAATGTCACGTCTCGCAGGAGTAAATTCCGCACCGCAGCAGACAGCGGCAGTGCCTCTACGCAGGACACCGCATAAATTATTAACGTGTAACATTGACGTGTTTGTTAGGTTGCACGTCTCTGTTATTTTTATTATTATTTTATTTTTATTATTAGGGTGGTAAGTGATGATTAAAATTGTTTTATTAGAATATCATTGCATATCCACAGGGGTGTGAATTCAATGTGATCCTTTCGATGATCGGTACTTACCAATTCTCCAATTCTTTGTGACAAAGCATAATTAAATGACACATCAAATTAAAGCGCTGAACGTCTTTTATCAACTTTTGAGAACCAATGTTATCTTGGTACTCAAGAGGTTTCGTATTCTTTTAAGAAAATGTTGGCAACATTTTTTTCATTGAAAATTAGTCTATGAAACATTTCAAATTTTTGAACTTTCTTCAAAGTCAATGCATTGAAGTAAGGCCACATAACTTTTTTTTTTCTTAAATTTGTTTTCAACACTTTCCTTAGCACCACCCTAATGTAGCTTCTCGCTGAAGAATTTCGTTCTTTATTTTTGTTTCATTACACATTGCGTTAGATTTCAGGATGCTCAACCAAACGAACGCCATTCAACCTTCACGGATGGTGCTCCTTAAGCTCAGTCTAACAATGACGACCAACAACCGACGAAGCGTGTGTCACACGAGTTCATTTCGTTTTGGTTTGGTTGAGATGAAGTTTCAATTTGGAATTATAATGCTTCATATTCACAATGTTGCCTGCCTTATACGTGAATCTGATTAAATTAAATTCAAGTTAAATCCTATGGGAATATTTATTTACCTTGTGTTAATTTTATCTTTTATAAGTGAAATAAGAAACTTACACACATACTTCAGAAAAAACCCACTCACACTGATTTGTGCATAACAGAGCAAGAGCTTCAATTAATTGATTTGATGTGCAAGTACTTTTATGATAATTAAGTAATTTACTTCTTATGTATTCCCACATGGTCTGAAAGCGAGGGTAGCGGTGTGTCGAGATTTGGGATCATTAAAATACGCACTCAATGTCATTTAAATGTTTTTGGTCAATAAATTTTCGTAACTTTTATTCGGTGGATTGGATTTAAGATGTAAAGAGATTGATAGAGATGAAATATTAAATTCACCATGTGACATGAATGTTGGTTGATTCTTCACCTCAGGTATTGGGTATGATCTATGATGTGAATAATGTAATGTGATTACAATTGAATGGATGATGTCATGTGGATGCTTTTTACATGGCTCTGGGTTAACCAACTCGATAACCGCTATTGTTATCTCTTTTGAGATAAGTGGAATTGGACATTCTTCTACCAGACAAAAAGTGAGTGTACGTCAATCTTCCAGACTATTTCATGATGAGGATTTAATTTTTTCCACAATTTAATAAATTTTTACTTTTGTATACTTGGGCGTATACGTAACCTTTTTTTGTTTTTTTTTTTTTAGGGACTTTCTCGGTAGGATTACTTTTTATTTTTTAGGGCTGCACTGACATTTGAGGTCCGTTATTAATTGAGGCATGCCTATTTTTTCTCTCGTTTCATAATTTTTCCTTTTTCTATATATTTTCTATTTCAATTTGTAATAGTAAGGCCAAACTGAAGACACCAGAAACCTTTTCTACGAGGTCCTTGGTACCGCCATGGCCAACTGCCCAAAATAGACAGCTTACTATCGAACTTTGACGCTTTAAATTCCAAAATCGTTGTGCAAAATTGACAGAAAACGCTACTGCGAAGTCAGATGTGGCAGCCACATCTTATTAGGTATAAGGTTCTTCAGCTTTCAAGCTTTCTAAGTCTATTAATGGGCCTTATACAAACTTCTTGATTCATATATTATTTTGATTACAAAGTTGAAAAGACATGCGACCTGTGACATCGCCTTATAAAGCTTAGAAGTCTAACTTCTGCAATTCAAGCGATTAATTGCCATCGAAACAAAGATAAAAACAAAAGAACTACAATTGTTTATGGAGTGAAAACGTCAAAAATATTTAAAAGAACATAAAACAAAAATCAAACAACAAGCAAATTGGCATAATAGTTATCAGTTAAATTCATGTTCCTCCATTAAATCCATCGCAAACGACTTCAAACCTCATACATTCGAATATCTAATTTAGAACAAAACCGAGGACATTTATATACATCTGTCATTATGTTTTACTCGAATATCCTTTCCCCAATTTCTATTCACTTTATTATCTTTACACCCAGCCTTAGCCGGTTGACAAGACTTGCTTTCTGCATTCATTCTTTCGTGTTCCTTGTGTTTCGACATTGCTGGCAATTTCTTACACTTTTTAGTGTTGTTTTTTTGTCCTTCTGTTTTTGCTCTGCAGTGTTATATCATAAATGTCTGCGAGCGAGCGAGTGTTTGTCTGTTATCAGTAATTGCTTGGAAACTCCTTCTCAAATGATGACTTTGAGGTAATCTTCCTCTGCAACAACACCAACACCAACACCAGCAGCGAAAGTATAAGCAAATAACGTTTAAGCGATCCTGTTAATGACTCTTCTATGTCCAGAAAACTTGAATTAATAATGAAATGTGCTCTTAGAGGGTTTCCGCAGTTAAATACTTTGAGACAGCAACGATTACAATTGAACTAAATGATTAATTTTTTATTTTTTGTTGGTTTTTAAATGATTAATGTATAATGAGAGATAAATGAGAGATAAATAAATAAACATAAACTAACTCTATTGAACAGGAAACGGGTTTTGTGTTGGTAAAAATATGCATCCCCTGTCAAATAAAACCCCTTTTTCATTGTTTTATTATTTAGCTTTGTCTAAAGCCCCTTCATTGATGCTTTTACTTCCATACTCCTTGCATCAAATCTAGTAGTTTAAACCATATAATATGCATATTTAAAAACTTTATTCTAAATTCATGATACATTTCACTTAAAACTATAAATAAACTCCACAGTAGCTGCATTTATATATCATTTCAATGGCCTCAGTGCAGTACACAGAACTTAAACAACTTACTTTTCTATAAATGAACAAATCCTTTTCAATATGAAATAACAATATCGCATGTTGGAAACATTGTCCTTCAAAAACATATAGAAGAATATACATGAAAACAGTTTTTAAATTGGTGATATAATTATGTTTTGTACAAGAAAGTTGTGTCGTGTAGCACTAACGAAACTACCTGGTACTTTATATCCTAGTTTGGTCGTTTTCTATACAGAAAGTAGTGTCTTACAAAGTGTCGTGAATTTGGGAATCATTTTGGGTACCTACTCTCCTATACCCACTGGTTAGGGAGAAGTGTCAGAATATTGAATTTTAAATAGGTATTCAGATACTCGTGCAAAATTATTTGCATTATTAAAAGTTTTTGAGCTATGTTGATTGCTAAAATTATTCAAGGTGATATGCAATGCTGCGGTATATCAGTGAAAGAGAAAATTTTCAACATTAATTCGAAGTTTTATGTTGTTCACATATTGAATTATAATTAAGGTAAAAGAATTTCATTGATAGCATGTTACAGTATCTTTTAACTTGAACTTTAAAATAATAAGTTGGAAATTAATGTAGCCTTTAATAATACAACGCGCTACATATTTGGCTTGCGGCGTATCGTATTTCAAATTTTTCGATTAAAATCTACGATATGTCCTTCGATCATCTTATTCGGTATAGAACTCTTCTCTTACTCTTCAATATAATTCAAACACAACAACCTTTGTAGTTTGTTTAATTGGATACGGTTCAACTCCTCAAACAGATCCCAAGCGCTAGTATACCCTCGGTTTACTTGTCGGACCTCAGACCAACAATTTTTCATCTGTGCTATACGTCTTTGGAACCTCCTTCCAAGAAATGTAAGAAGAATTAATGTCGAATCACAGTTTCGTAGAGAGCTTCGAAGTTACTTTCAAAATGCGTAATTCTGTACTTTCTTTTTATTTTTGTTAAAATTGTCTTACAAAAAGAATCTAACAAGTGAGATGTATGTATAAAATATTAATAGAGTTAACGGTTTCAGCATGGAAAACTTAAAAAAAAAAAACAAAATTTGCCTTATGAAATATTTTCAATTTTAATGTTAAATAATTTTTAATTTTTTCTTATGAAGTAGCTTATCTCCATTTATTTAAATGTATTATTAGCAAAACACTAATTTATAAGATTTTTTTTTCTTATTGTGTTTATGCATTCAATAAAAATATATAATCATTATTATTATAATTATACCCTCAAAACCAGTTAGACAGTATGGGAGAGCCTTGAGAATGACGCTAATTTATATATTACAGATACAGAAGCCCCATTTTGTCTATGCTCAATGTACGAAGGCGGATGTTCATAACGGGGTACAGAAGGCGTATAGTTCGTTTTACATTTCCACCAACACTTCTATTGAATATAACACACTGTTTGGACCATAAAATAGTTGAAGAAAAAAAAAACTATTTCGGAGGTATGATACTGAATTTCTGCGGGAAAAACCTGTCAGTGTCAAAAGAAACTCTGCTTGAACAAGAACCTACTGGATGGCACATACTATAAGAGTTATTAAGCTTCATGATTGCTGCACCCAATGTTATTTTCTTTTTAGGTTGCAGACAGGTAGCAGGAGATCATGACATTCTTGGCAAACATATCTCACCAGATTCCACTTTTGACTATTTACATACATTTTTAATCAATTTTTCGTCACTTTTTATTTAACTTCGTGTAGTGGTAAAAAAATATCCTTCGGATCTCATGGCTTTCTGGGCTTGTTAAATTCATTTTTCCGTCGCATTGCATCAAATTGTCGCTTGCATAAGGCCATGTACGTGGCAATTATCATGAAGATGTCAAGGGGTAACCCGTAGTATGTTTTGTATTATTTTCTGTCTTCTCCTTGCAACCTTTCAACTCTCAAATCAACTTGTCTCAGGAGTAAATTAAAAAAATAATAAAGTTAAAAATTAAAAAAAAAAAAAAAGGAGCTGGTACTCTACGAAGAGTGAAGGGAAAAAGCCATCTTCAAGGAGATACCTATCTAGTCCCTACCTAGTTACCATGCAGTTGGTGTATGTCCTGAGCTCGAGTAAAAGCTATAATAATAGAGTCATGTTCATGAAAATTCTGTGTGCAACATAGGAATGCCCACAAAGCAACGGTGAGGGTCATATGGCCATTAAAGATGAGTAAAACTTTACAGCCACATTGCTTCTGCTTCTATTACTACTACATGGGTTTTTGCCTCAGCTTCTTGCTGATGCAGCAATGTTATGAGTGCACTTTGATCATAAATTACATCCTGTTATAAGTTTAGATTACACTTCTTTGTAATAATGCTCGAAAAGATAATTCTTCGTGTTGATGCTTTGTGTGAAGATGTGATTCAAAATTAATACGTTTCTACTTGTAGGGATACTAATGGTAACCTCGTCCAAGTTTCGCTATAGAGATTAGGCTACAATGAGGAACAAGTTAAGCTATGCCAATTTATTTTTGATTTCCTTAAAGAAAGTGTTATTAGCTAATTGAATTGCAATTAAATATGATTCTTTTTAAACTTAAGTAGGCATTTGAAGAAGAGTAGAAAAAGTTGGTAGGTTACAATTTGCCTTCATCTTGTTAGTCAGTAATCACTTTCTTTTTCTTTATATATGTACACTTGTGATGTAGCACATCTTAAAATCACGGTTAAAATTTGTTTTATGTTTGAAACTAAACCATGTAGGAACCGACTTATTGTTGAACAATGGAAATTCAAATCAAACAATAGCAAACAAAAAACTTAAAATAGAACCTGACTTGACTTTGTTCATACAAATATTCCTATCATCCTTATTCTAACGGCATTCTGTCACATTTCACAGTATTTTGTGTGTGTTCTATGGTTACATCTCTGGGGAGAACTTTTCTCATTACAAAACTTTTTTATAGAATCGTGAAGAGCAAAAAGAAATGGAGGATAAGAAAAGAAGAACGAAGAAATTGTTCTCAGTCAGGACCAACTATCACTGATTGTGTGTTCCAGTGGTATTGGTACTCGAAAGAATAGATTGTTACGTCAACATTTGAGGGAAGAATGCGGATTTGAATGCATTGAAATAAGGAATATCGTGTTTATAGTGTTAATGAAGATTTAGAGTAAATTCTACAATGTGCCGTATTCTGCAAATATAACAAGTTAACAAGTTCTTTTTTTAAACCTTATTATTGGATTTCTAGAATTCCATTAATAGTAGCTTTGAACACAGGTCGAAATATGTGCAAATGTGTAGAGAGCATTAGAAGCCGCAATCCTGGATGGCTTTATATCACTCGTTTAAAAAGCAATTCTATGCGGAATAGGTTTTGCAGCTTTCATATGCAAGTCTCATGCAAGTTATTTCCGCTCTCATGAACAGAGAATCATTTCTTTCCAACAGAAGCAAGATGCCAAGAATTGGATGACCCTGGTGACGTTAGTCACTCTAATAGAAATTCCTGATCGCTTAAGTCAGTCGACCGACGGCGACGCCAGGATGAAGAGGAGGCAGTCCATCTCCAGTTCGGAACCCAGTGAAAACGCTGCCATAGTACCTTTATTAAGCTTGAAACATTAGTTTTCCTATATTGTCCTATAAGTTTATTTGGTATGCCAGTAATTCAGCTATCTCTTTAAAACAACCTATTTATGCTTCTGTCGACAATTTCTATCTGGAAATCAGTTTTATATAATGCTAAAATTATCACATCCGTGTCCTATTTTGAACCCACCAAAATAGGAAATGTTATTCAAAATTCCAACAATTTTTGGAACAATATTTATTTCAAAACTTTCATCTGACTTGATGAGAATGTTTTTTAGGTTCATGAAATGTTACAAGCGTGATACGCCTTAATTATTATCCCCGTGAAATCATAAAACCGCAAACACAACAATCAAATGATAAAAACAGTCAGAGACCGACAAAACGGACACTTTCTGAAAAATGCAAATGCACTCGCCACGATTTCGAATTGCTAAATTTAACACTCACACGCTTTGGTGTTTATTCCATATTATTAATTTATCTGTCGAGGACATCTAATGTTCACAAACTATACCACACCAAATCGTATAGGGCCAAACTTTGATAATTAAAATGTTACTGTAAGTTGATGTTGAACTAACCTACTGGATGTTTTGGCTGTTTGTATAAAAACGACAAGGGATGTCTCTTGGTAAATGGCTGTCGAACAGCCAAGTAAACGCCTACTGTGTAACTGATTTGTGAATGCGTTGCTGTTTAGGACAAGTCTGACAGTGAAATAGTTTTACTGCGGCTGATTGTGATTGTAAAAGTAAAAGCCCATTTCATATTATGTCAATTTAATTCTAATTTAGCACTTCGGGCTCGGCTGGCTAACATACAGAACCAGAAATGTCAGACTGAAGTACACACGATAAACGCCATCGTCCGATTGCCACTATACCGCTTAAGTTCAATAATTCCAACCAACGCAAACAAAACTAATTTATATTCTAATTTTGTAAAATAATTTTTTTTTATTTGTGTCTCCCTTTGGGTGTGAGCCAACCTACTGTGTAATGAGACTGCAAAACTTAGTTCCGAACACAAAATTTAGTAGCAAAAGCTATAATTCTATAATGCCACCCTGACTGCAGGTTTTTATCCCTTCTGCATCAGTAATTGTAGTCAGTTTTTTGAGTGTACGGATTCTCCTCATCAACCTAATTTAGATTACTAGATTAACCATTTGAAATACGAGATTCAAATTCAACCATTTTGCAATGAGGGAAATCCGTTTTGTTTTTTTTTAAGCCCCTAACTCGATGCTGCAAATTACAACTAGGCCTGGTGGTAGTATTAGTTGTAAGGGCTTTTCAACGTAACTTGAAGATAAAATCAATGTGTTGGATGTGGTCAATATAGCAATTATGAATGTTTCATTTTGGATTGACTTTAAAATTAATGTCGAGAGGGCTAAAACACAAACAGAAAGTAAACGAACTTGGCATTTGAAATTGATGTAAATTTAAAGTGTGGAAAGAAGTGAAAAAAGATGCTTCTAATTTAGGAAAAACAGATTTAAAAACCATATCCGATATTTTTTGTGAAAATAAGTTGTTATTATGTTATTTAACAAATAAATAAAATACAAAGTTAAACTTTAAATTTTGAAGTTACGAAAAAATGTCTTCCTTTTTAATTTTCATTCCAAATAACGAAATAACTATTTCAGATTGATTCAGAGAATACTGCTGCAGTATCTTTATCACCAAAATTTAGTTAGTCCCCCAAGGAACAAACTTTCCAACAAAATCATTCTGACAAGGTGCCGCAGTAAGCAGTAGCATAACGAATTACACAAAGTAAAAATTACTTACAATCCGCATTATCCAATAAGCGTCTCTTGCCAGTTGTTCCCTAGTCTTAGGTTAGGTTAGGTTGGAGTGGCTGTCTAGTTGTTATTGACTCACTTAGACCTCAAGGATCCGTTGTGAAACCACTAAAGAAGTTACTCATGGGAGAGTAATGAACTTAAACAAACCATTTCGTACTTTTAATGAAGTTAGAGAGACATTTTGTGTCGATCGTTGCCAGTTCACTGGTATTAACGAAAAAGAGATTACCGAGATAGTTATTCCTTCTATTGGAGAGTGCTGGACATGTACCCAGTCTTACACAAAAAACATATTTAGAAGAACCTGCGTGTCGCGTCGATTATAGATTTGAACGCTTTTGGGCTCATTTTTTATTGTAGGTACACATAAACTCGACAGTTGAAATTAACAAAAGGACAACAAATACAAGAATTTCCAAGAGTATCAATCTGTCATGAAAAAGTGCTTCTCAACTTTGCCTTTCGGAACCAGCGTTAAATTGAAGGTCCCCTCAATTGTTCACACGCATATAGAGAATTGTTGATGAGAGTAAGTCACTTAGGTCTTGGCTCTTCAAGAGCTGTCGCTTCACTCTATTTTTTATTTATTTAATGTCTGCTTTGATGGCATTCATATAAAATGAAAGACAATCATGTTTATCGTGGGCGGAAGTGATCATAGAAGAACAAACAACGAATCCTTGATATTGTATCCGCAACCGCTTTTTGAAATAATATATCATGCTGGTTTGGTCACCTCTAAACTACTCGACAATATAAATTACCGAAACATATTTTTTGCCATTGTGGACCGGAAATTTCAAATGAACAATATCTAAGGTTATATAGGTATTAAAATGTGAGTAAGGAAACAGAATAATTAGAGTTGATTGTATATGGTCACAAAAGACATTTAAGTGTGTTCTTCAGAATAGATAAAAGGACATTAATTCAGGGAGGAAATCAAATATAGAGGGCGTTGTGCAAATGTGTTTAATGGCGTTTTGTGATTATTTGATTTTTGGTCGAGGTAATTAAATCGGGTTTTCGGGTACAAAAACTAATACTTTGTTGATCGACAAAGTGATTCTTTGTGACCTTATCTTTTCAGAAGTAAATAATGTATTGGGCTTATTTGTTCAAATTTAGTTAATTAAGAAGAAATAGTCTTTAATTTTAATGAATACATTCTTAAAAGAGGGGTTTAAATCAATTATTTAATTTTAAAGTGCATTCGCGCTTGAAATTTCAATCGCATGAAAAACATGAGCATATGTACGGATACTGTCACACTTGTGCACACGTGTTGCCTTTTAAATGTAATTGATAATGCATCTTTAATATAGAACTTCTCACGTAAAGGAAACTAAGATCTTTTCAGAACTGAATTCTTTGATGACTAACTTTGTTCCCTACAGAAATCAAAAACTCTATAGGTCGGGGACTGATTTACTTATGACGATTCTCGTAACCACAGATCTAAGCGTTGGACGTCAGGTCCATTAATAAAACGCTAGGTTGCCATATCAGATTCCAGGCGATGTAGGTTTCAAAATCCCACTACACCGAAGACTCAATTGCCCTTGATACAAGTGCCCTTTCAATGTTTGCTTCAACAGGACGTATTAGAAAAAAAAAAAATAGTTGTAGACTTTTATTGTATCTCTCTTACTTAAAAGTTTAAATTATTCAAAAAACAATCACATTCGCATTACAAATATTAAACATTATTAAATTTTTAACCATATTGACTCCAATTTGTTTTGTTGATTAACAAATCATCACAAAAGTGCACCAATTTAAAACAAATTGAGGGTGCGTGCAGCTCTGTTTTTTGCTCCTATATAAGCCTTACCAAACGCAATGGATGACTATATTAGTTTGAAGAAGTCAAAATGATTATTCCGAACACTTTTGACTATATTTCTGTTTTAATAAATTTCATTGGTGAGAAATTAAAAAAAAAAAAAAAAACATTCAAGATCACGTGAAATTTAATAATAAGTGTCAATTGCAGTTCAAACGTACCACTACGATTCTACGACTGTTTGTGTTGTTTTTAACGAGAATTTTCCGTTTACATTTCACCAAAATGAATCGAGTAATCTTGTGGCAGTTCGAACGCTGTACAGACCAACGCTGAATGAAGACAAGGAAATTCCCTTTGAACAGTTGGATGTGCTGTCGAAATTTGAACAAATGCTTTTCGAATCAATTGAGTACACTCATTGTGAGGTAAGTTTTTCACTCAAGTTTTCCATCAGTGAAATTTGAAGATAATCAAAATTCTTATAAAAATTAAAGAGTTTCATTGCATTTGAAGAGGAAATTATGATATTCGTGGGATCATTTATGAAATCTGTGCTGCACTCAAAATGGCGCTCGTTGAAAAATCGATTTCTCTTTATTCACACTAAGGACAGATTTCAAAACTCATCAGAATTCGATCAGCCGTTTTTTAAGGGTAAATTTGTGAAAATACAAATCTTGAGACTGTATTTTGAACTTTCCTAATTAAAAGATCTCATTAACATTTTGTTGATTGAAATCCAAAATGAAAATGTTTTCGAATTGAAGACAACCAGATTTGTTGGAAGCAGGAAAAACCATCCAGAAGAGTTGGTACTTTTGGACAGATATTTTACTGAAAATCAAACATTCGAATCGAACAATAATTTATATCCTGACAAAGTAAAGGACTTGGAAGGTCGCGAATTGATTTCAGCTGTTTTTGCTTATGAACCATTTGCGATTCTTAAAAATGTAAATTTTCCCCAAAAAGAACACTCAATTACTGAAATAATTAATTTTTATCAGGCTACCGAGAAAAATCATTTTATAGATGTTAAGAATGGAAATGAAGATCCTTCGAAGAGTTTGCTCTATGACGGAACGGATGCACAAATTCTCTTTCAACTTTGTCGATTGTATAATTGTACAATTCAGATTGATACAAGTAAGTTGGCTTTTTTAGAATATGATGCTGTTAAATTTAAATTGTTTTCAAGGTGAAGAAGAGGAATGGGGATTTGTGTATGAAAATTACACTGCCGATGGTGTCCTTGGACTTGTATTTAATCGAAAAGCTGATATTGGTATGATGGCGATGTATATGTGGTAAGGTTTTTATAAATAGTTTTTCTTCTTATTACTTAACATCAATTCAATTCTTTTGAACTTTATTCTTAAGATTCTACGTTTCTTAAACTATTATGCATCTTAATCTATAAATTATATCCATGTCAATCTTTATCAAATCATCTCTTTTCTATTCTGATTGCATAAACGAAAACGATAAACTATTTAAGGAACACACATACAATCGTGCTTAAATTCTGATACATCAAACTTTCCCAAAATAATCAGAGCCAAAATGTTAATGACATTAAATGTTCAAAGTGTTTTCGAAAGAACAAAATGAGCAATCTTGCGCCTACACCCTGTGCACTTTACAAAAATTAAAGTATAAATTCTTTAAATACTTTAAAATTGGTTTTATGCTATTTCCTAGAAAAATCGTTTAAGTGGTGTTTTTGTGTATATAAATTTTTGTGCGGTTGCACAACTTCACTAGGAAAATAATCTCATTTTTTTCTCTTGAAGTTGTTTCCCACATTACTTACTTAATTATAGTGGCGCTACTGTCCGTTGTTTACTTGGACCTCAACCAACAGTTACCTCCAGCCAGCTCGGTCCCTTGCTAGCTGTCCCCAGTTTTGCACTCCAAGTTGATTTTGGTCCTCTCTCACTTAGCTGTGTCACCTGAGTAGCGGCCTTCATCTAATTCTACGTCTCCCGAGAATAGTTTCGAAAGCTTTCCGGGCCGGAATATTGGTGCCTATCCGCTCTAAACCAAGCCATCTAAGTGGGGTTGAAAACATCCGTGATTGATATCACGCTGTGTTCTTTCCATTATATCAATATCATCGCTATAATACGTGAGAAGTTGAACAGGCTTTTGAAAAATAGTGCCTCTGGTGTTGACGGTGGAGTTTTGCACTATATTCACAAGAACGATGTTAAAGAAATCACATGACATTGCCCTGTCTACATATCCTTTGTTTACATCGAAAGATTCCGTAAGCTCGTTGCCAACCTTGATGGAGCAGCGTGAGTTCTCCTTCGTCATTTTGCACAAGCGAACGAGCTTTGCAGGGATGACAAAACTAGACATAGCCTTATACAGTTTGCCTCTTTAGATGCTGTCATAAGCGTATTAAATTCGATGAAAACGTGGTGGGTATCAATTTGGAGTTCATAGGTTTTTTTTTTTAAGATCTTCTGCAATGTTAAAATATGGGCGATTGTTGACTTTTCTGGTCAGAGGCCACATTAATAAAAACCAATCAGATTGTTGACGAAAGGCTTCAGACGTTCACATATTACGGCAGAGAGGATCTTGTAAGCGACATTAAGTAGGTTGATTTCTCTGTAGAGGATCTCCCTTCTTCAAGATCGGGCAAACAATGCTGAGGTGGTCTTCGATACTTGATGTTGGAGGCATAGGACTTCCTAAGAGGTTATTTGACACTCGATCAGAGAAGGATGTGGCTATCTTTTGCGATTGTAGCCGTCCGACGTCAAATTTTCTGTTTTGGCCGTTGGCCTTGGCTACGAAGAGGTAGTGGTCCGAGTCCCAGTCGGTGTTGGCTTCTTGGATAGTTCGAAAATCTAGAATTCTGGACAAGTTCTTTCCGTCGGTCGCAATGTTATCAATCTTGTTGACCGTTGATTGATCGGGAGGTCTCCATGATGCTTTATGGATGTTGCGATGTGGGGACCACGTGCTTGCTTTCCACCTTACGTGAGCAATAATTTCAAATGAAACTTTGTGCACCTCAAATGTTCCATCTGCTTCGCATATTCTTCTAACATTTCGCCCACTACTTCAAGAATAAATGCTTCAATTTTGGCTTCAAGTACTTCAATAGGGGCGGGCTTGTTGTTATATACAAGAGTCTTAACATATCTGAACAAAACATAGTAGAGACTCGAGAAGCGTTAAACCGCACGATCTGAGCCGTAAACTGCTAACCAAATCCACCTATCAATTCGTCCATTGTGGTGCCTTCTGTGCGGAGTGTGGCACTGTCTATTTGAAACCGTCATGCAAGTCAAAGTCTTCCATTTTGCGCAAAAAAATGTTGTTATCATTGCACGGAAGCGCTCACATCACCATTCAAAGCAAAAATGCGATTCACATTATCTTTGAAGAAATAGGGCCTCTTTTCTGAATGCATTAGTATCTTCTGCAATACTTTTGGGTACACTTCCCTCCTAATACGACAATTAAGCTTTTCACGTACTTGTACAACCAGAAATGAGCTTCAACGCTAAATACAGTTTTTCTGTAAGAAAACTTCGGTCACTTGTGAATCTTTCCCCAAAATTGTCCACGTTGTGAAATAACAGAGATTAAATTGCTACGGCGTCACTAACACTGTCCTATATAGCTGGGATATTTTCCTCAGTTGGCACTCTACGTAATTTTGTTGGTGGTTTACTGTAATGTAAATTTGGTGCAAAACTAAGTTAAAAGTGACCGAATAACTGACGCCTTACCTCAATTAAACTGACCATAAGATCGAAGAAGAGTGCGATTAACTTTTTAAAAACGCGTCCATATTATTCCGCATGATGGTAGATCATACATTTCGATAATAAAACACAATGGCGCAAAATTATAGTCCGCTAATGAACAATTTTAAGAAAATTTAGTGTGATGCTAGCTTAAAATGACGTTTCACTGATGTCTCAAACGTCATTTTAAACTAGTATCACACTTAATTGTGTTAAAATTGTACATTAACGGACTATAATTTTGCGCCAATAATTTGCAAGCGTGGTTTAATTTATAGACCAATCTGGAGATATTTGACACACTACACGTATTGTGAGCGAGCTGTCCAAACCAGTTATGCAGAAAATAAAACACATTACAATGATAAAATAGCACGTATACGTCACAGTGTATATTATGTAAACAAGTCGTTAGTACACACCAGAGATTAAAATGAGTATGTTTGAACAGTTCGAACACATCCAACTTTTTCTTGTGTGCTTGTTCATACTCGTTCGATTGCAACCCTTACTTATAAATAATTTGACTCATAAATAAAAAGGCTTGTAAGTCAAACCAAGCAAGCAGAGGAAACTCGTAAATATTTTTCGTTTTCGATCATTTCAAGTCAAATTGATTCACAAGCAATTTGCTTGCTTGTACTTACTCAGACATGTTCGAGTTTTCGGGTAAAATTGATTGGACGTTTAAATTTTTTTTTTCTCTACGAAGAAAAAAATGAAAGATGCAGGCTTTGTATGGGTTGTAATTTAATGAATATAAAATATTTATAAATGAGTTAGGTGGCCGGATTTGCAGTCATAAATATAATAATCCGCACTGGAAAGATTATTTTTCACATTAATTAAAGAAAGGGTTTATGAATGCATACATTAAAATAGGTTAGGTATGTTTGTATACCTAAATAGAAAATAGTGATTGACGAAGATTATGTCATGGGAATACCTGCTTCCGGTTGGTAGAGAATGCAGTATCTTTACAAAATATTTTAAATATTGTTAATCTTTTTATAACATATCTGACCTTCTTCCTATAACCAAGCTACCTACTACTTTCTGGATAATATGTAATCCTTTTCTAGAGTGATATGTTGTTTTTTTTTAATTAGAGTAATAAAACAAAAATTGAGGTATGAATATGAATGAACATTTTAAGGTTAAGCTATGAAATCAAACATTATTTTTCGATTTACTTACAAGCGCCATTTTTTACTTTTTATCAGTAAACTTGTTCGAAGATATTACGATTCCATAATTATTAATTTTTTTTGCTGGAGAAAATTCAACTGACAACGCGGATTCATTTGCTCATGAAATCCTAATGAATATTGAAACCCATACACAAGGTCCTGTTGATATTTTACAATGGTGTTTTGATCACAAAAAATCAAAATAATCAAAATATGTGGATTTATTTATTTTTATTCGTATCTATCTATTTTATTCGACACAGTGATACAAAAATTTGAGAATGAAACAAATCAACGATAAAAATAAACCTCCTTGCCATAGATTACCTACATTTCCACACAGCACACAAATCTCAAACAAACCAAACATTATTTTTCGATTTACTTACAAGCGCCATGAATAATTGAGTGGTGATTGCAAGCGATCTTACTTTCAACCAGAAAACTCGTTTGAACTCGTTTGAAATGAGGGATGATTTGTAAATAATTTTACTCATAAATAAAAAGACTCGAAATTACTTGCTTGTGCGTTGACTCAGTTTGTTCAAACTCGTTTTTTTTGAGTAAATACCCGAAACTTACAAACAATACTTGACTCATTTTAATCTCTGGTACACACGATGGTCATGTAAAATTAGCCTAGCATTTTTGTTTCTCCAATGCAATACTTGAATTTTGGGTTGGGAGCCGCATTGATTTTCTCATTTCGGTATCATTTTCATTCAATCAATAAAATTTAGACAATGACAACTTATGGACACGGTTTGTCTTCGAACGAAGCTCAGATCTCTTCAGTCTTTCTGGAAGGTTATCTTTTATTTTGTAAATCCTTCTTGACCTCTTTTCTTCACTTATCTCTTGACTAACCATTTAATTTTTCAAACATTTCCTCAAAAAGCTGAATTTTTCTCCATTTCTATCATGCTACTATCTTTCTCAAAACCTGAATCCTGTAAGTTTCTATCACCAAGTACTTGACTCTCTGTCCTACAAAAAAATGTTATTGTTTAACAAATTCTCCCACTATTAGGTATGAGAATTACCTTCATTTAGATATGTCTACTGTTCTATCAAGATCCGGTGTTACCTGCTTGGTACCAGGCCCAAGGTATATTACACATCAAAATAACGTCAAAAAAAAAGTATCTATAAGAAATTTGTTTTTGTTTCTAAAGACGTGTTATCAGTTGGTTACTGCCGCTCGATCCATTTCATTGGCTTCTTTGGATCGGAATTGTCGGATGTTTGATTCTGGAAACGATCGGTCTGCTAGTGACCTACTGGGCCGATAGAAACGAAAATGTTACATTATTGCAGAGTACACACTTTGGCTATGTGACTAGTCTCAAATTGTTCGTATCTCAAGGGTCAGACTACCTGCCATCGTCGGTTTCTGTGCGAATTGTCCTATTTTCTTGTTACATGATTGATATAATCATAACGAGTATCTACAGCGGGGGATTGGCGAGTATACTCACAATACCGACGTAAGTTCAGTTTTTGGTTTCCTTATAGATGAAAAAAATACTGCCTTTTGTTCATTGAATAAAGTTTAGAGGAAGTTGCTGATAGTGTTGAGCGGTTGGCAAAGTACAAACTTATTTGGACTGCCACGGCCTATAATTGGATACTGACAATTAATGGTTCTGATATGGTAAGATATTGTTTGGGTGATGGAATTGAGTTTCAATGGTGTTTCGTGCGCTCAGGAATTGATGAATAAAATTATAAAAAACTTCCGTGTGTATAGTGCTGAGGAAATCAAACAAGATCGTGAATTGGCCAAGTCAATTGGCCTCACTATTGAAAGGCTTGATTTTGGTAAGAAAGTGTTTTTGATTTTTGTGAAATTCTAACAAAGGAAGAACCTAAGGTCACTTTGCTATACCAGATCATCTGGATCAGGAATTGATTGATGGTTTAAAATTGATGGTCGATGATATCTACTATCAGTATTGTGTAGCTTTTGTGCCTAGATCTTGGGCTCTATTGGAAAAGTTCGACAACGTAATGATGATGATGCATTCAAGTGGCTTAACCCAATTTCTAGAATGGAAGGTAAAAAGAGTTAATTTTATGGTAGAAGAGAAGTGGTTGTACCTAAAATAAAATTCTTGCAGGTTGTTGCTGATCATATGAATGAGAAACTTCAGAAACAAGTTGAATCGTCAGCAAAACCAAATTTGGATGGAGTTGGACCTGTCAAATTGGGAATGGAAAATTTTGCTGGAATTATTATAATTCTGATAGGTGGACTTTTTGTCAGCACTTTGGCTTTTCTTGGCGAAATTTTGCATTTTCGTTATTACAACAAGAGAAGGACTAGTGAGCAGTAAAAAATTGTTTGTGAATTGCAATACCTTGTCGTCAAAGAAGACATTATTTTTCAATAAAGTTTAGCAAAACCTTAAAAAAAAGTGTTTTTGTATGTTTTGTTTGATTTGTGATAATCCAAAGTTATCAATACCATATTTTTGACACAAGAATGTATTACAGGATTGATGCTTACTGGCATCTTGACATGTCAGTGCCGTTTTCAAGAGATGGCATAAGGTGCCTAGTTCCAGTTCCTAAGTATTTTATACTCTTGCAATTAACAGTCAACCTGACTGACATGTTCCTTTTTTTTCCAAGACGTTTGACAACGTGGTTGCTGCCATTTGAACCATTTCATGTCACTCTGTGGCTTGGACTGTGCGGTTGTCTGATTCTGGAATTTCTTGGACTCTTGCTTACTCGTAAAATGGGCAAAGAAGACATTGTGGAGTACTCCTGGCCAGCTAGTATCCAGTTCGGCTACATATCAACTTTGAAATTACTTGTTTCTCAAGGAACTAACTATTTGGTGAAGTCAACATCCCTTCGAGTGGTCTTATTTTCATGTTACATGGTCGACATTATAATAACAAGTGTTTATAGCGGCGGACTGGCGAGTATTTTGACTATTCCAGCGTATGTTAGAATTTGTAGTTGATAATTATTCAAAAATGAGATTCTCTCTTCCAGCTTTAGTGAACCTGCTGATACCATGGAGCAAATGGTCAAACAAAATCTGGTCTGGGGAGCAACATCGATCGCCTGGATCAATTCAGTACGCGATACCAAGGAAGTTTGTTTTTCTTCTTTTCTTTTTTTGCCATATTGTCATGATTTTGCTTAGGGGCTTTTACCAAAAGTTGTCGACCTTTTTCACACTTTCACTGTTGACGACTTGAGACAGAACAGCCGAGCTGGTCAAATTGGGATCGCAGTGGAACGTCTTCAATGGGGTTTGTTTCAGTCAGTCACTCTTTCAAACTCATTCAATGTCTTTCAAATTAAGGACACTTTGCTATTTACTCCTACATCGACCAGGAAATTGTTGATAATATGAAATTGATGACTGAGGACATGTACTATGAATATGTTGTCGCATTCACACCTCGGCCGTGGGCACTCTTGGAAAAGTTCAATAACTACATTTTGATGGTTCAATCGAGTGGTATTTCAAAATACTGGGAATGGATGGTAAAAATGGTTTGAGGTTTTCCACTTCTGTGTACTTATTTTTTTTCCTTTAAAGGTAGTTGCAGGACATCTGAATGAAAAGCTCCACAGACAGATTGACGATTCAGCTTTTACCAGTTTTGCCAATGCTGGACCAGTTCAATTGGGACTAACGAATTTCGCTGGAATCATGGTCCTTTGGTTGGTTGGCATTTTCATCAGTGCACTACTATTTCTCCTAGAATTGTTTTACTATAAGAATTTTACCGTAAAGGGTGCAACCAGCTGTGTTTAATAAAATGTAATCCAAAACGTTATCAAGCGTACATTAGTATTGAATTTCTGAATATTGCTATAGGTGGGAAAGACAGAGTGTGAAAAGTGTAGTTGGCTTGAACAACCAAATCTCTCTACTTAAGTACGACCGAAGTTGGTCTCGATGGTAAACTGGTAAGCACTCCTTGAAGCAAAAGTGTCACAGTCAAATTGATTAAAGCGCCTTAAAAGTAAAGTACAAAAGTGACAGATAAGAAAAGATACAACGCACGGTGCACTAGGTTCGAAAATGATCAAATTATGATTTTGTTATCAACCATTTTATATTTTATTCTCTGTATACCACTGAAGAGGCTTAAATATGTTACTGGAGCTCCAGCCAATATATGACAATTATACTTAAGATTTGGACGAATAAACGACTTGTATATGTATACTAGCTGACCCCGTCAGCCGCCCTTTAGAGCAATTCCAGAATAAGTATGTATAATTAACACAGACTGATATTGTGATAATGTGATTTGCTTGAATCTTGTCGTCTTGAAGAACTACTATATGAATTTTTCCAAGCTTTACAACTAACTTTCTACTTTCATTAAAAAGCAAATTGCGTTGAGAAATTCAACAAATTCTCGTTCTTCCGGTGTGTTTTGACCATTTCACAAAATCAGAATTCCATACAGTTTTCGATTTTCCCCTTTATTTGCTGATTTTCCCATAAGATTGTCCGAAAAACTTGTTTTTACTCATGCTATATTTACAGTGAAAATTTTATAAAAATGCATTGAGAATTGAGCGGATAAAGAGTCCCTTCCGGACTATGCACCTTGAATTCCATGCAAAAACTTGATTTTAGGTCTTGAAGTTCTTCGTGGTCCCACAGAGTTTTCCCAATAAAAAATTTTCAATTTTTCAATTCGAAAATCAGTGCACCTACAATAACAATCTTTCCTTTGAAAACCAATGACTTTTCTAAGTTTTCCATCAAGAACTTTCTATTTTCCATTCGAAAACCCATTTTAAAACAAAAATTCCAAGCCAAAAATATAAAATTTCCGACCGTTGTTTGGTTTTTCCAGTTTTCCCACATTACCATGAGGTTTTTCCTTTTTTTTTTTAATCATCCTGGTTAGATTTTGACTTAGAGAAAAAAAAATGTTTTGATTGAAATTTCGAAATTTCACACCGTTCCATACAACATAGCTACTCCAATATCCGTTGCGTGTATAGAATTTTCGTGTAATTATTCAAATACATACCTACATAGTTGCTCTATCTATACCTACTATACTAAATACCTAATGAGAGAAACACCAAACAAAATAAAATAATGTCACAAATGTTTTTCAGTCATTAAAATCCGACTCCCCTTGGCCACCTTTACCATTTATGGTGGTAGGACCGACCAACTAACACAAAAATGTCCTCTAAGTCTCTTGTCTAAATTGAAAATTTCATTGGCAAATTAAGGCCCTCAGTCCTGAAATTCTATGGGAACAGATCATTGAAAAATCCCCTTGTACTTTAGAATTTCTTTCTATGCAAATAGACACATGAGTACAAAAAAGGCTAACAATTTAGAAAAAGGTCCGCAACACACAGCGTCATATCCTAATCCCATCCATCAACTCTTCTATGCTCGTTGAATAATGTATACAATTTAAAGTGTAGAGAGTAATGGCAACGAGTAAACCCAAAGCTATTTGACCAAAACCGCATAACACTGTATCACTATCATCCTCATCGAACTGAAAGTGGGTTACATGGACCTGCGTTTTTGCGTTCGTCTTTCAGTTCCGGAGTTTACAAATAGCTCGTTAAACCTAGCTAAAACCAAAGTCTGGAGAGAGCCAACCAGAAATACTGAAAATCATTCAATAATGGCGCAATCGATCGATATTGTTGTTAGCTTTTTATTGTATAGAAATATTTATAATGAATGTGTGTGCATGTGGGGTCAGACTGAATTGCGATAGTGGTTGTTGTTAGCTTAGAGGTGGTAATTTTTATATCTGCAACGCTTTTTGACGGATTTAACGCTTACCTGGTAATTCAAGTGAAAACTTTTCGTATTAAAAACGTGTGCATTGCTTAGTATTAGGATATAGGGAATGGAGTTTGAATTTTTTTTTTCAGAATTCAGTTTTTTGGAATAAGTTAGCAAAATGTTCCCAGAACACACTCCTTCTCTCCTTCTGATTACGCAGACCAAGTTTTCGTGTTATAACGACAAATTAACCAGTCCACAAAATTAACAATTTTTGACAAGCGCATGAAAATGCAATTAGTGCCACTTCTAACCATTCCACCTCATCACAGGCGAGCCTGAAACTCATTGGTACACAACACAGTACTACCAACAATAAATATTGTTGCGGGCATATATGTGACCACTGATGAACCTGCTGTTTGCAAGTTTTTTAGGTCTGCAGAGTCCCATTATTAGTTACGTCGTTTTAGCTGACCATTCCGTGTCGGTGTCGTTCTGGCTAACAACGTGTAAGTTGGATTATGAGGACGATATTAATTTGTATGCGCTCTTAAATGCATTTACTTTAACGAATGCAAAATTAGTAATGTGAAAGTGGAATGGAGACAAGTAATAGCTGTAGGTTAATTAACTGAGGTGTAAATAGAGCAAACCACAGCAACACAAACTGATTCTCACAATTTGTATTCAAAATTGATTATGCTCTAAAAAGCAAAATATGAACTCGTATGAACACGAATTTCTATGATTTAATTCAAAACAATAGAAAGAGTTGTATTAGGTCAACGCAAAAACAGTCCAGGAATTGGTCGTTCCAAGTGAGCATAAATCGAGGAATTACAGACTTGTTGGATGGGAATTTGTTCTAAGAAATTGATTTTTGTTTTTGAAAGGAATCGGGAATTGGAAAACTGAAATTGGAATTCGATAATACGGGGTCGGGTTTTGGGGTCGAACGTCGAAAGACAGCAAACTACTTTCACACTCTTTTTCTAAAACAGAAAATTTAGGAGACTCAAAATACTGAGAATCATGGAGAACGAAGCAAATTAATTCTTCGTTCAAATAAATCAATTTAAGCAATTTTTTCTTATGCAATCAGTAATTTAAAAATTGTTCGTGCTACAGGGCTCTTCTTTAATAAAAAAAAAGTGATTGTTCTAAATTCTCCTGAATTTTTTACTTAATACTGTGGGATAAAAATGTCTGGATTTGAGGGTGGTTTTTCTATCTTTAAAGCAGCCAATTAAATCAATAGGGTGATCCTCGTTTCCCAAAAGAACACAGAAACCTTTGCAATCTGCTGAGTATTTATCTCTTATGGCTCTCCCCCCTTGTGAATGATACTTTGCAAGCATATTTTTACCTGAAAAATACAACTTTATCATTCGTGGAGCGACGAGCAATATTCCAAAATGTTTCAACCAGAAATAACTTAAGTTATAATTCAATAATTTTTGTTTTAAACTAGCCAATAAATGGAGAACAACACCTTGCTCCGTGTCTTTATTAAGCTTTAAGTCATATCGTTATTTTCCAATTCTACATCACCAATGTATCGATTGACTCTACCTTTTAACAAGGTTGAAGAATGTCCATTAACTTAACGCCCGACCACCTTTATACTAACGGAACGAGTCAAGTCGAGCATTAATTGGAAGCTGAATAAATTTAAAATAACCCAAAGATAATCCGGAATAACAGACCCAATATTAAAATTTTTTAAATTTTCCTTTATCGCCTCCCGCATCACATCCCACTTTTACATTTTAATTTTAAACAGAATGGGTGAGTCTGATTCGTTTGTACGCTAACGAAACATTTTGACTTTTTTTTGTTCAACGCACATTAATGCTTCATCACTGCTGCATTCATGCGAACGTTCTTGCTTCGTTTATAGATCGAGACAGTAGCAGCTGAAGGGCTTCCTTGTTTTCATGATTTCGCGGAAAACCTCAAATGACCATAATTAAATGACCCACATAATGTTAGTACACTGACTGACTCACTGTACACTAAAGACGCCTTGGTGCATGCTGCTGGTTCCAGCTTGTATGAAGAGGAACGAAATTACTCAGTTCCGCACAATGAACATAATAAAAGAAACACACACACATACAAAGAAACATTTTAATCAGAATAATCAGCTCTTTAATTTTCCGGTATTAAAATAAAGTTAGTGACGTCGCTCGTCGGTATTGCTGGGGGGTGGGCTTGGCGAAGAATGTTAAATCATGCTAAGAACAGCATGTGCTTAAACTTTAAACATGGCTAAGCTATAAATCACAGCACAAGCTGAAGAACTTTTTAAAGATTCCTCGTTTGTTTTAAGACCACCCTGTGAGTCTGGCGGTAATGTTATGAAGAGAAAGAAAGAGTTAATCATATTCTGCACTTGCTTGCAGATTCCTTTACATTCGTCTGTGTTATCTGTATCATTTCATGCATTCTTTGAATTACAAGGAGTAAGCATTGCGCTTGCTCCACTTGTAACGGCGACGATATGGCGACGTGCGTCGCGTCGGTCTATGGTCGACATCGACAAAAAGTACATATTCTGAATTAAACAGCGGGCGGTCCGTCCCCGCGACTTGAAACTGCAATAACAACCTATAGGTACATATGAAATTATGATTTAATTTCGCTCATGCTATCAACGAGCTTCTGTTTTTTACATTTGTGCAAGTGTGGAGGCGAAGTTGTTTTAATGGCGAACCACCGACATTATTACTGTGGACTGTGTTGGGACAAGGCGAAGGATATTTTGCACTCTGAGTGGAAAAGAAAAAGTACTGAAAGACGAATGATAAAAAAGGCAAAGATTTAAATAGCTTTATCCGATTACAAAAGGCAAAGGGTTAGCATTCAGCAAACAAAAATATTATTTTTATAATTTCGTTCCAGCTTTGCTTGGCCCAGGACTGCTGCAAAAGAGCCGAAGATGGGGCTTCGGACTGTGAAAGGAGTTAATGACAATAATGTTGCAAAGATCATTTTGTGAGTTGTTTAGTTTACGAATAATAAAAATATTAAGCAAAAAAAACACCACCAAACAAACGCATAAGCTAATAGGCGCAATAGGATGATGCTGGTGGGTTATAGATGGTTTGTACTTTGTACTCGTATAATAGAATAGCCGGATGCCGGAAATTATATTCTCACAACGAAGCATTCGGAAAGGACCTTCCACCCGCATTCATCGGAGAGTAAAGGTAGGCTAATGCAAATGTTTGGTTTCTTGTGTAGGTATGCCATGGACTTTTCATTTATTCAGGGCTTTAAAGCGCACACAAATTTGTTTCTTTTATTTTGGGAATGGTGGTGAATGTATATGTTTTTTTCTCTTTCATTGTTGATTTTTGGAGAAGGCGATAAGATGATTTTATTGCTGATTGTGTTGTTGTTATAAGTTGATGCCTGAAGTGTTTTTGAATCTTTTTTTTTACGCTGAACTGGACTCGCTCAACATTCTGAGAGACATTGTGAGAATTATTATTGATTTTTTTTTTTGTAACTGCGTTCGTACAAAATGGAACCTTACTTTCGGGTTTTACCCATTAAGCAAAGGGAAATTTAAGTGGGAAGGTTCGTTGGACGGGTTTTTTGGTAATTTTGTTTGACTTTTTTTTTGTCGTTTGAATGAATTGTACTTAGGGGTTAGAGCATTTACCTTTTTACCTTTTTGTTGAGGCTAATGCGGCTATTATGGAAAGTTAAACGCTGAATTTGATGTAGTTTAAAAACGTTGAAATGTCACTTTGTTTAAGGGTCTTTGGATGGCTTTAACTTGTAAGTAGTTTGACTGTTGGCGAAAGTTAGAAATAATTTTATTAAACTCTGTTTTTTTTTTTTTTGATTCAAGGTAATATACAGGGTGATTCACGAGCGCTGTGCCAAAAAACTAGAGCGTGTAGGTTGAGTTGAGACAAGAAAAAAATTGTATGGGAGGGGGGGGATCTATTCCCCCCCGTTTAGCCGGGAGGGGCAATTTTCTGAAAAATTGACTTATTTTGTAAAAAAAATATTAAAAATCAACGGCTTCGTTTACAACACCGAACTATACCTTTCTGAAAAGCCAAAAACTTTTTCTTTCACCTTGTTTTTAAATTAAATTGTTTTAACGAATAATTTAAAAAACATAAATTTTCAAACTCAAAATTTTCAAAAAAAAAAAGCAAAAAAAAAAACATTTTTGAACTAATTTTTTTAAAAAATTTATGTAATTAAGTAAGTACTAATTTTGTTTTCAAAATTCAATGTTTTTGTTAACTTTTAGTCGAAAACAGAAAACCGGATGCAAAAATTTCTTTTCGTTTTTGAGAAATTAAAAAAAAAACCAAAACCACTTTTTTCTAAGAAAATCTTTGTTTTTATTTTTACCTATCTGGACTTTTAGTTTAATTTATTAGTTTAATTTATAAATTTAATTTTTTTGTAATTGGAGTTTTATGAGGACTCAAAAAGTAGAAAAGTATTGGATTTTCCCTGGATTATTCATTTTGTTCATTGATAACGTCTGCCATTGACCTTTCACTTCTAGCTCTCTCTGCTCTGGTCGGCGGATTCTTGAAAACATGCTACGACTTGGGCGCCATCTATTGGAATACCTCGACAACATGTTAACCCGTAGCAGAAGTTCCTGTCCGCTCACTCTTCTCGAGCGTATGAGTTTGTTATTGTTATGTGTTGATGAGTTAATATTTTAATTGTAAATGGTTGTTTAGTAAATATCCGATGCCTTTTATTTACCTTAAGGTTGTTAATTGTTTTTTTTTTATTCAAGAAAAATTGCGGTTTAATTATCTTAAGCCCCGTGCAGGTAGAACCCTTCGCCGGCGAGTGGCCGCGGCCCCAGGATAGTAAGAAAAAATTGGAGGTCAGTTTTCAGACGTTATCAATGAACAAAATGGTTAATCCAGGGATAATGTAATATTTTTCTACTTTATTGAGCCCTCATAAAACTCCAATTACAAAAAAATTCAATTTATAAATTAAACTAATAAATTAAACTAGAAGTCCAGATAGGTAAAAATAAAAACAAAGATTTTCTTAGAAAAAAGTGGTTTTGGTTTTTTTTTTAATTTCTCAAAAACGAAAAGAAATGTTTGCATCCGGTTTTCTGTTTTCAACTAAAAATTAACAAAGACATTGAATTTTGAAAACAAAATTAGTACTTAAATACATAAAATTTTTAAAAAAATTAGTTCAAAAATGTTTTTTTTGCTTTTTTTTGAAAATTTTGAGTTTGAAAATTTATTTTTTTAAACTATTCGTTAAAACAATTTAATTTAAAAACAAGGTGAAAGAAAATTTTTTTGGCTTTTCAGAAAGGTATAGCTCAGTGTTGAAAACGAAGCCGTTGATTTTTAATATTTTTTTTACAAAATAAGTCAATTTTTCAGAAAATTGCCCCACTCCCGACTAAAGGGGGGGGGGGGAATAGACCCCCCCCCTCCCATACGATTTTTTTCTTGTCTCAACTCAACCTACGCGCTCTAGCTTTTTGGCACAACGCTCCTGAATCACCCTGTATATTGAAGAGCTCAAAAAGAGCGGCAACGTAGGCTGCGCGGGTTCAGGTAGTACCTGTACTATAGTAGTATATTGTAAGGCAAATGGAAAAGTAGATTCAATCCTTTGTACTTGTAGTCATTTCATTAAACCATTTCCATTTTCCACCCCCAAAAATTGTATTGTCGATCACACTCACTGTTTTGGTGGTTCACGTCATTCAGTTGAGAATTATCAAGTAGTGCAGTTGTGTTTCGTTCAAGTGATGTCAACTATTGAAACAATAAGAACAATTAAAGAAATAATAAAGGAGGTGCGTTTCGCAAACACAAACAACAAAGGTGTAAGATACATCACGTAACGTTCGTGAAAGATTCTCGATCGTGTGCATGTTGGTCTCCTGGTTTGTTTTTATTCACGAGCATTGGAAGTACCTACATAAACCCTTCACATGACGACCGTTAGAAAAACAGGATCGTATGTGTGTAGGTCTCCTGGCTTCATTTTGAACATTGGTGTAAATCCATCAGTTTAAATGTTGGATGGTCGCTTGGCTCTGTATTGGTTGATGTATATCTCATTAGTTTAACATCCACCGGTTCCCCTGCGAGTGAGAGGCGCAATGGTGTGTGAGGTGGTCGCCTGGAGAATTGTCAACAATACATTTATTTTTGTTACTGCCGTAGCAAGTTCGAATAAGAATAGAATACAATATCTAGTGTAACGCAGCATATTGTATTGTGTTAACCCCTTAATGTTTTATAAAGATATATTGTGTTAACCCCTTAATGTTTTATAAACATTCCTGTAGCCTGTACATTCCTGTACATTGCTGTTCATTCTTTGTGAGGCCTCCAATCGTGACGGAGCTAATTAATAAAAGATATTATAAATATTGTGTAATAATTGGTTTTTGAGTTTGTCGATTTCTGTGGAATAGATAAGTTTATAAGAGTTCAGAAGTGGGATAACCTAACAAAAACGTTTAATTTGTGTGTTTCGAAGCAAAAATAAAAAAAGGGTGAACAAAATAAATTAAAAAAAAGGAGTCCTGTGTGTCGGTGGAAACTATTTCTATAAAAAAAGAAAGAAAAGCATAAGGTAAGAAAAAATAAACGATTTAGAAAAAAAAAGAAAAAAAAAGAGAAATATGTAGAACGAAATATTTACAAAGAAAAGCATTACATGAAACAAAAAAAAAAACTGTTTAGAAACAAAAAGAAACGATTAAAAAGAAAAAAAAGCGAAATATCTAGAACGAAATATTTTAGGAAAAAAAAAACGATTGAAAAAAAAACCGAAGCGAAAAATGATGAACGAAACATTTAAAAAAAAGAGAGAAAAAGAAGAAGCGAAATATGTATATGTATGTAGCCAATTATATTTTCAAAAAAAAAAAAAAACGGTAAGCAAACTATGATTTCTTTTTGAATCTTTACGAAATAGGGCGAAATTTGTATATAATGTACGTAGCCAATTATATAAAAAAAACGATAAGCAAACTATGATTTCTTTTGAATCTTAACGAAAAAAAACACATGTACTGTTAACGAAACGGTTGTATGTATTTGTATTCCCTTTTTGTTTTGATTTTATTTTCTTAGCAGCTGAATTAAAGACAATTGCTATGGATATGGAGCCTGAGCCTGTGTCGAAAAGGAGAAAACGGGGAACTCGCACACATACAGCTGTACGCGATAGTCTGGAATGTGTCGATAATTTAACCGGTAAACGCTTTGCCCATTATGCTTGCTTTATTATTATACATGTATTGACTGGACACGTCGATCCAAATTTCGTTCATGTGTCAGCATGTCTGTATGGTGAAGTATTTTTTTTCTTCTTCTCTTTCTTCCTCTTTTCGTAATAAAATTGCCTTGTTGTTTATTAGTTTTATTTTACACCTCTAAGTCATTTTTTTCTTACACCATTGGGTTTGATCTGTGTGTGTTATTCGACTGTTGATTTGGCATTACAACGATAGAACAAAAAATAAAAACTATGGCAGCCACAACATTAAGAGAATGTTTGAGAAAAAGAAGACTGGAAGTACTGGAAGTATCGGGAAAAGTGTCGGAATTGCGTGACAGACAACAGACTTTTGAGAGAAGTAAATGGCAATTTTTCGAATGTGTTAGGAGAACAGACAGAGGTAGAAAAATTGAAAGCAAAAGTAAGAGAGCTTTACAGTGTTACCGCGGGGACACTATAGTGCCAAAAGGGACTCATTTTTTTTAACTTGACTCAGGGACTCACAAATTTTAGATTTGGCTAATTTTTTACGAATCCAAGTTTCGTCTTATTAAAAATAACTCATCTTTACTCTGAAGTCAATGTTAATTAATATTTTCTAAAACTTGGTTCCATTTAGATAATAGAGAAAATTAATTTTGAGATGAATGGATAGTGTAAACTTAGCTTTTATTTCTTTCCTGAACACCTGAACTCTGTTTCAGCATTCAAAAATTTTCTTTGATTCACTCATAAGGCTAAAAACACACCAAATCAGACAAGACGTCTTTTTGTCTTAAGACAAAAAATCGTGTCGGATTCTAACCCACACCGAGGACGACAAAGACAAAATGTCTTCCCAGTAGGAAATTTGAAAAAGATCACCGATGAATCACCAACTTCTTCCTCGGTGAATGGAAGCTACACCCTTTGAAAACTTGGTGAAAACATCAATGATATTAACATGGGGATTGGAATGGTGTTCACCAAGTGACGTGTTTTGTGTTTTCCTTAATGCATTGCATTAAGCATTGAACTGTGTATTCATAATCGAATATTTTCGAGTGATTTCATAAGGCGAGCTTATGTTAATCATTCATCGCTACAAAATGAAGTTGTGAAAAATATTGTGAATGTGTATCAAGGAAGTTATACCATAAATTTGGTTTCTAAATTCATCATCGAATTTTTTGACTCAGAAATCTTGAAAAGTTAAAGAATACCAATTTATAAAAAAAAGTGTCATGTTAGTTTCAAATTGTTTATATTATTTATAAATATTAGGAATAAACATTAGGAAACATAAAAAAAACAAACAAATAATATTGAAGTGAAATTACTAATTAATATGTTGTATTATAATAAAAACAAAAAATAAATTAAATTCAATTCAATTGTTTAAAATAATATTATAATAAGAACATAAAAAACGAAAAAAAATGAAGAAAATAATATTATAATAAAACAAAAAAAAAAACAAGCAAAATCAAAATTTTTGGAATTTTTAAAAGTTTGAAGTATTGATTTTTAATGCCTCCTCTCTTTTTTTTCGGCGGCAGCTTTTTTGAAGTGCAGGTTTTTAATTCTTTTAAACCCTTACTCTATGGATTTTCGATAAACCAGTTGTGCTGATGGACCATCACATTTCACAGCATCTGAAAAAAAAATGGATACTTTCAATTGGGTTTTACAAATAAATGTGTATTCAACCTTACTAAATAAACATAAATTGATGTTCGTAAGAGTCCGAAAAGGATGTTTGCCATTTGCTCCATCATAATTAAATTCCATGGCAATCTCTGAAGAAATTATATTTCTTTAAGCTTATTCCAGTCCTCCTCCTGATGCCCCAACAATTTTCTTGAAGATATCGGTCTACAAAATTAATAAAAAGTTAGTAGCATAAATGTTAGAAGCTCTTTCTTTGTTGACTGAAGATTTAAGTCTAAAGATTATCCCCCTAATTTATAATCAAATCCTTAAAATCTTAAATTTATTTCATGACAAATTTTCAGTTTTTGATTCTTTTGAAGTCTGTTTAAGATTTTCAAGACTCTGAAATTGAAATATCTTAAACAGACTTAAGAAGATTTAAAAAATGAGAATTTCTCATTATAAATAAGGGGTATAGGTATTTTTTTTTTTGACAAATGTATACTTACGTATTTCTTTGGATCCTCTTCGGCTTTTTTTTTGAGGTCGTCAAGTTCCAAAATTGTTTTCAATGGAAAATTTTACGATGCTTCATTTTCGTTTATTTTATCATATTTGATTGCTTGTTTTATAATAGCTGTGAGTTCACAAAAGCCATTTTGGAGCTGTTCGACGGTGGCACGCAAATATTTTATATCACTTCGCATTTCTTCAATGATATTATCTTGATGCGTCTATTTAAAAAAGAAAGAAAGTAGGAAAGTTAAAATTTAATGTTCTTATTAACTTAAATAAAAAAAAAAAAACAATAATTACCGTTTTCTTAAAAATCCGCCTAGGTTGTTTAGTGGGCGAATATTCATGCCTAGTCTGGTAAGTTTTAGGTACAACCCTTCTAACCATGCGGTGTCGAAGGCCTTCTCTAAATCAACCAGAACAGCACCCGTGCATTGTTTCTTGGACTTGTTCCATTGGATATCAGAAACGAGCTTAGACGCGGCATGAATAGTGTCATGTCCTGCCTTGAACCCGAACTGATTATCCGGAATTATACTGTTGTCCGCAGCCCACTCAGCCAGAGCCCTATTGATTACCTTTTCGAATACCTTGCTGATGCTTGGAAGAAGACTTATTGACCGGAGATTTGAAGGATTGGAGTTGTCCTTTCCCTTTTTCGGGAGAGGATGAACCACAGCGGTCTTCCAACGCTCTGGATAATATGCATTATTCAACGCGTTGTTGAACAGAGTGGTGTAGATGTCTTTTGCCTCAATCGGTAAGTGTCTTAGTACAATATTGGATATACCGTTGACACCTGCTGACTTCTTTTTCTTTATTGAATCGAAGATGAGCTAGAGTTCTACCTTCGTGATGAGCAAGGGACTTGGGCCCGTTCGTTCGGCGATTATAGCGTTTGCTAAGAAATCGTCATCAAACCGGGTAAAACCACGATTCTCGGATCGCCAATGCGAAATATCATTCCTCAGGTAGAAGTGATGAAGTAAGGCTCTGTTCTCCAGGTCGTGGTTCGGGCGAGTGCAAGCATTCACCTTATACACTTGCTGGAAAGCAGCATCAACTGTCTCCACTTTCTCCTGCGGATCTTCAATCACAAAGAAGTCATCGTCCAAGACGGCTTCCTCAGGATCAATTTGCGCTGTCAGGAGAACGTCTCTGTTCTCTATAGTCCCTTGGAGTTTTAGGCACGGAAGGTCGTTCTGATTGTTTTTTCTAAATATCTTATTGATTTTGGGAAACATACTCGGGTCGCTAGAATTAACGGCCCGAATTTTGTTGTCCCAAAACAAATTGATAGATAGTCTATAGTTCTCTTTAATCAGTTGGTTGGTGTTTTTGATCGACGACTTCAGTGCCCTAATCTCCTGGTCGTGTGGGTCTGTGAAGCGTCTGTACAAGTTTTTCAGTCTTGTCAATAGTCCACTTTTGTGTCTGTGAAGTGCGTCTATAGTCGCAGGCAAGACATGAACTGCACACTGATGCCTCTTCGATTGGGTTATCAGGAATTTTGATGCAAGAAGAAAAAGGGCTGTTAAGACCAGTGCAGTATTTTAGCCGCAAGACAAGCGGTTGTGAGGCTGGCTATTCAAGTTTCGAGCTGGAAGTCCTTGCAATCGTGGAAAGCCTTGAACGTTTTAGGATCTATGTATTGGGCAAGCACATTAACATTGTCACAAATTGCCAAGCCATTCAAACCCTTAAGAACAGTACAACTCTAAATAGACGTATAGCAAGATGGTGGCTGCGCCTTTCGGAGTTCGACTACACAATTCAACATAGGCAAGGTAATCAAATGCAACACGTTGATGCCTTAAGTCGACAAGCCAAAATCAAAAATACAACCAATAACACAAATCAGGTCCTTAAAATCACGACTGGGTCGTATCGCTTCAAAGCCAAGACCCAAAACTAGTTGAAATAATCGATAAATTGAAAACCAATGAGATAAACACCGAAACAAAGCAACTTCGAATTGATTACACGCTTAAGAACAACAAGTTATTCCGTAACGTTAACAAACATAAAATGTGGGTTGTTCCTTCTGGCGTTCGCTGGCAAATTGTCCGAAGTTTCCACAACGAAAGAGGACATTTTGGTGTGGAAAAAACATTGCAACAGATTAGTTCATCATTTTAGTTTCCCAGAATGCGATAATACATAACCAAATACATACGTGCATGTGTTGAATGTTGCTACGGGAGGAAAGAAGGAGGGCGAACTTCATGTTTCGGAGACCATACCTATTACCTTTCATTGCATCCATCTAGATAATTTAGGTCCATTTGTAAAAAGTTCAAGCGGAAATCAATATGTAATCGTACTCATCGATGCTTTCACGAAATTCGTCTGGTTTAAAGCAGTACGGGATACAAAAACCTCTCACGTATTAAAATTTCTAAACGAATCAACACTTGTTTTTGGTTGTCCGACCAAGATTATAACTGATAGAGGTACATCTTATACTTTCAAAGCATTTGAAAACTATTGTGAAGATAACAGCATTCAACATATTAAAAATACCATGCCAAGGGCAAACGGACAAGTCGAACGTATGAATAGGATATTGCTAACTGGTATAACTACCATGACTGAGAAAGAAAGTGGACGAGACTGGGACAAAACTTTACGCAACATACAGTGGACGGTTAACAGCTCTAAAAATAACAGCATGGGGAAAAGCCCGAACAAACTTCTTTTTGATTTCAGACCTCGAGACATCTTACAAAACAAACTTCTGCTAGCCTTGCAAGATACCGAAGAACCTAAATCAAACAACGTAGTTGTCAACCGCATAGAAGCCTCCAAGATTATAGATGAACAAAAACTTAACTGAAAAATCCGGTACGATCGACGTTATAAGAAACCAATGAAGTACGAAAAAGACGATTTAGTAGTAGTTGAGGCTGAACCACCATCGACTGGTGAATCTCGAAAACTTGAGCCCAAATACCGAGGACCCTTCATTATTGCAGCAGTACTTCCAAACGACCGTTACGTAGTCGAAGATGTACCTGGAATACAGAGGTCAACACATCAGTTTATTCGTCTGAGAAAATCAAACCGTGTGGTGCCAAATAGATCCAGACGTTGACAACATGCAGGTGAAACGAGGACGTTTACATCACAGGATGGCCGAATGTAACGCAGCATATTGTATTGTGTATTGATCTGTATTTCAAATTTGTACACAAAAATTTAAATGAACCCAAAATCTGCTTACTTCAGCCTTCGCTTACAACAAATGCTTCTGCAGATATAGCCCGGATAGTTTTAAGTCCAATCATCAATGACGTCACCGTAAACAGCCGTAAATACTTTAAATAAGCAAAGTAAGTTAAACTTGCCTTTCTTGTTTTTTTTTTGTGGTATAAGAAACTGAGCCCCCCACCCTATTCCCTTAACAAAGAATCAGAAGAACCAAGAACCTCACTCATACGTAGATAAACTGTCATGTTTTTTTAGGTACTTATTTTGAAAAGAAGTAAACATTTTTCACCTTCCTGTCCTTGTTGACCAACTCCGATTCTCAGTAAACCAAATTTATACTACTTATTGTAGGTACACTTTTTTTATTATTGGAATATAAATCAGAGAAATCGTTAATGCTTATCCCTTATGCGTTATGGCGTATTTAAATTACTTGAAATGATAAAGTAGTGCCCTTTGTAGTGATAATACAAAAGAACCCAAAAACACAAAAAAATAAACCATATAAATTCATCGCCCCAAGGATCACATTTGAGTTCATATTACATGCGAGAAAACTGTTAGTTTTTTTATAACACTGTTGAGATACCATGAAACCCAAACGGGGTTGAGTTTTGAAAAAAAGAAAGAAGGGAAGGATAAAAAAAATCAATTGAAAATATAATATTTCATTTAAGTCTGAGATAAAGCTTTTTTTTAAAAGCGACAATTGGCTTTCTTCACTTTGTTGAAATTGGCTATCCTCTATTCTCCCTTTTCCAGCTCTCAAAATTGAGCCAAATAAATTTTAGGTTCTCTTTAAAATGACTGCAAGTAATAGAAACACTTCCTTTCAGAAATTTCTTCAATATTATGGGATGGTATTTTCGATTACCAAATATTTCAGCTTAAAAATTGTGAGCTGAATGTAACAGAATGATCGATAACGCACTTTAAATCGAAATGTCATCAGATAAAATTCTTTCGGTATTGATGTTGTTGTTCTAGTGGTTCTGAAAGCAAAACATTGACTTAGTGTACCAATCTGTTAAAGTAACAGCTGGAGACGCACGGAGGGAAGACACATTCACATGACTGTTTGGTTCAATTGAAGCAAACGTTGGCAGCGTGTAGCATTGTTAAAGGAGAGGTTATATTTTTAAGTCCTCGTATGCAATTTGTTTTCATAGAGAATGTTTTCAAAGGATTTCATGTTTAAGCTCTGGAAATGTGTTAAAAGGTTTCTTTCTTCTGGGTTTCTGGCAATTTAAATCCTTAGAGACGCAATTTTTTGAGAATGCTAGAAATTGCACGAAAAGAGTTTTGGGAAACTTCAAAATAATTTAAAACCTACAAATCTGAGCTTGGAGTTTCAAGGTCAATTATGCATACGGGAAAAAGAGTTGATATAATGGATCTAAGACCATTGCCTTTAGGAGTCCCTCTTTTAGAAGCTTAAAAGAATGATGTCAACAAACTTCTCAAACACCATTGTGGAGAAAAATGAAGAGAAATCGAAGACTTAAAATTTTACAAGGAAATTATCGATTCAGAAGTTTTGCAAGATGCTGAGGATGTACCAGAACCAGATGGAGTCTGTGAGTTTCTTGAAGAAACTCAGTATTGCTGGGTTAAGTCATTTCCTAAAAGTTTACTTTTTGTTCCAAAGTTCAAATGAAAACAAACATAATTGCTGTGAATTATTTTTATGTATACACATAAGTTTTTGAAGAAACAGTATTATTTATTTATTTTATTTCTTATTTTTTATTATAGCTGTTAAAAAAGTTTTAGTGAATATCAATAAAACAAAACTTTTCGTTTCTTAATTTTTGTCTTTTTTTAGAATCAAAAAGGTACTATTTAAATAACTTGTTTTCAAAATGCGCTAAATAAGTTTTTAAAAAACAAAACTGGATATAAAAATATATCCTTTTATTCTTTTTTTTAGTCAATCTTATACAAAAAGCGTCCACCAATCAAACAAAATTTTATGCATTGAATTATCTTAAATACATATTTTAGAAACTACATGTTCTTGCCCTTTTACTCGATTTCATATTTCAATTTTTTAGCCTGTGTTTGATAATAACGACACAATACTCACAAAAAATGTCTACAAAACTGCTTTAAAGGTTTTCTGAAGGTTCAGGAAGTTGATGAGACGTGGACAAATATTTTTTGATTGCGGAATTCAGACCGTGTAAGCAAATAATCTCTGTAGGCAGCTAGCTAAGGACCGAGCTAATTGAAAACTCTTGTTGTCGTCGCCCGAGAATTGGTTTGTTCCATACGCCATTGGCACTTTTTCGAGAAAAACGCATTTAAAGGTTCGCGTGCTTAGTACTCCGAAACTGTGCGATAGGATTTTTTTTTTATTTTTTTAAATTGAAGTTAGTCTTATTAAAACTTCACCTACCAATTTTCAAAATGTTTTGCCTTACCGTTAACAAGATACCTTTATCAGCACAAAAGTCTACTTTTTTGGCTTGTGTCCCACCCACCTCATACATTTTGAAAATGATTTGTTTTTCCATACACGTGGGACACACAAAAATGGATATGGCACAAACCAATTTTCATCAATGCATAATGTGAAAGGCAAGAATGTATGTAGCTGGATGCTAAAATTTTAAAAGAAAATCGATTATATCTTTTTTTTTAACATTTTTCTTTAAAAATAAAAAATAAATAAAATTAAAGCAGTTCTACTGCGCTATCACAAAGTTTAGGCATATAAATCGTACTTTTAACAAGCCGAATGCATTTTCAACTACCATTCTTGTAGCTGAATGCAGGTTGTTAAATGCTAGATGTTGGTCCGTAAGTTAGCCGTAGTCCTTGTAAGGTGGAACTATTTTGAAGCAAGGTAGGATGAATCACCCAACAGAAATGTATTGTTGAACAACAATTGGGCAAAGTAAGAGTGAGCTCTTCTATACAAAGCCGATCTTCGCAAAACACGACTATTGTTAAATACTTTGTATGAGAAAATACTTGAATAATTTAATGAAACTTAGATGTATATGAGTCAGGAAATAATTATGTTTTGAAAAAGCAAAATTATATTTTTCAGTTGTTTGTCAAGCTTTCAATCAATAAGTTCTTTAATAAATTCTTAAATTGAAAATATAAAAACTTATTTATTCTGAGGTTATGGGCCCAGGATACAGCTATTAAGAAGAAGACTAATTATTTCAAGAATTTTCGAGGACTTGGAATATTTTCAAGAATTGTCAAGATTCAAGGACTTGAAATAGAATTTTTGTTTTTTCACTGCTGGGTATTTTTCAATTTGAAGAAGAAGAAAAGATAAGATGGATAATTCTTGCACATTCAAAATTCCAATTTTTGATGGCACGAATTTCAATAATTGGAAATTTCGTGTGGGTATTTTATTATATGAAAGACTCCTACGTAAATACATCGAGCAAGATTTGGAATCTATTCTTAGAGACGTAACCGACGACGCTGTTCGCAGGAAGATAGTTTCTGAAGAAAAGAAATGCATCTCAATCTTAGTCCAAACCATTAATGATGGACAGTTAGAAATTATTAAAGATAAAACAACTGCAAAGGAGATGTTTGATGCATTGACAAGCATTTTCGAAAGAAAAAGCATTGCAAGCCAATTGCTGTTAAGGAAGCAAATTCTTTTAATGAGGTATGACGAGAGTGAGGATATAATCGATCATTTTCTTCGTTTCGAAACGAAAGTTCGACAACTTAAGTCAACTGGAGCACAGATGGAAGAACTAGATGTCATAGTTCATTTGTTGCTCACCCTACCTGCAAGCTATGAAAATTTAGTGACTGCGCTGGAAACGATGAAACAAGACGATCTTACTCTGGAATTCGTAAAAACTCGTTTGATGGATGAATTTAATAAAAGAAAAGGTGGAGCATCTTCAAGTTGAACTGAACCTGGTGCAATGGCTGTTAAAAGCAAAAAGAAGCAACTTATTTGCTATAACTGTGGTAAGCCTGGCCACATAAGAAGCAAATGTTTATCCAAACGAAAAAAGGATGAAGCCAGAAATTTTTCAAAGAAGAGCTCGTCAATGTGTGCTATGGAAGATGAAGACCATGAACATGAAGCACAGATGTCTAAATCCTCGGACAATCAAGTAAAGTTTGTCTTGGATTCGGGAGCTACTCAACATATGGTGAACAATAAAGAATATTTTGACTATTTGAAGAATATTGAGAATATCCAAATATCAGTCGCGAAGAAGAATGAAACCATAACTGCGAATCAAATTGGCGATATATCCGTTAAAACCTCTGATGATGGCTCTCCGAAAAAGATGTCGAATGTTTTATTTGTAGAAGACTTGAAGTGCAACCTGATGTCGATTCGAAGTTTAGCAAGTAAAGGATACAGCATTCGTTTTGAGGGAGATCATGCATATGCATCGCTCAATGGTGAACTTGTATTTGAAGCACATGCTAGAGGAAAATTGTATGAAGTAGTTTTTATTCTTGCTAAACATTTTGCTGGTATCTCAGGTGAGCAAAATTCATCGCAACTTTTATGGCACTATAGGTTGGCGCATTTGAACGAGTCTGACCTAAAGAAGTTAGTGTGTCGTCAAATGGGAAAGGGCTTAGAACAGGTAAATTTTAATCTTGAATCCAAATTCTGTGAGTCGTGTGTGGTTGGAAAACAAACACGAGGTTCATTTCCAAAGAACAAAAGCATAAGGTCCACCCGAATACTGGAGTTGATTCATAGTGATGTATGTGGTCCTATGACAGTTCCTGCCTATGATGGGTCTCGATATTTTGTTTCCTTCACGGATGACTACTCAAGAGCATCAATGATTTATTGTATTGAACGGAAATGTGAAGTATTGGACAAGTTCAAGGAGTTTGTAGCTATGTCCGAAGCATTACATTCTCTCAAAGTTGTCAAGTTGAAAACTGATAATGGTGGAGAGTATAGTTAATTTGAGTTCAAGAAATTCTGCCAATCTAAAGGTATTCAGTTAATGTACACTGTTCCATATAATCCAGAAATGAACTCTGTTGCTGAACGACTAAACCGTACACTTCAAGAAAAAGCTCGAACAATGCTTTTGGCAAGTGGATTAGATCAGAAGTTCTGGAATGAAGCTATACTTACCGCCAACTATACGAAGAATCGTTCACTTGAAAGTCATACTCCGGCTGAGATATGGTTTGGAAGAAAACCAGAGTTGTCTCACCTACGGATATTTGGTTCAGAATGTTACAATTTTGAACCAAAGGAAAAACGGTCGAAGTTCGCTGCAAAATCAAGAAAATGCTTAATGCTTGGGTACACATCTTCAGTTGGTTCTTATCGTCTATGGGACATTGAGGGAGCGAAATTTGTTATTGGAAGGAATGTAACTTTCAACGAAGATTCTGTCCTTAAAAGAACAAGAATAGCAGAAATAACAAATTCAGAGGCGGAGAATCAGACTCAAGAAAAAGAAGTAGATGTTCAAATACAAGTACAAGATAGTGAAGTCCACAGTCAAGATTCAGAGGGGGCTAGTGAAGAATTTTCTGATTGTCAAGGTGACGTTTTTCAAAGCAATGATTTTGATCTTGAACAAAATTATCCAAGAAGAAGTGGCCGTATTCGACGACAACCGGAAAGATTTGGTGATTGCATTCTAGATAAGGAAGTGGGCCATGAAGACGCTCACTTTGCTTTAGCAGCTGAACAGTATGTTGATGAAGATCCAAGAACAATTGCTGAAGCAAGAGCTAGAGATGATTGGCCAGAATGGGAAAAAGCTTTTCAAAGTGAGTACAAATCTTTAATGAAAAATAAAACTTGGTCTATATGTAACTTACCAGAGCATAGAAAACCCTTAACTAGTAAGTGGGTATTTCATTTAAAACATAAGGCTGATGGAGCAATTGACAAATACAAAGCTCGTTTAGTTGCTCGTGGTTTAACTCAAAAAGAAGGCTTTGACTATATTGAAACCTATGCTCCCGTCACGAAGCTAGTGACCTTAAAAATACTTCTTTCAATCGCAAATCAAGGGGGAATGCATATCCATCAAATGGATGTCAAGAGTGCGTTCTTGAATGGGGTGTTATCAGAAGATATTTATATGCGACTTCCAGAAGGTATAGAAACAGGAAATCAAATTTGTAAATTGAATAAGGCAATTTATGGCTTGAAGCAAGCCCCGCGTGCATGGAATGAAAAATTCAATAGTTTTATGCTTAAGATTGGTTTTAAACGATGTTTGTCAGATCAATGCGTTTACGTGAAGAAACAAATTGATACCATATGCTATGTTCTTTTATATGTAGACGACATATTGCTATTTTGTAAAAATGTTGAAATAATTAACATTATTAAGCGTATGCTGTCGACTGAATTTGAAATGACAGACATGGGACAAGCAAGCTCTTTTCTTGGAATAGAAATAAGACAAAACATCGAACAAGGAACCATCGAACTAAGCCAACGTCATTATTTAACGAAGCTCTTACGAAAATTTTGGCATGGAAGCCTGTAAGCCAAGAACAACTCCATTGGAAAAGAGTTTACATATTGACGAAGGTGACAAAACGAATTGTTCAAATCATCCTTATCGTGAATTAATAGGGTGTTTAATTTATGCCACTATAACGACAAGGCCAGATTTATGTGCTGCCACCGGATATATGAGCCGTTTCCAAAGTTGTTTTAATGAAACTCATTTTAATTATGCGAAACAAATTTTGAGATACATTCGTGGAACATTAAACTTAAAAATGATTTATAAAAGGCAAGATTCATCGGAAACTCTGGTTTGTTTTTGTGATGCTGACTGGGGAGGTGACAAGAACGACCGAAAATCTACTTCGGGATTCGTTTTCAAACTTTTCGGTAACGCTGTGTGTTGGATGTCAAAGAAGCAGTCAACAGTTAGCCTGTCCTCAACAGAATCTGAGTTGATTGCATTGACTGAAACCATTTGTCAACTGAAGTGGATTCGAAAGCTGCTTGATGAACTTGAAGTACAGTGTCCAGCTCCAACAGTTATATACGAAGACAACAATTCATGTATAAAAATTGCTGAAGATGCAAAAGAGAGTAAACGAATGAAGCATTTAGATATCAAGTATTTCTTTATACGCGATGAAATTTTAAATGGTGTTGTCCGGCTCGAACAAAAATCAACTACCGATCAGTTGGCCGACATCATGACGAAAACGCTAGGAAGAAGTCTATTTTTGAAACATCGTCAAAATTTGAATTTGATAAATAATAATTGTTCATAAATTAATTTTATCCTAGTTAAGAATTTGTTTAATATGTTATTGTTTTGAAATTTTTTAAGATTTTGTTTTTAGTTTCTATTAAATTAAGAGGCGGTGTTAAATACTTTGTATGAGAAAATACTTGAATAATTTAATGAAACTTAGATGTATATGAGTCAGGAAATAATTATGTTTTGAAAAATCAAAATTATATTTTTCAGTTGTTTGTCAAGCTTTCAATCAATAAGTTCTTTAATAAATTCTTAAATTGAAAATACAAAAACTTATTTATTCTGAACTATCGTGTAAGGATCCTGGCTCGCCAACACAAATGTCAATGAATTTTTTTTTTCAGCATCGACGCCCCCTTGCAAAACAATGGTAAGGTTTTGCTTACGATTGTAATAGCACTCTTTGTTTAATTTTGGTGCAGCAATCGTAATATGCGTGCAATCAATGGCACCGATTACACCTCGTAGTTTCTTTTTTGCTTCGAACTGACGGCAGTTTTCAGAGATACGTTCTCCTTGTGGCCACTTTATATACACATCTGCTTTGGAAACAAGCCAGCTGCTTACTCGACCCACAACACCCCAGGCTGAAGATTTTGATACACCGAATAGATTCCCCAATTGCCTTAAAGTGATAGTGTTGCTTATCTACACTAATATATAAAGCTGAAGAGTTTGTTTGTTTGAACGCGGTAATCTCAGGAACTACTGGTTCGAATGGTATAATTCTTTTTGTGTTGGATGGTGCCTTAATCGACTTAGACATTAGGCTACTTACCATTAAGCTGTGACCAATAGCAGCGAAGAATCTGTGGAAAATGTGGAAAAAACGGCAAAAAATATACATTTTTCTACGTTTTAACGCACTTATCTCAGAAACTACTGGTTCGAATGGTATAATTCTTTTTGTGTTGGATGGTGCCTTAATCGACCTAGACATTAGGCTACTTAACATTAAGCTGTGACCAATAGCAGCGAAGAATCTGTGGAAAATGTGGAAAAAACGGCAAAAAATATACATTTTTCTGCGTTTTAACGCACTTATCTCAGGAACTGCTTTATGAAATTGAACCATTTTTTTAAAGTTGAATGGCCCATTTCTCAAGGAAGGCTTGAAGCTATATAAAATTTAGCTGCGACCAATAGGAGCGAAGAATTTGTGTAAAATGTGGAAAAAACGGCAAACGATACAATACAATACAATCTACATCTACATCTACACTAATATATAAAGCTGAAGAGTTTGTTTGTTTGAACGCGGTAATCTCAGGAACTACTGCTTCGAATGGTATAATTCTTTTTGTGTTGGATGGTGCCTTAATCGACTTAGACATTAGGCTACTTAACATTAAGCTGTGACCAATAGCAGCGAAGAATCTTTGGAAAGTATGGAAAAAAACGGCAAAAAATATACATTTTTCTTCGTTTTAACGCGCTTATCTCAGAAACTGCTTTTTAAATTGAACCATTTTTTTAAAGTTGAATGGTCCATTTATCAAGGAAGGCTTGAAGCTATATAAAATTTAGCTGCGACCAATAGGAGCGAAGAATTTGTGTAAAATGTGGAAAAAACGGCAAACGATACAATGCAATACAATCTACATCTACACTAATATATAAAGCTGAAGAGTTTGTTTGTTTGAACGCGGTAATCTCAGGAACTACTGGTTCGAATGGTATAATTCTTTTTGTGTTGGATGGTGCCTTAATCGACTTAGACATTAGGCTACTTAACATTAAGCTGTGACCAATAGCAGCGAAGAATCTGTGGAAAATGTGGAAAAAACGGCAAAAAATATACATTTTTCTACGTTTTAACGCACTTATCTCAGAAACTACTGATTCGAATGGTATAATTCTTTTTGTGTTGGATGGTGCCTTAATCGACTTAGACATTAGGCTACTTAACATTAAGCTGTGACCAATAGCAGCGAAGAATCTGTGGAAAATATGGAAAAAACGGCAAACAATATACATTTTTCTGCGTTTTAACGCGCTTATCTCAGGAACTGCTTTTTAAATTGAACCATTTTTTTTAAGTTGAATGGTCCATTTATCAAGGAAGGCTTGAAGCTATATTAAATTTAGCTGCGACCAATAGGAGCGAAGAATTTGTGTAAAATGTGGAAAAAACGGCAAACGATACAATACAATACAATCTACACTAATATATAAAGCTGAAGAGTTTGTTTGTTTGAACGCGGTAATCTGAGGAACTACTGGTTCGAATGGTATAATTATTTTTGTGTTGGATGGTGCCTTAATCGACTTAGACATTAGGCTACTTAACATTAAGCTTTGACCAATAGCAGCGAAGAATCTGTGGAAAATGTGGAAAAAACGGCAAACAATATACATTTTTCTGCGTTTTAACGCGCTTATCTCAGGAACTGCTTTTTAAATTGAACCATTTTTTTAAAGTTGAATGGTCCATTTATCAAGGAAGGCTTGAAGCTATATAAAATTTAGCTGCGACCAATAGGAGCGAAGAATTTGTGTAAAATGTGGAAAAAACGGCAAACGATACAATACAATACAATCTACATCTATATCTATACTAATACTAGCAGTTGCCCGCGACTTCGTCCGCTTCTCCCTCGTCCACCGGCCAGAGTATCGTCTCGACTTGTGCATCATGCGCGCGTGGGAATTTTGTTCGGAAGTTATTATAAAATTGCATTGCAGTCAACTCTCCCTAGGTCGTAATTCTCTTGAACTTGAAAAATTTGAGCATTTTTTATGATTCCCTTCAGTTCATACTTAAAGCATTCCCTTGGGTGAACTCTCCCTAATTATAATATCTCTATTAATTCTGCATCGTTTTTTTTTTGTTAAGTAAATTTTTTTTTTCTTTAAACTGAGCATATTTTTTAGGTAAGAAGTACACAAAATGACATGGTTTAAACACAATAATCTGCACAAATAGTGCAATCAATCACATTCACAAATCAATTGAACTCTCAAAATTCTAATTTGAGCAGTTAATAGGCCAGTTCCACCTAACAACATCTCACTGATATCTCAATGTCACCTTGACTGAGGCAAAATCATTTGGTGGAACATAATTCTCAGTTATCATTGAGATTTAATGGTTACCTTACTAATTGTTGCTGCACATAATGTCAGCCACGTCAAATAGCTGAGTGAGAAATCGAATCCAAAATAATTTCATCTCAGAGATCTCAGAAAAAAATCTCAGTTCTTACATTTCCACATATTCTTCGCTGCTATTGGTCGCAGCTTAATTTTAAGTGGAATAAGGCCTTCCCCTATTAAGTTCCTGAGATAAGCGCGTTAAAACGCAGAAAAATGTATATTTTTTGTCGTTTTTTCCATATTTTCCACAGATTCTTCGCTGCTATTGGTCACAGCTTAATGTTAAGTAGCCTAATGTCTAAGTCGATTAAGGCACCATCCAACACAAAAAGAATTATACCATTCGAACCAGTAGTTCCTGAGATTACCGCGTTCAAACAAACAAACTCTTCAGCTTTATATATTAGTGTAGATGTAGATTGTATTGCATTGTATCGTTTGCCGTTTTTTCCACATTTTACACAAATTCTTCGCTCCTATTAGGCGCAGCTAAATTTTATATAGCTTCAAGCCTTCCTTGATAAATGGACCATTCAACTTTAAAAAAATGGTTCAATTTAAAAAGCAGTTCCTGAGATAAGCGCGTTAAAACGAAGAAAAATGTATATTTTTTGCCGTTTTTTCCATATTTTCCAAAGATTCTTCGCTGCTATTGGTCACAGCTTAATGTTAAGTAGCCTAATGTCTAAGTCGATTTAGGCACCATCCAACACAAAAAGAATTATACCATTCGAACCAGTAGTTTCTGAGATAAGTGCGTTAAAACGTAGAAAAATGTATATTTTTTGCCGTTTTTTCCACATTTTCCACAGATTCTTCGCTGCTATTGGTCACAGCTTAATGGTAAGTAGCCTAATGTCTAAGTCGATTAAGGCACCATCCAACACAAAAAGAATTATACCATTCGAACCAGTAGTTCCTGAGATTACCGCGTTCAAACAAACAAACTCTTCAGCTTTATATATTAGTCTAGATGTAGATGTAGATTGTATTGTATTGTATCGTTTGCCGTTTTTTCCACATTTTACACAAATTCTTCGCTCCTATTGGTCGCAGCTAAATTTTATATAGCTTCAAGCCTTCCTTGAGAAATGGGCCATTCAACTTTAAAAAAATGGTTCAATTTCATAAAGCAGTTCCTGAGATAAGTGCGTTAAAACGCAGAAAAATGTATATTTTTTGCCGTTTTTTCCACATTTTCCACAGATTCTTCGCAGCTATTGGTCACAGCTTAATGTTAAGTAGCCTAATGTCTAAGTCGATTAAGGCACCATCCAACACAAAAAGAATTATACCATTCGAACCAGTAGTTCCTGAGATTACCGCGTTCAAACAAACAAACTCTTCAGCTTTATATATTAGTGTAGATGTAGATTGTATTGCATTGTATCGTTTGCCGTTTTTTCCACATTTTACACAAATTCTTCTCTCCTATTGGTCGCAGGTAAATTTTATATAGCTTCAAGCCTTCCTTGATAAATGGACCATTCAACTTTAAAAAAATGGTTCAATTTAAAAAGCAGTTCCTGAGATAAGCGCGTTAAAACGCAGAAAAATGTATATTTTTTGCCGTTTTTTTCCATATTTTCCACAGATTCTTCGCTGCTATTGGTCACAGCTTAATGTTAAGTAGCCTAATGTCTAAGTCGATTAAGGCACCATCCAACACAAAAAGAATTATACCATTCGAACCAGTAGTTCCTGAGATTACCGCGTTCAAACAAACAAACTCTTCAGCTTTATATATTAGTCTAGATGTAGATGTAGATTGTATTGTATTGTATCGTTTGCCGTTTTTTCCACATTTTACACAAATTCTTCGCTCCTATTGGTCGCAGCTAAATTTTATATAGCTTCAAGCCTTCCTTGAGAAATGGGCCATTCAACTTTAAAAAAATGGTTCAATTTCATAAAGCAGTTCCTGAGATAAGTGCGTTAAAACGCAGAAAAATGTATATTTTTTGCCGTTTTTTCCACATTTTCCACAGATTCTTCGCAGCTATTGGTCACAGCTTAATGTTAAGTAGCCTAATGTCTAAGTCGATTAAGGCACCATCCAACACAAAAAGAATTATACCATTCGAACCAGTAGTTCCTGAGATTACCGCGTTCAAACAAACAAACTCTTCAGCTTTATATATTAGTGTAGATATAAAGCTGAAGAGTTTGTTTGTTTGAACGCGGTAATCTCAGGAACTACTGGTTCGAATGGTATAATTCTTTTTGTGTTGGATGGTGCCTTAATCGACTTAGACATTAGGCTACTTAACATTAAGCTGTGACCAATAGCAGCGAAGAATCTTTGGAAAATATGGAAAAAACGGCAAAAAATATACATTTTTCTTCGTTTTAACGCGCTTATCTCAGGAACTGCTTTTTAAATTGAACCATTTTTTTAAAGTTGAATGGTCCATTTATCAAGGAAGGCTTGAAGCTATATAAAATTTACCTGCGACCAATAGGAGAGAAGAATTTGTGTAAAATGTGGAAAAAACGGCAAACGATACAATGCAATACAATCTACATCTACACTAATATATAAAGCTGAAGAGTTTGTTTGTTTGAACGCGGTAATCTCAGGAACTACTGGTTCGAATGGTATAATTCTTTTTGTGTTGGATGGTGCCTTAATGGACTTAGACATTAGGCTACTTAACATTAAGCTGTGACCAATAGCAGCGAAGAATCTGTGGAAAATGTGGAAAAAACGCAAAAAATATACAGTTTTCTACGTTTTAACGCACTTATCTCAGAAACTACTGATTCGAATGGTATAATTCTTTTTGTGTTGGATGGTGCCTTAATCGACTTAGACATTAGGCTACTTAACATTAAGCTGTGACCAATAGCAGCGAAGAATCTGTGGAAAATATGGAAAAAACGGCAAAAAATATACATTTTTCTGCGTTTTAACGCGCTTATCTCAGGAACTGCTTTTTAAATTGAACCATTTTTTTAAAGTTGAATGGTCCATTTATCAAGGAAGGCTTGAAGCTATATAAAATTTAGCTGCGACCAATAGGAGCGAAGAATTTGTGTAAAATGTGGAAAAAACGGCAAACGATACAATACAATACAATCTACATCTATACTAATATATAAAGCTGAAGAGTTTGTTTGTTTGAACGCGGTAATCTCAGGAACTACTGGTTCGAATGGTATAATTCTTTTTGTGTTGGATGGTACCTTAATCGACTTAGACATTAGGCTACTTAACATTAAGCTGTGACCAATAGCAGCGAAGAATCTGTGGAAAATGTGGAAAAAAACGGCAAAAATATACATTTTTCTACGTTTTAACGCACTTATCTCAGAAACTACTGGTTCGAATGGTATAATTCTTTTTGTGTTGGATGGTGCCTTAATCGACTTAGACATTAGGCTACTTAACATTAAGCTGTGACCAATAGCAGCGAAGAATGTGTGGAAAATATGGAAAAAACGGCAAAAAATATACATTTTTCTGCGTTTTAACGCGCTTATCTCAGGAACTGCTTTTTAAATTGAACCATTTTTTTTAAGTTGAATGGTCCATTTATCAAGGAAGGCTTGAAGCTATATAAAATTTAGCTGCGACCAATAGGAGCGAAGAATTTGTGTAAAATGTGGAAAAAAACGGCAAACGATACAATACAATACAATCTACATCTACATCTACACTAATATATAAAGCTGAAGAGTTTGTTTGTTTGAACGCGGTAATCTCAGGAACTACTGGTTCGAATGGTATAATTCTTTTTGTGTTGGATGGTGCCTTAATCGACTTAGACATTAGGCTACTTACCATTAAGCTGTGACCAATAGCAGCGAAGAATCTGTGGAAAATGTGGAAAAAACGGCAAAAAATATACATTTTTCTACGTTTTAACGCACTTATCTCAGAAACTACTGGTTCGAATGGTATAATTCTTTTTGTGTTGGATGGTGCCTAAATCGACTTAGACATTAGGCTACTTAACATTAAGCTGTGACCAATAGCAGCGAAGAATCTTTGGAAAATATGGAAAAAAACGGCAAAAAATATACATTTTTCTTCGTTTTAACGCGCTTATCTCAGGAACTGCTTTTTAAATTGAACCATTTTTTTAAAGTTGAATGGTCCATTTATCAAGGAAGGCTTGAAGCTATATAAAATTTAGCTGCGACTAATAGGAGCGAAGAATTTGTGTAAAATGTGGAAAAAACGGCAAACGATACAATGCAATACAATCTACATCTACACTAATATATAAAGCTGAAGAGTTTGTTTGTTTGAACGCGGTAATCTCAGGAACTACTGGTTCGAATGGTATAATTCTTTTTGTGTTGGATGGTGCCTTAATCGACTTAGACATTAGGCTACTTAACATTAAGCTGTGACCAATAGCAGCGAAGAATCTGTGGAAAATATGGAAAAAAACGACAAAAAATATACATTTTTCTGCGTTTTAACGCGCTTATCTCAGGAACTTAATAGGGGAAGGCCTTATTCCACTTAAAATTAAGCTGCGACCAATAGCAGCGAAGAATATGTGGAAATGTAAGAACTGAGATTTTTTTCTGAGATCTCTGAGATGAAATTATTTTGGATTCGATTTCTCACTCAGCTATTTGACGTGGCTGACATTATGTGCAGCAACAATTAGTAAGGTAACCATTAAATCTCAATGATAACTGAGAATTATGTTCCACCAAATGATTTTGCCTCAGTCAAGGTGACATTGAGATATCAGTGAGATGTTGTTAGGTGGAACTGGCCTATTAACTGCTCAAATTAGAATTTTGAGAGTTCAATTGATTTGTGAATGTGATTGATTGCACTATTTGTGCAGATTATTGTGTTTAAACCATGTCATTTTGTGTACTTCTTACCTAAAAAATATGCTCAGTTTAAAGAAAAAAAAATTTACTTAACAAAAAAAAAACGATGCAGAATTAAGAGAGATATTAGAATTAGGGAGAGTTCACCCAAGGGAATGCTTTAAGTATGAACTGAAGGGAATCATAAAAAATGCTCAAATTTTTCAAGTTCAAGAGAATTACGACCTAGGGAGAGTTGACTGCAATGCAATTTTATAATAACTTCCGAACAAAATTCCCACGCGCGCATGATGCACAAGTCGAGACGATACTCTGGCCGGTGGACGAGGGAGAAGCGGACAAAGTCGCGGGCAACTGCTAGTATAATATAAAGCTGAAGAGTTTGTTCGTTTGAACGCGGTAATCTCAGGAACTACTATTTCGAATTGTAAAATTCTTTTTGTGTTGGATAGTCCATTAATACGGGAAGGCCTTATTCCACTTAAAATTAAGCTGCGACCAATAGCAGCGAAGAATATGTGGAAATGTAAGAACTGAGATTTTTTTCTGAGATCTCTGAGATGAAATTATTTTGGATTCGATTTCTCACTCAGCTATTTGACGTGGCTGACATTATGTGCAGCAACAATTAGTCAGGTAACCTTTAAATCTCAATGATAACTGAGAATTATGTTCCACCAAATGATTTTGCCTCAGTCAAGGTGACATTGAGATCTCAGTGAGATGTTGTTAGGTGGAACTGGCCTATTAACTGCTCAAATTAGAATTTTGAGAGTTCAATTGATTTGTGAATGTGATTGATTGCACTATTTGTGCAGATTATTGTGTTTAAACCATGTCATTTTGTGTACTTCTTACCTAAAAAATATGCTCAGTTTAAAGAAAAAAAAATTTACTTAACAAAAAAAAAACGATGCAGAATTAAGAGAGATATTAGAATTAGGGAGAGTTCACCCAAGGGAATGCTTTAAGTATGAACTGAAGGGAATCATAAAAAATGCTCAAATTTTTCAAGTTCAAGAGAATTACGACCTAGGGAGAGTTGACTGCAATGCAATTTTATAATAACTTCCGAACAAAATTCCCACGCGCGCATGATGCACAAGTCGAGACGATACTCTGGCCGGTGGACGAGGGAGAAGCGGACGAAGTCGCGGGCAACTGCTAGTGTACCATACATAGATTGGTACCTCTATTTTTTGCTCCAATACTAGGTTTTCCAGCATAAAACGAAGTTTATGGATTTGAGATGAATTCCGACTGTGAATATTCAACTAAAAAAAACGCAGTTAAATAAAAATAGTAGGTACAGCAATTCTTAAAAAAGTAATGTACTTGTTAATTGATTTATAGTCAAGCGGTTCAGCCGCAGATGCGACTTGAAATCTTCTTCACCGTATGCATCTATAGTTTCAATGAAGTTTTCACTTTGATTGACCATCTTGCAAAACAAGGGCAGAGTCATTTGAACTTAACCTTCTTCGAAAAAAGTGTTCAAAATTGAATTCATTACCATCTTCATCGCTTGAAGAGTCAAGTAGTTGCCAAGCCAAGCCAGGACTAAATGATTTCATACAATAATCTCAGGATATCTACACAATTGTAATGGATATGGCACAAACCAATACTAAAATTTTGTTTGCGATGATTGTCCCATAAACATAGCATTTCTTTAACACAAGTGCATGTAGGACAAACCAATTCTCAACATTCTTAGGATTTTTTCTATCCCTTGTCACCGTAATATGCACGTGGAACAAAACAATTCTGACAAAAAACTTTACAAATTTTATATGGAAAAAATGTGCCAAACGCCAAAAAATGGTTTATGGCACAAAACAATTCTAGAAAATGTTGATTTTGGTGGATATGGAACAAAATTGATGTTGGATATCTCGGGATTGAAAAGACGTAGCACAAATCTGATCACAGATTTAGAAAGAGCATACAAAATTCCCATAGAATCCATAGAATCTAACTCGAAAACGACAAAAGTGGCGTATGGAACAAACCAATTCTCGGGCGACGTTGTGTAAAGGCCCGGGCCGAACTATAGTGCCACCTTTAGTAAGAATATTAGGCTAAGGTAAATTTTAGTGAAAAATCCAGTTAAATTTTAATTTGATCAAAATTTTTAAATTTTCTGCTCCTGCTTAACTTTAAATACCTAAATCTTGAACTAACCGAAAAAAAAACATCTTCTTCCATTACAAAGCAGGTTGTAGGTATCACGCAGCAAAAACAATTAAAACAATTAAACTCAACGAAGAATTGTACAATTTACGAACAAAAAGACAATGTTGGTCCTTTATCTCGATCCTCTTAACTCAATGTTTGTCTCGGACACACACACTTCCCATTGTCATTCATCAGTTGCCAACGAAAAGCAAATAAAGAACAAAAACATAAATCCTGATCCAAAGTGTCAAAGTCACAAACAGCATTACTCCACATCTCATACGCCCAGGAGCATCGCACATTAAACAAACTCTCCAACAATAACAAACACAACTCATACCATACAACGAACTCTTGTAATTTTTGAAGCTGGCGCAGAAGTTGAACTCAAGCTGAATTTAAACCATTCAGTATTGCATCCTTCAGAGTGCAATAAAATATCATCATGTCCCTGCATTCATAGCCATTCGACGTCATCATTGGCGCTTAATTTATTTCCAGCTTAATATAATATCCCGTTGATTTTAAACCTCAGAGTTCTTCATCTTTAAAAAAAAAAACAATAACAGAATGCGAATCGAAAACAAAAAACAGAAACCGTGCATTATTTGTAAACAGGATAAAATACAGGAACAGGACACAGGACAGGACTCAAACTGAGCACCATGCTTTCTGCGATGTTAAAACTCAGTTAACGAGGGACTTAGCACTAGTGGACCGAGGAATTTATAACCCGAAAAACCAAAGGCAAAAATTTAACTGAAGGAAAAATGCATTAAAAAACAAAAGTGAAAAAAGCCGTATGAAAGAAATTTATGATCACATGTCGCCTGCAATGCAGTTTATTTTATTAAGGACGAGAGCAAAAACCGACCAAATATTGGTCAAAAACACAAAGCCCGGAACTGGAATGCAAACCAAAAAAAAAAAACAACAAAATTCTTCGTAACACGCACAGCAAACTGCAGACATATTACCGCACACCAACACCAGTAAGAAAAAAAATTAAAAACACTTTCGGAACATAGCTTTATTAGACTATATTGAAACCATCGCTACATTACATGTCTTGAGGAATCAGCTCCACTCTGCGCGATTCACTCCAACCGTTGTCATCCCATAAGTTCCCCCTCTTCCATCCTCTCTGATTAATAGGTACTCAGTCAGACAGCTGGCAAAAGATTGTTTGTCCATTTTTTTCAAAGCTATGTAGGTACCTAAAAATATAAAAAAAATTAGTTTTTAGTAAATATATTATTTGTTTTAGCTGGGTGTTAACATTATTCGAATTTTAATGAAAAATTTGGCTTAAAAATGAAAACCATGCGACATAACAAATAGTGAACTATTTGAGGTTTAAGTTGTCCATTTTTTTCGAATGGTATATGCATGTTATTTTGGCTCGAAGCCCTGCATACAAACCACAAAAAAAAAAAAAATCTTGTTCGGTTCACACTTCCCAAACCCTCAAAAGTTGTCAACAAACGGACACACCCTGGATAATGTTTTGTATTTGTTGCTATAAATCCTAAAGGTTACCATAACTTACACTTCGTTACTAAAAAAAGAGAAACGGAAAAAGTGTGAAATTTTTTCTGAAACAAGCAAAAGCTTAAAACAAATAATAATGCTTTCAGTGGTCACCCCGTGTCGGTCGCGTTGCATGTAGTGCCACCAGGCGCGGATCTAGAATTTTTTTTCTGGAGGGGGTCACAGGATAGAATAAAATAAAAAATAACAAGAATAACCAAATAAATAAAGCAGGGAAGGTTTAAACGGTTAGAAATTTTTCATAAATTCACCTATTCAGAAGTTTTGAGCAAAATTAATTTTTCCATACGTTTTTGAAGAAATAAAAACAAAGAAATGTGTTTGCTTTTATTCAATACACTTTCGAATGAATAAAAAATCAAATTTGACAGAAAAAAATAAACTAGCTTCCCGAACCACCGTTTCTTTGTTTCAAACACCCAATTAAATTTTTTTCAGAGCCAGTTCGTCAATAGGTTTAAAGTCGATTAAAAAAGGTTTTGGTTTTGGTATTAAATTATCTAAATGTTTATGTGCCATAATTAAACAAATAGTTAGTAAGAAATAAAAAAAATTCACACAATTACAGGAAGTATCAATTATATGAAGTTTCAATAGCGGTGACGTGAAATAACGCACGACGAAATAAGCTATTTTCTGAAACTGAAAATCTCGCAACACAGATGGATGTAGAGTTGAAAGTACCACGCGTTATTTCTCGTCAAAAACATCGTGATAACCACCAACAGAATCAAACCCCATAGGAATATTTGTGGAGAACAATTTACATTCCTCTGTTGGACAACGTTGTGACGGACCTGAACGAAAGGCTCTCTCCAGACGTGATAAAGCTTTTTGGGTTGAGAGTCTTTCTCCCTCGGACTTCCTATACAGCGGAGGACATTGAAGAAGTTCAGCTTGTAGCAGAAACGTGCCAGAAGCTTCTGAACTCTCCCACTTCGAGCGTTATTGCCGAATTTGAGTTGTGGGTAGTTTAAAGGAACTGAATTGTTGAAAACGGTGGTGAACTCCCAGATTCGGTTCCTCTCGCCCTTGATGCGTGTGATGGTAATTTATCCGGCTATTAATACACTGCTTACGATTTTGGAAACGCTCTCTGTTACTGAAGCCACTGCAGAAAGGAGTTTTTCAACGCTCTATCGCTTCAAAACTTGGTTGAGACAGACTCACCGGACTTGCATTGCTACACATCAGTCGTGACATCGAATTAGACAACGATGCGATCATTAACAGATTTGCGAAACAAAATAGTTGATTGAATTTTGTGTTATAAATTATGCTTTTGGTCGTCCGTTTTAATGAATAAAATATTTTGAACTATCAAAATTAAAACAATTTTGAAAAATGGACATAAACTAACGTTTTTAAATTATTCAATTCAGTTCAACTACTTTCCGAATTCTAAAAACTCCAAGGTTAGGACTATTCTTAAACAATCTGAACAAAATCAAATCCCTTTTTTTAAGAGACTATGATCCAATTTCAGTTTAATTAGGTATTATTTTAACTCTCTTGTTAAGTGTGTGTGAAATTGCTTAGCTAAATGCGAATCAATACCGATGCAAATATGTATGCCAAAACTAATTAAAGAACAGTCGAGTTTCGACTCTGAAACACAAAAAATACCATCACCAAGAAACCAAGAAATAGCAACAAAAAATAGAAGAAGAAAATAAAAATAAAAAAAAACTGGAAAGACTAAAAAACAAGCCGAGAAAAACTCATTCGGGTAGATCTGCACTTGCCTCACATGCAATTGCGAAAATGTCAATTTGTTTCAGTGTGCGAATCTGTTTTGGTCCAATCCCTGCGGTGCAATTGTCTTCCTCTTTGTTGTATTAGTATTTTTCTCGTTCTTGTTCTAACCCCATTTCGCTTAACAAACCATCAAAAAGAAGGCATTGCTGAATGAGGGTTAGAGAGTCAGCGAGAGGGTAGACAGAAAATAAAATATCGAAACAGTGCCTACCCCAACACACAGTCCTCACTGTAAATAAATCCAAAATTCCAATAGACTTTTCGAATGATTGTTTTTATTTGCAGTCGAGTACAGTAATTGCAGTTAAATAGCAGCAGAGAGTAGAATAAATTACTCCGAAAAATTAAATGAGTCCTTAAATATCAGCCGGAGCTAGCAATTATTAGCCGCGTTTTATTATCCTCACTAACCCATATGGGTTACCCCATCATAATAAAACGATCTGGGTTAAAAAGGTAAAAGTTTAAGCTATTTTTTTTATCCGAGACGCAACCCCCAGTAAAATTTTATTTTGCTTTTCCAAAAACAACTTGTTTTTATTAATTAATTGGATTGACTCTTATCCTATGGCTTTATAAAACTGTGGCTAAGATTGGAATACGCGTAATTTGTTATGAATATGGCTGAAATTAATAAATCTTTCTACAATAAGTTCTTTTTTGTCTCACACTCGCCATCTATCCGCCATATTTAGAACATAGTTTTTGAGTTACAAAATAAACCCCGATAGCTATCGGGGTTTCAGATTGTTTTTGTTTTGTGTACAAAAAATAAACCCATATGGGTTAGTGAGGATAATAAAACGCGGCTATTGTGTCCGTTTTTAACCAGACTCTGGCATATCGAATGCTCACATTTTCGCCACCCTCTTACTTAAAATATTGGGCAATCTACTTCCAAACATGCTAGTTTTGCTCATAGACTTTGTTTTTGTAAAGGTTTCGGGTTTGAAACAAAGCAGGTTTTCAACCAATCTCTCACTTTCCCTCTTGCCCACAACCGCTCCTCGACCTCTTCACCATGCCTAACGAAATTGTGTAGATTCTTATTTTTTATTTGTTTCCTTTTTTTAGTAAATAAAATTGGTTAACAGCGATTGGATTTAGGATACACACACACTCTAGACACCACCGCACCGCCCACTGCTCATGCAACACTGCCATTGTGTGCCTCTGGTGCTGAGAACAAAAACAAAGGAAAGTTAAAAAAATGTCCTACTCTTGATTTATTCCCGACCATATAGCCTGACCACTGAAATTTTCATTTGATTTATTGTCGTGAGTATTTTCGTTTATCAAATGTTGTCACATATCCTAGGAAAGTAAAGTCGTTTTGGGGATCGTTTATTGCCTTTTTTTATAGTTAGCAATATTCTCAAGTGACAATGGCGGAGAGCTTATGTATTAGGAACGAAATCTATTATCACCCGCACCTGTTGACTAATTCGTTGGCATTGGTTCGATAGTATGGTGTGGCGTGCGTCTTACATTTAACTAGAGCTGTCATATTCTTAAAAAAAATAAAAAAATAAAATGCTTTGAACGTTGGTGAACGTTCCCCATTGAAAATTATTCAATGACCTTCATTTTTCAGCTCAACAACTTGATTTAATTTTTTCACAGACATACTTCTTCTCATACTTCGAAAGTCTTAATTACATGTGATGTTAGGATCAATGTGGCATATACTTGCTTTTTTCTCAAGAAGATTTTTAAAAAGAAAATATGGCAACGGAAAATTTAAGCAATCCAGGAACCCAGGTTTCGCCTCTAAAATTTGGACAGCAGGTGCGAAAATTATTGAACAAATTCCACCATAGGATTTTGCACAGGGTGAATTCAAGCGAAAAAACCAACGTGTGCTGAGAAAGAAGTGAGTCAACGGTATTGACTAAATGCTATGATTAATGAAAAAAAAAATAGGTTTTTGAAATATTTAGCTCAAAAAGATTAAAAAAAATTAATTAACTGCAAGCAAATGGCTTACTGACTAAAACGAAACTCGCTTAAGTTAAATGACTTTTTACTGACTTAACTGACTAAAGCCCGTTAAAAAGTACTGCATTTAATCAAATTTTAGTCAATTGCCTTTATTCAATTGACTCCAAGTTAAAAAATAAGTACTGACTGGTGACTGCCAATTTTTTGTTAAAGTAATCTTATAAGTTAAAAGACTGTACAAAAAAGTCTTCTTAGTGATTTTACTAACGCAGCGAAATGACTACAGTCTTTAAAACTTTGAAAGAGAGTCGGTGTGAGTGTGAACCATTTAAAGATATGCCAAAGACAATCATCGTTCCGCCCCTCACTACCCTGAACACAAAAGTCTTTTGGAGCATACGCAAAACAGTCAAGAGCAATGTTAAATGTCAAATGTCGATCATCAAACTTCATCGGCTAGGTCAAGGATGATATTGATGATGATGAGAAGGTTTAACCAAAATCGTTTTTTTTTTTTTATCGAAATGTTTAATTTTTGGCCAAAAGAAAATGTATGAAGACTACCCCTAGTTTTTATTTTAAATATAATTTTATAGAACAAATTTGAACCAGATTTCAAGTCAATCGCAAATGTGGACAAGGCTATAATACTTAAATAACTCAGATGGGACTAAAGTCCAGGTAGGGTCCACCTCAAAACAAACCCAGTTAGCCAAGTTGGTGGAAAGAGTGTAGAAAACTCTTTAACGGTGCTAAATATACAAGACAGGCTTCTGGCTGGGACTCATACAAAAGTTCCCTAAATAAATACAAAACGGAACTAAGAAGATCTAAACGATCGTCCTGGCGATCCTTTTGTGACAGAATAGAAGAAACCTCTGATGCCTCTAGGCTACGAAAAATTCTTTCAACATATCCAGTGATGCCCAGCTGTCTGAAAAGGGCAGATGGCTGCTGGACAGCCTCAGTGAAGAATCTCTTAACTTGCTACTAGACACTCACTTTCCTGGTAGCTCTCAAAATGTAACCTGTAACAATCAGTGGCACTCAATTACTACTACATCATTTCCACAAGGTCTAATCACAAGGGATAAACTGCGATGGGCTATCAACACCTTCGAACCGTATAAATCGGCAGGACCAGACGGCATTATTCCAGCTGAACTCCAAGAAGCCTCAGACATAATAACACCAATCCTTGAGATATTGTTCAATAGCTGCTTGCATCTGGTCCATATTCCCTCAGTTTGGAGAGAAGTGAACGTTGTTTTCATACCCAAGGTGGGAAAATGCTCGCAAGTTAACCCTAAAGATCTCAGACCCATAAGTCTATCATTGTTCCTTCTTAAGACATAAGAAAGACTTATAGATATACACCTCAGGGCAAACATTGACACAAGACTCATGTCTAACTCTCAACATGCCTACTGTAAGGGAAAATCGGTTGAAACGGCGCTACACAACTTAGTACGCACTATCGAATACTCCCTCCATCATAAAGAGTATACTATGGTTGCATTCCTTGATATTGAAGGCGCTTTTAACAACGTGGACACATCTGCAATCACATCTGCACTGTCAACTCTGAATGTGGAGAGTTTGCTTTGAGAGTTAATTGATTTAATGCTGAATAGCAGAATAATTAACTCAGAAATTGGCGGCTTTTCCGCAAGAAGATCTGTCAGCAGAGGTACGCCGCAAGGCGGTGTTCTCTCCCCTCTACTCTGGAATCTAGCTATTGCTATAGCTGTTTCAGGAAAGCATCTAAATACCTTAAAAGAAATCTTACAAAACGCTCTAAATAAGCTATTACTTTGGGCGAATCGGTGTGGTTTAGGCGTTAACCAACACAAAACCGATTTGGTCTTATTCACTAGGAAATATAAAATCCCGCAAATCGACCCCCCTTTTATAAACGGTGTCCAATGAAAGTTTTCAGATGAAACTAAATATCTCGAAAGAATAAGAAAATCTACGTTAGCTCTTTTCACCTGCAAGAAAGCCATTGGTAGCAAATGGGGTTTGCAACCCAGAATCACTCACTGGCTATACACATCGGTAATCAGACCGATTCTTCTTTATGGTGTGTCAGTATGGTGGACTGCCTTGGACGTAAAAACGAACTGCGATAAGCTTAGTAAAGTGCAACGATCAGCATGCCTAAGTATAAGCGGATCACTTCGTACAACCCCATCCGCGGCACTAGACACCCTACTCTATCTAACACCTCTGGACATAATCAGCAAACAAATAGCTGCTAGTTCTGCTATTCGCCTGAATGCCTCTTCACAGTGGACTAACAACAACATTGGCCACTCTGTTATTCTTAACTATTTAGAATCAATTCTTAAGCACACAGACTACACCATTCCTCAACTACAGTTCGATAGAAACTTTCAAACTTCCATCCCTCCCCGTTCCTTCTGGGAAAATAAAACATTCCTGGAAGACGAGGCAATCCACTTCTATACAGATGGATCGAAAACAAATGATGGGGTTGGTGGAGGTGTGTACTCCGAACGACTAAAACTAAGTCTCTCGTTCAGCCTTCCAAATCATTGTAGCGTGTTCCAGGCAGAACTTTTGGCGATTAAGGAGGTCCTGTCCTGGCTCAGAGAAAACGTGCTATCCACATCTGATATCCGGATCTTCTCAGACAGTCAGGCAGCTATAAAATCCCTGGACTCTGTCTCTACAAACTCGATTACGGTCCAAAACTGTCGATCGTCTCTAATGGAGATGGCACAACAGTTTAACATTCACCTTCACTGGGTGCCGGGCCATAGAGACATTTCAGGAAACTGCAAAGCCGATGAACTCGCCAATGGTACAACATTAGGGGAGAGTGGGTATGTTTGGGACACAGGAGGAATGGGACTTAGGCATTTTCTCAATTCCTACCTTCTTTTTTCTCTTTCCTTGTATGACAGATTCTGTCTTCAGTCTGTCCCCATCCCTCAACAAAACAAGCTGTGTCTAGGAAAAAAATTACGGAGTGGAGATTAAAAAAAGGTAATTTGTGCATAAAAAGTAAAACGCCTGTGTAAACTTTGAGTGATTTTTTTTTTTAATGTGTGAACTTACTGCGCAAAAGAGTGTAATAATTAGGTAGCAACACCATTTTTTAAGTGAATTCATCGTTGTTTTGTTTAATTATTGCCACACGAAAAGTGATATTATAAATTATTTATACAAAGTGCCCCGCAGGATGATTGGGACATCACTATTCCACCCTATAGTTGTCCCAATGCTATTGATCGCAGGAGGAATGGGACAAACCCAATCCTCCTCCTAGCAGGAGGAATGGGACAAAGTGAGTTGGTTCATGAAATGATTTTTTGCTTTTCTTCTGTCGGACTTTCGCCTTCTTTATAGCTGAAAATAGGTTGCCAAAATGTTAGTAGCTGGTCCTAGGTTCAAATCCCAAAGTAAACTCAGAAAGTTTTTCATTAATATGAAAAATAAAAACCAGGCAGCACCACTAACAAAGGAGTCTGATGATCGGCTTGGCACCCGTGAAATAGCTATAACTCCAGCCAAAGAAATTGACGGAAAAAACCATTGGTGGAAGCACCTCTAAGTTGCTATCGTTGTTCAAACAAACAAAATGTTATTTTATCTTTAGAAATTAAATTTGCTCAGATACGATCTATAAGATCTCGGCAAATGTAATGTATTCGAAAAGTGTCCCATTCCACCCCATAGTTGTCTCAATCCTCCTGCTCGTAGGAGGAATGGGACAAAGTGAATTGGTTCATGAAATTAATTTTTTGCTTTTCTTCTGTCGGAGTTTCGCCTTCTTTTTAACTAAAAATAGGTCGCCAAAATGTTATTTTATCTTTAGAAATCAGTTTTGCTCAGATACGATCTATAAGATCTCGGCAAATTTAATGTATTCGAAAAGTGTCCCAAACATACCCACTCTCCCCTACCCATTAAGCCAGAAATGGCTTATGTTGGTATACCAATCGCTACATGTAAACTTTTGCTACAACAAGATGCTATTAAGAGAACTAAAATCAGGTGGAATAACATAACCACCTGTCAGGCAACGAAAAACATTTGGCCAAATTTGGACTTAAAGAGATCCAGATGCCTGATATCTCTAAGCAAATTGCATATAAGCTCCTTAATTGGTGTCATTACCGGACACTGTCTAATTGGAAGACACGCTGCACGACTGGGCGTGTTTTCTAATGGCTTCTGCAGAAGCTGTATGGATGAGGAGGAAGAGGAAACAGTTCTTCACCTCCACTGCACCTGTCCTGCTCTTGCTCATAAACGTAGGATTCACTTAGGGGAATACTTCTACAATGATCTAAACGATCTCGAAAACATTAATATAATTAATCTTCTACGTTTCGTAAGGAACTCTAATTGCTTTCAAAGAGCTTTCGAAGAAAAGCCTTCTTAGATTCATGTGGTATCACAATGGCCTAAGTGTGTCTCTTAACATCCACGACAGCCACTTTAACCTAACCTAACCTAACCTAGCCAAGTTGGTTGTATGCAATGCTTTTACGGGGTAGGGCACTATTTTGCATTATAAACCCCTTGTATTCTGGTGCCATGCCATTTGGCCACTTTTGAATTGTGTCATATGGCCATGTGGCTATTTGTCGCTTTGGTAATGGGTCATTTGACCATATTTTCTTGTGTCATTCAGCCATATGGTCAAATGACGCTTTCTTAAAGCGACAAATGGCCATATATTCTAATATTGTCATTTGACAGATTTTCAAAGCGTTATTTGACACAAAATATGCAAAATGGTTCGAGCAGGAACTATCTTTTAGATGGTACTTTTAGTGTTGTAAGAGCTTGCGGCTACAAATAATTGTGAATTGTGCACTTCGCTCATGATAATCACGTTAGTAAAGATATATTAATTTACATTTTGTTCCAATTAAGGTTGAGAAATTATAAATAAGAATCATTGATGGTGTTTATAATTTTGAAAACATATGCAAAGTTGTTAAGTTAAAATTGTTTTTTGTTGAGATTTTCTAAACCATTATCAGTTTTCGTCAAGGAAACTCTTCCCAATGCAAGCGTTCTTCTGAACTTTGGTGTTCGGTCAGAGTAGGGCATTCTACAAGTACACTGTACTTGAACCCAGTTTCATCTTATTTTATCTTTTTGTCACCTCAATCCTCAAATAACTGAGCTGTTTCAATTACATTAACAGCTCCATCAGAAAGACATTTTTGTATTGAAGGTATGTTCAGTTTTCTTGCATCATGTGGATGCAGATGTAAGTATTATTTTTGCAATACTTAACCTTAACTCAGTCTCACGTGTTTTAAAATATTATTTCAATAAAGGATTTGGAGCTTGAACCAAAAAATGAAGCAGGTACAATAATTGCTAGCGAGCGAAGCGAGCGGAAAAAATTTTGCCCAAAAGAGAATGAATTTGGGGTGTGAAAATAAAAAAAATTCGCGCGAATTTTTTTATTATCACACCCCAAATTCATTCTCTTTTGGGCAAAATTTTTTCCGCTCGTTTCGCTCACAATCAAACCAAATCAATTTTGAATGTTCCAGATCGTCATCATCCTAAGACAAAAGTGAAAAAAAGATGCTTAAAATGATTTATTGCAATGCAGCACCTGCTTTCCAGCCACAAGCGTGCATTACAAGGGTGCGTGGTGGTTCCTTTTCCAAATTAAAGAAACGGCAACAGCTTTGAAAAATTAATTGCTCTGTCTGTTTCTTTCTGTTTGATAATTTGTTTTTATTTATTAAAACGTTGCAATAAACTTTTTGAGATCAGTTACTTACCATATTTTCATAAATATATTGTATATTTTCATAAATATATTGTATATTCGTTTTTGTTTTTGCAAGCTTGAAAGTGTCATTTGGCCATAATGGTCAAATTACACATTACCAAAGCGACAAATAGCCATATATTAAAATATGGCCATATGACACAATTCAAAAGTGTCATATGGCCATATTTTGAAATATGGCCTTATTGCATATGGCCAAATGTCATGGCACCTTGTATTCTTAGGTTGAATCTTGGTCTCCACGGTGCCATGCCATTTGGCCATATGCCGTATTGCCATATTTCAAAATATGGCCATATGACACTTTTGAATTGTGTCATATGGCCATATTTTAATATATGGCTATTTGTCGTTTTGATAATGTGTCATTTGACCATATTGTCTTGTGTCATTCAGCCATATGGTCAAATGACGCTTACTAAAAGCGACAAATGGCCATATATTGGAATATGGTCGTTTGACACATTTTCAAAGCGTCATTTGATCGGTGCAGGGAACTAACTTCACTGGGAATTAACTTCACATGGGAATTAACTTCACCTCAAGTGGGAAATATCTTCACTTTTTTTTTTGGTGAAGTTATAGCCCTACTATGGTGGGAAATTACTTCATCAGAAATTTGTGTGAAGTTATTTCCCACCCGTTGTTCATAGATTTTAAGAGAAACAATCAGCTGAATGAAAAAAAAAAATTATAAACATACAAATTCAAAAATGCCATGTTTTTATAATAAGCAGCCAGAGCAGACAAAGGCCTTAAGTTCATAATTTGAGCTTCAGCTTTTAATAAACCGAGCGCTTTTTGTATATTATTTGGACTAAATAATGGTTAGGTAAACAAGGAGCTTTATATGGGGATTGGGATTGGTCCTCCGCTTTGGTATAGTACCGTGAATCTTGCTGCGGATAATGGAACCAACATCCTTTGAGATCTTTTTTAGCGAAGAGGTACGACGTACGAAGCTCTAGCTAAAAATATTTTATTTTTTTCGTAACTCTACATAATCAAAAATCAAAATTTGTCAAAATTTAGCTAGTGAAATAAATGTCCGGTACATTATTCTAGAGCTAAATTTTGACATTATTTGACATTATTGTTTCATTTGCCTCTGACTAGCAAAATATTTTTTTTTTTTTTTCAGAAAACAGCTCTTTTTGACACAAATTCTGTAGCCTTGTTTGTTTACTGCCTGATTCTATTGACATGATTGAGCTCAAAATCTGTAAAACTCCATATAAAAAAAAATAAAATGATAGGATTTGTAAGTTTCAGACTTTCAGAGTAGTACCCGAACAAACTGTCTGTGTCCTAAAAATCATTCTCCATACTCTCCAAAATAATCTTGTGTCAAAATTTAGCCGGGAATTTAGCTGATGTTTGGAGAGAAATTCGTGAGCTAAAATTTAGCGCGATCAGCGTACTAGGCACTAATTCATATTTTTCTTTTGGAGGAAATGAATAATTTTTTAACATTTGCACCATTTGTGTTTTGAAAAGTATACATTTTGTTTGTCCTAAATCTACATTATTCCTCTATAGTTAAAAATATATCAAGAAAATCGGTCAACCGGTTTAGCTGGTTAGTAAACGTACAGAAAAAAGCTATTCATTTATATAGATTCTTCAAAAAATCATGACCAACTTCCAATGCTAAGAAGTTTTTTCAATGCAAGGTTAGGTTAGGTTAGGTTAGGTTACAGTGGCTGCGGATTCAGAATCCACACACTTAGGCCAAAAGGAAAGGCCCATTGTGATACCATGAATCTAGAGAATTACTTCTTACTAGTCGAACCATTTTGAGCTTTTTATAAAGCGAAGAAGATATTTGATATCCTTATTAGCTAGTTCACTGGGGTTATCATAAAAGTACTCTCCCAGATGAAGTTTGCGTCTTAGTGAAAGAGCAGGGCAAGTGCAGAGAAGGTGAGAGATTGTTTCCTCTTCTTCCTCATCCATACAGCTCCTGCAGAAGTCATTTGAGGCTACACCAAGTCGTATTGCGTGTCTGCCTATAAGACAGTGTCCCGTAAGGACACCTATCAGGGAGCTAATGTGAAGTCTGCTTTGAGATAACAAGTCTTTAGAGCGCTTTAAGTCCAGTGAAGGCCATATGAGTTTCGTAGCTGCGCACGTTGGTAAGTTGTGCCACCTATAGTTTGTTCTCGTTAAAGCTGCTTCTTTTAGCAAAAGTTTACCTATCTTCTCCCTTTCAGGTGAAATAGGTATGACGGTTCCATTTTTAGCGAGTTCATCGGCTCTACAATTTCCTTCGATGTCTCTGTGACCCGGCACCCAACAGAGGTGAATGTTAAATTGCTGCGCCATCTCCATCAGAGACGATCGGCAATCGAGGGCCGTTTGAGATTTGGTTGAGACACCATCGAGAGATTTAATAGCAGCCTGACTGTCAGAGAAGATGCGGATATCAGAAGTTGATATCACGTTTTCTCTTAGCCAGGAGAGAACCTCTTTAATCGCTAAGATTTCCGCTTGGAAGACGCTACAGTGATTGGGAAGGCGGAATGAGATGCTTAGATTAAGCTTTTCTGAGTACACACCACTACCAACTCCATCACTTGTCTTGGATCCATCTGTATAAAAATGAATGCCTTTGTCATCCAGAAGTTTTTTGTCTTCCCATTCTTCTCTGGATGGAATGGTTATCTGGAAGTTTTTACCAAATTGTGGTTTTGGAATGGTGTAGTCTATGTACTTTGGTATGTAACCGAAAGAGTTCAAAATGATGGAGTGTCCCACATTATTGTTGGTCCATTGAGATGAGGCGTTGAGTCTTATAGCGGTACTCGCTGCCACTTGTTTGCTAAAAATGTCGAGGGGTGCCAGATGGAGGAGAATGTCTAACGCTGCTGAGGGTGTGGTTCTCAAAGCCCCGCTTATGCAGAGACAAGCAGTGCGTTGGACTCTGCTGAGTTTGTCACAGTAGGTGACTTTCTCCAGTGCAGTCCACCATACTGCAACCCCGTACATGAGAATTGGTCGAATGACCGATGTGTATAGCCAATAGGTTATGCGAGGTTGAAAACCCCATTTGCTTCCTATGGCTTTCTTGCAAGAGAAAAGAGCTACTGTGGCTTTCTTAACTCTTTCCTGAATATTAGGTTTCCATGTTAATTTTTTGTCTAATATCAGACCAAGATATTTGGCTTCATTGGTAAAAATTAGTGGTACACCTTTTATTGAAGGGGGTACAATTACTGGTATCTTGTTTTTCCGTGTAAAAAGGACAAGGTCCGTTTTTTGAGGATTAATACTAAGTCCACAGCGATCAGCCCATCTAGTGAGCATATTAAGTGCGTTTTGGAGGAGGTCTCTTAGTGTACTAGGATGCTTTCCTGTGACGGCCATAGCAACATCATCGGCACACGCAATCACTCTGTAGCCTTCCCTCTCGAGGGATATTAGCAATTCGTTAACTACTATGTTCCACAGGAGAGGGGACAGAACACCACCTTGCGGAGTGCCTCTACCGACAGACCTTTTCGTACAAAAATCCCCCATCTCAGAGTTGATGATCCTGCTTTTAAGCATTAGATTGATCAGCTCACAGAGTGAGTATTCGACGTTTAGGGTCGTCATAGCAGAAGTGATAGCAGATGTGTCAACGTTGTTGAAAGCACCTTCAATATCCAGGAAGGCAACCATAGTATACTCCTTTTGCTCTAGGGAGTATTCGATAGTTCTTACCAGAGTATGCAAGGCTGTTTCTACCGATTTCCCTTTGCAGTAAGCATGCTGAGACATCGATAGTCCCTTATCAATGCTATTACGTATATGGATATCAATCAATCGTTCCAGCGTTTTGAGAATGAAAGATGATAGACTAATAGGTCTTAGATCTTTAGGGTTGACATGCGAGCATTTGCCCGCCTTGGGAATGAAAACTACTTTTACCTCTCTCCATCGCTGTGGTATATAGGCCAGATCTAGACAACTTTTGAACATCATCTCAATGATGGGCAGAGTTATGTCGATGGTGTGTTGTAGCTCAGCTGGTAAGATTTGATCTGGACCTGGAGATTTATAAGGTTTGAAGCTATTCAGAGCCCATGTCAATTTTTCTTTTGTGACAAGACCTTGAGGAAAAGTTAAGTTAATACCCGATCCAGGACGGTTTATTGTATTGACGGATTTGGAGCTATCTGGGAAGTGGGTATCTAATAGCAAGTTTAGCGTTTCTTCGCAAGAGTTAGTCCATGTACCATCTGAGTTTTTGAGACAACTAGGCATGGTTGGATTTGTCGAGAGAATCTTCCTTAGCCGCGATGCCTCCGAGGACTCTTCTATTGAGCTACAGAAGGATCTCCATGAGGATCTTTTGGCTATTCTCAATTCTTGTTTATACTTTTTGAGGGATTCCTTATAGGACTCCCAATCTTGGAGGTTTCTAGACTTTTTTGCACGGTTAAAAAGCCTTCTACAACCTTTCCTGAGTATTTCTAGTTCTGCAGCCCACCAATGTGGTTTTCTCTTTCCTCGCACTGTAGTGAGGGGACAGGCAGTTTCCATAGCTTTATTGAGGGCTGCTGTAAGCTCATCAACTTTTTTATCGAGTTCAAGAGCGCATAAGGGAGGATCATTAAGTTCTGGTTTAATCAGACTTTTCAGAGTTGTCCTATATTTTGGCCAATCTGTTTTCCTATAGTTCCGGAAAGGGATCGGTTTTGGGGACTCTTCACTAAGAGTGAATTGGATGTACCTATGATCGGAGAACGAGTGCTCCTTTGATACTCTCCAATTCAATACTTTATTCGAGAGATGCAACGAGACAAGAGTGATATCTAAAACTTCTTGACGATTTTTAGTAACAAAGGTTGGTTCATTGCCAACGTTACTTACTACCAGATTAGTTGTTAAGATGTAATCAAAAAGAGACTCACCTCTGTCATTTATATCGGTACTACCCCACGTAGTATGGTGCGCATTGGCGTCACAACCGATGATTATGCTGGTTTTGAGTCTTGTTGATTCAGCGACCGTCTTCTCCAGAGTGGTACCAGGCAGTGGGCCTTGGTGGTCGTGGCCCAAATACGCTGATACCAGCCAGTAGGTATGGTTGTCTATTACCATACTGGCTGTGGTGACGTCGTTATCACTGAAATTAGGGAGTAAAAGCAATTTTTTATTTTCACACCCCAAATTTATTCTCTTTTGGGCAAAATTTTTTCCGCTCGCTTCGCTCCCAATCAAACCAAATCGATTTGAATGTTCCAGATCGTTATCGTCTTCAGACGAAAGTGAAAAAATATGCTCAAAATGAATCATTGCAATGCAGCACCCAGCCACAAAGGTGCGTGGTGGTTAAAAAAAATAAATAGAGTGACGCGACAATTCTTGAAGAGCCAAGGCCTAAGTGCCTTACTCTCATCAACAATTCTTTGAGTGCTTGTGAAGAATTGTGGGGACCTACAATTTAACGCCGATTCCGAAAGGCAAAGTTGAGAAGCACTTTTATCATGGCAGGTTTATACTCTTGTAAGTTTTTTCAGTTCTTCGCAAGTGGGAGTGTCCGTGAAAGATGAAATATAAACTTTTATGAGCACGAGTAGGACTCGAATCCATAACGTTCTGCTTAGCAGCCAACGCACATAACCACTAAGCCACAGACAGTACGTGGTGGTTCCTTTTCCAAATTAAAGAAAATGGCAGCAGTTTTGAAAAATGAATTTTTCTGTCTGTTTCTTTCTGTTAAACTATTTGATTATTTCAGTTACTTACAATATTTTCATAAATATGTACATATATTGTATTTTCGTTTTTTCGTTTCTGCAGATTAAGAACAAGTTTGAAAGTGTCATTTGGCCATAATGGTCAAATGACACATTATCAAAGTGACAAAAAGCCGTATATTAAAATATGGCCATATGACTCAATTCAAAAGTGTCGTATGGCCATATTTTGAAATATGGCCATATGGCATATGGCCAAATGACATGACACCGTCTCCACGTAGGCAAACAGGACAAAAAATCTCTCGAAGTTACTGTCAATCTATGTACATGTCTCTGCAACAAAATTGGGACCGGGATGATGGGCGTCGCATAGTGTGACACTTTAGTTGCTGGAGAGAGGAATTAAATGTTCAATTCCCTTCGTTTATACCTAAAAAAAGAGACATTGGCAAGAGTGATCTTTCGTTTGATTTCTGCAGCGTTTGTCTGAATTTGTTGCGGACTTTTTTGTCTTATCTATCTTCGCAATGTTTGATGATTGATCAAAATCTCTAATTTGCATTTTTTTAGAACGTTAAAGTGGCAATCAACGAAGATGTCTTGTAGAAAGCAAGAAATTGGGATTCGTGTTGCAGAAGAAGGCAGAAATTCTGTAACTATTTCTAATGTTGAGTTTGGTTCAAATCTGTAAAACTTTTTTTTCTGCAACGAACAAAATTTCTTGTACAAATGCGCATAAAAATGCAAACGAATTCGCGACTCTAGGGAATATAATATGGCAATATATAGGAACTTATAAATGAGATCGAGTAAAATTTTATTTTATTGTAAAATTCAAGACAAAACAGATAAAAAAAAAATACGAATCAACGAACACTTGAACGCATCTGTTTCCTTCCAATAGACACCTCGACACGCCTTCTAAACATTCATTCTTCTAACACCAGATCAATGTGCCGAAGCTGAAATTGAAAAACTTTGCTCTAAAGTAAATTATTTACACCGAACAAGAACAAGAACAAGAACGAGCAACCAACGGAACGAGAATGCGGATGCGGACTACGACGAAGATGAGCGGTATGTTTTGGTAGCAGTGGTATTAAAGGACCAGTTTTTTCTGTTCATCCCTAGAAAAGTTTGCACTTGGAGTCACGATTTATCTGACTCCTTTCATTTCCAAAACACCATAAAGGATGAAAAGAAGAACATTATATAAAAAAGTTACTTCTTCACATACAAATCGAGAATTTATTATAAGCCCCCGAGTCCTATGAGTTCCAACTCCTGAGTCCTAAGTCCATTCCCGACAACGTTCAAAGGGTATTCAATTTTTCATAGGGTTCTCAAAGCATCTCTTTCAAAAGAGACAAAACGAAAAAACTTTTCCAAAAAAGATAACCGCATAAGAAAGTTAGCTATAAGGAGCAACCATCAGAGCATCTTCAGAGTCGTTGACTTACCAAGAAGAAAAGTAACTTGAAGAAAAAAAAAGAACAAAAACTGAACAACTTTAGAAGTAAGATCTCTCACTGCGGAGAACAGAACAAGCAAAGGTTCTTCGCAAATTAAAGAAGAACGAGTAGCACCAATGCTTTTTAAGTAAGAAAGTAAAATAAAGAAAGTTTAAACTCAAAAGCTAAATGCATCTCAAAGGCATTCGTACCTCTTCCATGTATCAAACAAGACACCCCATCAGGACCAACTTAAAACAGCATAAAATAGATACCCGAGTCGTTTGGTTCATCATTGTAAAGCAAAAAAGGATATTTTTTCCTCCAATACCTTGGTATTGCTACAAGTCAAATGTAGATACATTATTTTTGGGTTCAATTTCTATATCTCTTATTTTCGTTTCTCGTCGCTTCTCGTTTACGGTTTAAAAATACCAATATTCATTTCCTGTGGGTAATGGGGATCATTATATTTTGCAAGAAAAAAAAACAACAACCCATCCCATACACAGTTTTTCCGCACTACTCTCTAAGAGACAAGTCAAGGAGGTATGAGCAAAACAAACAAGCAAATTTGTATAATTTAATGTAATAGGAGGCTAGAGGCAAACTATATCCTTTTTGTAATGTGCAGAAAATGAAACTCAACGCGTACTAATTTATTTAGAAATTAAACGCGTGATGAAAAGTGAGGGTCCTGCACTTTTCGAATTATTGTCTCTTAGGAGTATTTTTTTGGGGGGTTATCTTTTTCGTTCAAAATGAGTTTTCATAATCATCGAAGATAAAAGGATGTAAGCATAACATGAATTTGAGTTTGTCGTTTAAGAAATGAATAGAGGCGGGGTTTAAAATTGCTTCAGGCTGCAGGGAGAGACCTTTTATCTCCTATTGCAGATGAAAGATCTTAAAGCAACAACTTATCCTTTTGTTGAATTAAAATCTCGTGCGAAAAAAAAGATGAACCTTGGAGGAATGAAAAACAAAATATGTAGTCAAAAATTTCAATCATTTTTTGTTCGCCCGTAGCTAAAAGAATTATGCTTTTGTTTTAAATTTATTCAAAACCTTATAACAACATTCTTAACACTCGATGACTTTAAGGAGTTTATCATCATCCTCAGACTGGCCGGTGATGTTTCTGCTTTTATATGCGCCACAACCGGAATCCGGAACAGGTCCCCTTCAGTTAGTTCTTCCATGTATTCCGATTGATGGCGGACGTCATCTATCCAGTTTCGCAACCGCAGGTTTCGGACGTTGGTCTACGCTATCATTTTAGCCCAAAATTGGATTGCCGAGCTGTCTGGTAATAATTTTCTGGGCATCAACGGGCAAACTATGTAGGAATTCAGCCCAACGGAGTTTAACAAGCTAAATTGTCCTCACATCAACTGCACGGCGGATTATGTCGCTCTCGGATACGTCCTCCTTAACACTCTTATTGCTTTGAGCGCTATAGCAGGCGAATTTCTTCTTCCATTATTGCAATCGGCTACTACTAATGACCCAAGGTAATTGAAGAATCGCACTTATTCGAACTCTTGCTTTACATCAAAATTCCTTCTTCTGCTATAATAGAAACCGGAAGCCAATTGCTTTTCACAGGAAATCTAAAATGAATAGATACTTGTAGAAAAATTTGTATCAAGACTTTTCTTCCCAAAATCAACATTTGAACAAGAAAAGAACTTTTTGATTTGAACCAAACTTCACAACTTGTTTTCTGTTGTTTTTGTTAATTTATCGAAACATAATTAACTCAAATTAAATCTTAGCCTACCTCTGCTTTTAATTACCCTTATCCTTTTCAATCGAGATCAGAATCTCACCTTGCCAAAAACTCATACACCCTTTTAATCGTAAAAGCTTATTGCACACATTCTTACCCAAAAATACCGACAATTTCTGTTAATCCAAATAGTGTGATGACAGGCATAAAAGCCACCTCATGCTTGCCCTTCAATACTTCCGTAAAGTTGTCGAGTCGTGTTGTCGTCTTTCTTCAACGAAACGTTAATAAAGACTCTGTACCACGAGAAAAACGAGTATTATCATCCTTGACACTATGACCATTTCGTTAAATTTTCATTATTCAATACGTTTTAAGTAAAACAAGGGAGAGACAAAATCTTGATCCTCATTAATTTTAATTATTGCCAACTGCTTTGTTCCTTCTTTCGAAGGAAAAGCGACTTCCTTTTCAACCATTTACTACTTGGACTTTCCAACTTTCCGTGCGTCGTTATCGTCCGATCGTCGGACGTCGGGCGGTCAGTCCTTTTTTTCTTTGGTATTTTCTCATCGTCTTTGCTTTTGTATTTCCGTGGCAGTGCGAGACCCCAACACTGTACGACTATACACTTAGAGACGTTTGTATCCCGTTGTTAATTATGATTCCTCGAATAGCAGGATAAGCAAAAGTCGTTTATTTTTTTCATTGTTTTTGTTTGTGTATGCGAGCTTTCTCGGTTCTATAGGTTTCTATTTCATGGAATTATACGACTCAAGAATTCAGGACAAAAGTTTCCAAATGGTACGTATAGATTCCAATTTACCGTGTCTATTGATATAAATAGGAAAAGATGAGTGCCCAGAGGCAGCCTTTTGTATCTGTCGTGCTGAGCTGGGATCAGTGATTCCTTTGTTTTTCATTAGTGTTGGAGGTTGGTGTGGTATTTAAAGGTGCTGTTTTTACTATGCTAGCTAGCAGGAAAATTTGTTAAACTGTTAATTATTAAAAGATTTGACCTGGGACTTGTTGGCAACAAAGCAGAGTAGTTTTGTAGGTAAATAGCTAAAAATCCATATAATTATTTTGAATTAAAATAATTTAAGAAGAAAAAAGTCCTTATACGCCTTGGTGAACCTATACTTTTTAAAATGTCTATGACAACCTTCAATTAGTTTTCAGTATTTCGTGCTTATAAAAAGTGTAAGCTTTTAAGCCGACCTCTTTGAATTTAAAGCGTAGTGGAGTCCTGCTTCAGTACTGATTGTATGGTTGCCTTGGGTGACGACCTATTTATGACTAATCAAAATTTTTCGTAAAAATAAAATTTAGATATACAAAATGTAGATTAAATCTTTTTTTTTCAAAATCAACACTTCCGATGTTTCCCAATGAACAATAGCGCCTGCAAATTTTTGAAGGCCAACAATACAAGCCCTCCCTCACCACAAAAATTGTATGCTTTATAAAACATGATGATAAAATTTCGTACAACAAAAGAAGCGAAACTTCCATAATGAACAGTTCTGTTTTGCGTAATTATTCTTTTAGTATAGTCCAAAGAGGTCAAGAGTTAACTCTAGACAGTTAGCATTATTTTTGCTTAGCAACTTCATTCATAACAAATATTTCTCGTTTTAAGCAATTTTATTTGCCCACACTTGAGAACTTTCTTTTACTTAGGAGTTTTAATTGTTTTTTTCGTTTCATCTAAAATTTTGCACCCATTATTCCAAAAGAAAAAAATCTTCGCAACAATTCATAACCAAAACAGAAAAAAACAGAAGAACTACAGAACATTTTTTGAATGTCTTCATTACAACATTTCCAAGACAGACTCCATGACTAATTAAGGAAAAGGGCGAACAATTTGTAGAACTTTTACTCAAGTTTAACTTGTTCAGAGTAAAAAAAAAACACTAACACAAACGCTAACACAAACGCTAACACAAAAAAATATAACAAAAGAATTAACAGTCACCTTGGAATCTCTTGCTTCCAGTTCTTACTTATTCATACTCATGAGGAAGCTATAAGTTGCACGGTGCAGTTTTTCAGAATTAATCACCTGAGACAACAGACAGCAATAGGTACTTAAAAAATCACAAAGCTATTTGTATTTTGCAGCATTGCAGCAGAATGGATTGCCTTTGCTAGAACACTGTGTCGCAACTTTCTTTAAAGTGTGAAAACAATCCCTGAATAAAAAAAATAAATAGAGTGCCGCGACAGCTCTTGAAAAGCCAAGGCTGAAGTGGCTTACTCTCATCAACAATTCTCTGAGTGCGTGTGAAGAATTGAGTGGACCTACAATTTAATGCCGATTCCAAACGGCAGCAAAAGTTGAGAAGCACTTTTTCATGACAGATTGATAGTTTTGGAAGTTTTGTCAGTTCTTCGCAAGAGGCAGTCCCCGTGAAAGATGAAATAAAAACTTTATGGGCACGAGTAGGACTCGAACCCATGACGTTCTGCTCAGCAACCAAAGCACTTAACCACTAAGCTTACGGGCAACTTCAACAACAATACTTGCCTTGTAATAAACATTTTCACCTTCTCACAACAAGAAAAAAAACAATTCCTTGGTAAACTAAATCAAAATATTTTCAAAAAAAAAAAAATATATGAAATTCCAGTTGCTGGATGGTTTATTTTTTTATATGAAAATTAAATTGGATACAAATCTACCTATGTCGGCATTTTTCCATTGAAGGAAAAACTCGAGTTTCCTGTCAAAAGTATCTTGGTTGTTGATGAACAACTTTTCGCCTTTTCTCAAGTTTCCTTTTTGGTTCAGCAGATTTTTTGATGACTATATGTATTTACTCAAATGGCAAATCCATTTACAAGAAATGGTTAAGTTTATTTTTTCTTTTTCTTTTGGGAACGCAAATCGAGGAAGGTCGCTCAGGGCAGCACAAATTTGTTGTTTGTTGTCTTGTTCATTGCTTTTGGTCCTCATGTTTTTGAATGTGTACCTACTTACATATATGTATTTTCCTGTGACAAACAGTTTTGATAATAATAAATGGCTTATGGCTCGGGGGTGGCGGCGTTGGTGGCGTAAAAAGAACGGAAGTGTTTATACAATTATTTCCAAATTATGTTTGGATTAGTGGTTTGAAAATTTTATAGGAAATTTTTCATAGGTTGGAAAAATGTTTGACTTTTGGAAGACAACTGAAATATAATCTTTATTGAACAAAAAAATTAATTTGTATTCAACCATGTGAATAAAAACTAAACAAAATGATTTATCAAGAGAATTAAAAAAAAGCTTTCTCAAATCGAGGAGCAAAAAAGTTCACAATAATGTGCTCAATAAAAGCTCTTTACCTCATAGCTACTCGTGAAATGGTTCACTAGTAATCTTCATCAAACTTTATGATTCTATTGCTATTAAAAGCACCTCCATTCCTTGAACTAGTCAAATGAACATTTTTTAAGTTTATGCCTTTGTCTCCAGTTATTCAAGTATATGCGCCCAGCTTTCGTGCTATAAACACAGGTTTACAACCTCTTTCATCTTATCATTGTAATCTTTTGGGACAGGCTATTAAAGTTTCTAATCGCACAACATTAATTCAATTGACACTTATTTTCCTCTGTTCAACAAAAAAAAAAAAAAAACAATGTTCACCATGATTAGTAAAAAGAACATAAATGTACCTATTTCTATGCACACATCAGTAGCGTAGATAGGGAGGGGATTTGGGGGATATATCCCCCCCCCCCCATTGGGATTCATAATTGTTCAACATAGCTAGTCATGTCAAATAAGTTAAAGAAACGCACTTTGAAATAAAGTACCTACTTCCTACGTGAATCAAGTCTTATTAGTACTCACAGGATTCCTAGAGGCATTTTAAATTGTACATTCTATTTCTATACCTACAGTCTACGGGGAAAACACAAAGTCAACTTCATCTGAAAGAAATTATTACTTCGGCTATTATATCGATTTTTAAAAAGTATTTTTTTAACGTCTCTCATCAACTGATAATAGGTAAACGTGCAAGAAAAAGAGCTTAAATCCAGCTTTCCACAAAAGCCCACACCGACACAAAAATTAAAAGTTATTTAGATTTCTTCTTTATCCACAATATGATTTCAAACTGGCATGTCTCAAAGGAGAATTCCTTCTCTGACCATAGATATATTCAGTTTGAGCTCAATGATGTGGCAAATATACCTACGGGTTTCCGCAATCACCGTAATACTAACTGGGAACGATATAGGGAGGTACTAGCACAACTGCTTGATCACAACCTTCTTAAAAGTCCCTCCACTAAAGATGAACTAAACCTTTCTGTGAATCATCTCACCGACGCCTTCAACGAATCAATGAGAACTGCTTGCCCTACAACCATTCCAAAGGGTAAAAAGAAACCTCATTGGTGGCACAAAGAACTAGAACCATTCAGGAAGAGCTGTCGCAAGCTCTTCAATAGATCTAAGTACACTAGATCTCCTTCTGACTGGGACTCATACAAACAAGCTCTAAAGCAATACAAGAAAGAATTAAGAAAGAGTAAGAGGTCTTCTTGGAGAAACTTCTGTGGAAAAGTAGAAAATACTTCAGAAGCCTCAAGACTCAGGAAAATTCTCTCAAAAAGTCCAACAATACCCAGTGCTTTAAAGACAGATGCAGGTACGTGGACTACCACAGATGAAGAATCTCTTAATCTGTTATTAGACACCCACTTTCCAGGTAGCTCTAATATACTCAGCGACTCAACATCAGAGTCTCAAGCTTCTACAAGCGATTTAGTGGATCTAATAACGCGGGAAAAATTGCAATGGGCCGTAGATAGCTTTGATCCATATAAATCTCCAGGACCAGACGGAATCATTCCGGCCGAATTACAAAAATGCTCAGATATGATCATTCCACCATTGGAAATCATTCTGACAGGCTGTGTAAGGTTGAAATATATTCCCAAGGCCTGGAGAATGGCAAAAGTAGTCTTCATTCCTAAAGCAGGGAAACCCTCCCACGTTAACCCTAAAGATCTTCGACCAATTAGCCTATCATCCTTCCTTCTTAAAACTTTGGAAAGACTGATTGAAATTTACATTAGACATAGCTTGAAACCATGTCTCATTTCCACAGCTCAACATGCGTACTCTAAGGGAAAATCAGTAGAAACAGCACTTCATTCGCTGGTACGTAGTATTGAACATTCCCTCAAATACAAAGAATATAACCTAGTAGCTTTCCTAGATATTGAAGGAGCCTTCAACAACGTCAGTTATCAGGCGATCACAACAGCAATGGAAAAGCTTAAATTAGAGAAACCACTCATAGATTTTATAAGTCTCATGCTCAAAAGCAGAACAATAACTTCTAGCATGAGAAGTTTTACTACCACCAGATCGGTGAATCGGGGTACCCCCCAAGGTGGGGTCCTCTCGCCTCTCTTATGGAACATGGTAGTAAACGACCTACTAACATCATTGGAAGCAGAGGGTTTCAGGGTGATTGCCTATGCTGACGATGTTGCAATATCTGTATCTGGAAAACATCCCCAAGTTCTCTCGGAACTCCTACAAAATGCCTTAAATAGGCTAACAAAATGGGCTAATCAATGTGGCTTGGACGTCAATCCACATAAAACAGAACTAGTACTCTTTACGAGAAGGTACAAAATTCCTCAGTTTAGCCCACCCAAGATTAAAGGAATACCATTAAGCTTTTCCGACCTAGCTAAATATTTAGGCCTCATTTTAGACAAAAAACTAAATTGGAAGGCAAATATTGACGAAAGAGTAAAAAAGGCTACCGTAGCGCTTTTTACTTGTAAAAAGGCCATAGGATCAAAATGGGGCTTCTCCCCAAAGATAACCCACTGGCTATACACTTCGGTAATCAGACCGATACTCATTTATGGAGTTGTCGTATGGTGGACCGCACTGGACAAGATGGTAAATCTAAACAAGCTCATCAAAGTTCAACGGTCAGCAGGTATGTGCATCACAGGAGCACTTCGCTCAACACCAACCGCAGCCCTGGAAGTGCTTTTAAACCTAACACCTCTCGACATCTTCTCCAAAACGGTGGCAGCCAACACATGTGTGAGGCTTAAAGCCACCTCTCAATGGAACAGTAACAATACTGGTCATACTACTATTCTAGACAATTTCAGATCTATCCCAGATCGCTTAGATTATACCACCCCAAAAATGGTGTTCGGTAAAAGCTTCCATGTCTCTATCCCTTCAAGATCCTCCTGGGAAGAAGAAAGACCCCTGGAAGACAACGCGGTACACTTCTATACAGACGGTTCAAAGACCGACTGCGGAGTTGGAAGTGGTATCTATTCAGAACAACTGAATCTCAGTCTATCATACAGGCTTCCCGATCAATGTAGTGTATTCCAGGCAGAAGTAATGGCGATTAAAGAGGCACTATCCTGGCTCAAAGAAAACGTTATATCTTGCAAGGATATACGAATCTTCTCGGACAGCCAAGCCGCTCTCAAATCTCTCGCGTCTGTCTCCATAAACTCTCAAATAGTCCACGATTGTCGATCATCTCTGAATGAGATGACGGAACAGTTTAATATTCACCTCATTTGGGTGCCGGGCCACAGAGACATTCCGGGAAATTGCAAAGCCGACGAGCTCGCCAAAAACGGAACACTTCTGCCCAATGTTAGACAAAAACACAACATAGGAATACCACTCGCTACATGCAAATATCTTCTCAAACAATATGCTCTAGAATCAACCAATGCTAGATGGTCACAGGGTACCACCTGCCTAGCAACAAAGCAAATATGGCCAAGCATAGACTTAAAACGGTCAAAAGGCTTGATATCCCTGAGCAGACAAAATATAAGCTCTACAATTGGAGTAATAACAGGACACTGCCTCATAGGCAGACATGCTCTGAGGCTAGGGGTCTACACAAATGACTTCTGTAGAAGCTGCATGGACGAGGAGGAAGAGGAGACAGTCCAACACCTTCTATGTACATGTCCAGCACTCTCCATTAGAAGGAACAGCTTTCTAGGTAATCACTTCTTCGATAACACCAGTGAACTGGCAACAATCGACACAAAATGTCTCTCTAACTTCATTAGAAGCACGAATTGGTTTGTTTAAGCTCATTACTCTCCCATGAGTATTTTATGGTATCACAACGGACCCTTGAGGTCTAAGTGAGTCAACAACATCTGGACAGCCACTCAAACCTAACCTAACCTAGATTTCTTCTCGCCGTGTGTCACATTGTTAATTTGGTGTAAGAACACGCAACATACTCATCCACACGAACACAAATGTTCGCACAACTTCGGTGAAGTTAACGCGAATCCTAACGGTAACGATAACTCACACTAATTCATTTTAACCAGAAAGCGAAATGCGCTATTACCCATTACATAAAGCATGCCTAACACAAGCGGCAGATTGACAATCATTCGTCGTAATTTTGCGAGTTATTTGGAGTGGCTTTTTTTTAAATTAATTTTTTATATATAAAATTTTTCGAAAATTTCCTAAAATTAATTTGAAATTTGCATTTTGTTAGTGAATTTCGATTTTAAATATTGATCCGATTTCGAGATATAGAATTTTCAAATAAGTTTAAAAAGGTTTTTTAAAATTTTTTTTATTGTATTTTGGAGGAAGTTTAAAAAAAATCGTTTTTGAGAAAATTGAAACTTTTTGGTTTTTGGCCAAAAACAATTGTATGGTGGCTTCCCTAAATTTTGATCTTAAAAAAAAAATAAAAAAAGACCAAAGCGAACTCGCTCTAGCCTCAAATTTTCAAGTTTTAAGTCAATGGGACCAGTGGTTAAAGTTGCAGGTGCGACAGCAAGACAGACAAACATCCAAAACTTTTCATAAATATTCTATACTAGCAGTTGCCCGCGACTTCGTCCGTCTCTCCCTCATGCCCCGGCGAGAGGTGCGTCTTGTGCATCATGCGCGAGTGACGAAAAGTCTTCGATCCCCGAAATAAAACAAACTGTGTACCTCGGTGGTCAAACAACTAATCAACCTCCTTTATTATATTCATAGATATTGTTAATTATTATACTTTATACACAATCAGCACTTTTCGTGGGAATGGAAATTGAATGTAATTTGATTCATGCGATTTCCGTTCGCATGAAATGAAAAATTCAGAATCGGCTGGTTTTGGTGAATTGGAGCTCTGCGGTGTCATCGTTAACTTTTGGTTTGACTATGACCTCACTTAGCTCCATAACTCGCGTGAATTTGGTTGCAAAGTTATTTTAAAATTGTGTATTAGTCGACTCTCCCTAATTCAAAATTCTTCTTAACTCAAAGCTTTCAAATATGTATTATTTTCCCCGTTTTAGTAAGACTTTTAACTGAAGTCTTGCGATTATTATTCGCCGCGAAACTTTGTATAGCTTAAAGCCTTACTCGATAAATGGACTATTCAACACAAAAAGAATTTTTCAATTTGATTCAGCAGTTCCTGAGATCAGCGAGTTCAAAAAAAAATTAATACTTTCTTGCCGTTTTTTTCCACATTTTACACTGATTCTTCGCTCATATTGGTCGTAGCTTAATGTTATGTAGCCTAAAACCTTCCTCGAATAATGAACTATCCAACTCAATTACAATTCGAACCAGTAGTTTCTGAGATAAGCGCGTTCAAACAAACAAACAAACTCTTCAGCTTCAGCTTTAGTATAGATGTCGGAAGTAAAAATGAGCGAACTAGATCCATCCCCCCCATAGCGAAAAGCTATCTCCGCCACTGGCACACATCACCTCTGACATTATCATGGTTACACTAAAAATCATCTACATTTATGTGTTTACAAAAAAGGTACCCCAACAACTAGAGAGCTGTTAAACAGGTTTATTACGTCTACTCCATAAGCCAAGCAATTAATGTTTATATCTGCTCTGCATATATGCCTCTACGGTGAGGTCTAGAAGCTAGGTGGTTCGTTGGTAGGTTTGTCGATGTTGGTTAGGATACATTTTATCCGTTTGTATCCCTTGCGCGTGTAAAATATCAATTTTACTCCCGGATTTGGGTTCATTAGTGTTAACCGTACAATTTCAGAAAAAATTCTTTTCCGGAACAAATTTTATCTTAAAATATCCAAAATGCGTAATTCCTGCAAAAAACCAACACATCACTGGTGACTTGAAAGGGGGTATTATCTGTGTACTCGTGTCTACAAAGTATTTTGGCAGTATTAAACAAGTGGTTGATTCTCATACTAAAACCCCTTAAATATATTACCAGGCATGAAACCGATTTGTTTTTCATATTCTCCGAGGAACATTCGGGCAGAGGTAATCAAGACACACTAAAAGGAATAATTCTATCTGACAGGCTTTGCATTTTGAAATACGAGGTTTTTTGTTAATTTTTTCGAAGTTTAAAATGTTGACTTGGACTTTCATTGTTTTCTACTTGCATGTCAGTCTCATAAACGTTTTGTACAGTCAGGAGAGGCGGAAGTCCTCAATGTTCTGAACAGAACTTACTGTTTCGCAATATTTCCCAACTTGATTTACACGCCCACTTTAAATTCTAAATTCAACATTTTAAGAGATTCTGGAACTGACTATTATTAATTGATCTACCTTCTTCCCATATTGATTTTTTTCGGGTATGCCTGGTCAATTTCTGCCTTTTTTAAAATAAAAAAAAAATAGGTAAATCACTTTGAAGTTAAAACTCCTTTAAATCATCAACACTCCATTACTTGATTCGAAATTCTAAACAACCAACTTAAAACAATGAATTGACCATCTATTTCCTGTACCACCATCACCGACACCAAAACAAACAAGAAATTAAGACAAGATTGCAGCAAAAGTTATCTTTCAATAAATGTAAAATGTCTTTCGCCTTTCCACTTGTGGGAAAACTTTCTAACATGTGATTCTTGTACGAAGAGCAACAACTCTCAATAAAACACCCAAAAAGGCAAAAAGAACGGAAAGAACAAACAAGAAAAAAACCCCGGTGATCTTTGGATGATGTTGATGAAAGAGAGAAAATGCGTTTTTTAGACTTTGCAAATATTACATTACATTACATTACATTACATTTCACAGTACTTCGCTCATAAATGTTACGAACTACAGACACATAGCAGCACTGGTGACTGAGACCATCGGCTGGGACAGAACAAGATATACAACAGAGAGAGACAGATAGACACATAAAAAGAAAGCACACATAACAGAACCTACGTGGTTCACGTTGATTTGTATTGTCTCGTGTTATCGCACAGGTGGCCTCAGATAAGCTGGCGATTTTTGTAGAAAAAGAATGCTGCTGAAGCTGGGGTTTGAACCCGTAGCGTTCGGCTTAGTAATCCACTACTCTATCCTCTGAATCATGGCAACCTGCTGTACTTTGCAAATATATCACTCAGCATCAGCACACAAATAAATAAGGTTACCCTTTTTTTGTTAGTCCATGGTAAAAGTGAAGAACTGCGGTGCACCTTTACGCGTACAAATTCATATTATGTGCTGCATATTAGGTGTTCCGTGTAATGGGATAAAAGTGTATGTGTGTATGTTTGTTTGGTCTCAACCGAAAGACATTTATTTTATTTTAAAGTGCAACTTGAAGGCTGCTTCTTGAACAGATACTTTTTTGAGAGAGAATTCTGACCAACATTTCTTTGACTATTTGCTTGAAATTTTAAAAGGAAATAATTTCTTTTTAAATTAATCTTGGCTTATTGAATAAAATACGATTCGTTTGAATATTATCGAGAAACTACTTGTTATAATTTGCTGAAGTGTGTTCAAGCTTTTGCCAGCACCAATAATCGAGAATTACGTAATTGGGTTGGTATATTTTATTTTTCTTTGAATGTTTTTTTAGAAAGTTTCACTCTTTCATCCTGCACTTTGATAATCTAGACATTACACAGGGTGTGGCAGGAAAAATTACTGCCTTGAATCGAACACCAATTAGCATCAAAAGCATTGTCATTATATTTATTAGTACGGTCTCAATCGAAAAAATAGATCTTAAAGTTTTCCTAACAACAGCTGTCGTCATGTTTTGGACGGGCTAACAGCTCGCCTACGCCTTCAAGGCCTACTTTGCCAACAGCTGGGCAGTGGGTGGACACTCAACGTGCCTTTTACGCTCGCTTCAATGTTCTTCCCCATGGTCGTGGTCTAGGATGGGAATCTGTCATTTCTTTGTTAAACAAAAGAACCAAAAGGCAAGTTTCCCTGCCGCATCCTGTATGTGCAAAAATGTGTTAAGCAATTTTTAATGTTGCAATAAAATGTTTCCTGTTCACATATCAAATTAAAATTCCTCACTTCTATAAGCATATGACAGTTGACATTGACATAAATCTTGAAATTCAGTCATAAAACGGGCACTTACCACCTCGCACACCATTTTCTCCATCACTTAACTCGTTTACAAGTTTCTGTAAAGGATGGTGGTACACCCTAACTCCTGTATCACCCTCAAAAGATTACTTTCTTATTTGTGTAGGGGCCAAATAGTGACTGCAAGTTTATTTGAATACAACCCCATTCATGGAAATTTGTATCATAAAATAGGATACCAGCCACATCATCAAACAGCACTGCCAACTTTTAAGCCACATGCACTAAACTAAAAAAGTTTCATATTATGATGATGGGTGTTTTAATGAGCGGAACGTGTGTTATAGGAGAAAAAGCAAACACCAGCAGCACCATCAGCTATTACTGCCTTTGGCAAATATTGAAGAATGTGTTCTTAATGTTCTTAGTTTTTTTAGTTATGTATACGAAGCCAAACCAACTTAGGTGCGAATAATCTATAAATTATTGTTCTTCTATTATTTGAAAGTTAAGGAAAATAATTTGAATTGACGAACTTTCATTTCACTTTGTTGGAATATACACTTTGTTTAAGTAGTTAATGTGTGGTTTTTACCTCAGACGTTTTTTTTTTTTTGTTTTTGAAAGACATAGTCGCAAATTTTCAAGTCACAAAAAAACTGTGCCACTTACGTTTTCTGTGTTAAAGGTCCTTGAAGTTTGAATTGCGTTCTTTAAAAAAAGTAAAGTGTAAAAATAGGCAAGACAAAATATGTCTGACTGCAAAAGAAGAGATCAAAATGGTGGTGGTGCGTACCTATTTTACTGTTGCATTCCCAATTGTGCATTTGGTTTCTTAGAGAATGTATATACATTATACATACATACCTAAAAAATTGAAGCCTATGGACTAAACACATTGATCGGTCCATAAATGCACATTCGCGCAAACATAATGAAATTTCTATATTTTCTATTGCGTACCATCAAATCAGCTTTTCCAAAAATGTTATTTCAAATATGTTGCAGTTCAAAAAGCAAATGTAGTAAAATACCGAATCTTTGAGAAAACTATGGAAGTTCGATTCAAACATTCCTACTAATCACTTAAAAGTTAAAACCAACTCATCGAAAATACATCACAATCACAAGCCCAACTTGAAATTAAATTACTCACTCACTATAAAAATTCAAATACATGAATCATGCAGGAATTTTCAAATTAAAAAAAAAATGTTCACAAAAGTCCAAATTAACAGCTAATAAAAGAATAGAGAGAAATATGGAAGAAAATAGAAAAAAATACGTAAACGAAATCCCCAACTATAGCTGCAGTGTAAAAGTGAACAAAAAGCTTCATTAATTAACTTTGAACAACGTTTGGAAAACTCTAATTGATAATACATAGTTCGAGCTATTAAATTGCTAGCCAGCGTTCTATTCGCATACATTCTACATCCTTTTTACAAAAGCTGTAGCATAGGATGCTAAAAGGAGGAGGAAGTAAAAGTTGCAATATTGCCAAGCTACTATACACAGACACAGACAAGACCGGACATACCCATGAGCTGGACAAGAGAGCGGTGCCCTCTGCATCAGGACGAAATTGCTTTTGTATGAGTGTAACTTCATACATGATGAGTAAAAACTTTGTTAAGTTGACCGGGTATTGTTGATTTTTCTTTTGGTGATTATACGGTTTTGAGTGCTGCTCTACTTCGGAAGTTGATTTAATTCTATGAAAATGGGACGATTTACAAACGATTCTTTGAAATACCATGGATGGGATGGATTTTGGTTTGATTTTCGAAAATACATATATGTATATTTCTGGAGGCCGAGATGATCATCACAAAGTTCGACAAACAATCAGCCGGCCGCACACACCTAGCAACTACAATCTATAAAGTTTGCGTAAAATATGAAAGCCAGGCGAACAGCATTACCTACCTTCAGGTGTATATGAGCTTGATGATTGAATATGTTCAAGCCCCTCTCTTTGCATCGCTGATTTGAGAATTGATTTTCAAACTATATACTAAATTATTTCATTTTGCATTAGGACAAGGGAAATATGTTGCAATTTTCGATAAATTGACATAAGAGACCATGGCATCTGGTCTAATGGAGCTTTAATAGTGTTAAGTACAGTGCTGTTTGGAATTTCATCTGCATCATGGTCATGGTAAACTTGTTTGGTGAGTGTTTGTTTTACCTGCGGGTTCAGGCTCGGCTCATCCAATTTTTTACAGTGGTGGGATTAAGTCTACTTGTTAGAGCCAATCAGTCCGTTTTCTTGTCTATTGGATTCTTATAAGCGTAAAAGTTAAACTACTTTTTTGAGTTATTTCTTGACATGTCTAGTATATTTCTATGTTGATGGTAATCAAAGAATAAATTTTTTCCGCAGCAATCTAACCAATAAAATACGTCGGCTTCATGCATCAATTACTCGCCAGTTCGCCTTACGTTTTCCGCTGTATGATACTGAAGTTAGCCGTCATTGCAGCCTTGGCTGCTATATTTTGTTCGGCTTAAACAGTCTGAATCATTCTGTCACTCTTCGATCCAATATAATGACCGCTGATTGAACTTGGCAATCGAGCGGATTTTATTCATTGAAATTGCGGCACATTTTGTGGCAAGCAGAACTATCAGTCATGATGTATGTATCTGTGGAAACTGTTACTGTAAAAATGCACACCGATACCCAAACACAATATGTACAGATATCTGACGTGTATAAGGTAGATATTAAATTAATGGCATGTTCCTGGTATAAACGAAGAGGTAATGGCGTTGTATAACCGTATTCAAATTTGAATCCATATAAATTAGGTATACTTACGTCAAATTTTAACGTTCTGTACATTTTTTTTTTCTGTTGTTGGGTCGATCGATGTATTTTTTTTTTTTAATTCTCAGCTTTGCTATGAAGCTGTGAAAGGATTAAGCGATGCAATTGAGGATGACGATGAGGTCCTATCTTAATGGCTCGTTGCCACTTCTGTTTTTTTGATAAAATGGAAAGAGATATCTTAAACAAATAAAATAAATAAATAAATAAAATAAATAAATAATAAACCCCATGAGGACTAATTGGTTAGTTTTGGTCTTTTGATCCAATGAATTTAAGTTTTGTTGTCCTTGTGAGACATGTTTATGGAAGCTGTAGAATCCAGGCACAATGCGAAAAAAGAATGTTTTCTTTTTGAAAGTTTGGTTTAAGGGAAAGTAATAGAACAAGTTAATCCTGGTATTAATGTAATTTTATAAATAACATTGATTATTATCTCTTTGCATACCTTATTCACTTTCGAAAATTGATTATGCCGGTCACGTTTTCGATGTTGCCTCAAATGTGATCGAATAAACCGATTTCGTTATCCGCAATTTGCAAAACAAAACTGATTGCTATAGGTCAGAACAAAAAACCAAAACCCAAATCCTCCGAATGCAGAGAACAATCCCATCTATCCGGTAAAAGTTTTTGCACTCCCCCCCCCCCCTCCCATCCCCCCTACATGTGTTGAAGAAGTGTGAATCATTTGTAATAACAACTCACATGGGATTTCGTTTGTTTATCTTTATTGTACCGTTTGCTGCTGACACAGAGGTATGATAAAGAGGTATAGCTGCAAAAAAACTGCCACTAGCTTCATGTCTGAAACCAAACACCTTAGGGGGTTGCGATCATAACTCCGAAATCTCTAATCCAATCCTAGCTGCAAGAAAAGCCCTGGCCTACTCAACTTGTATTCACTTTGTGCAGCTTATAATATAAACGTCAGTGTTGTTATCTTCAATGAGCCCAAACCACAAGGAATATAATATAATTTATAATAAAATTCGTTTTGAAATAACCATAATTCAAATCATCGGCTTGTTCTTCTTCTAAAAAGAATATTACGATCCCACCAGCATAGAGAAACTAGATTAAAAAAATGTCATTGCTACAAAACACAGAAGCAAAACAAAAAACAAACAAGAAACAAAACCCTTTATATAATCCTAAGAAATGGCACACACCACCACGAAAAAAAAGATCATTTCCTCAGTTCGTAACAGGAATTTTACTTCTCAAGCCCTTGTATACTTGACTCATTTTCAAAAAATACGCGCATTTACATACATAATTATTCGAAATGTACATATGCATGCAAATATGACAAATTTAGGTAGGTATTCAAAACAACTTCTTCATCGAATACCTACAAAGTACTTAGTAAGTGATCACAATTGCCTATCTATATGTCTGCATATCATAAACATTCCAGAAGTATAAAAAAATGAATTTTCATTCTCAAATAAATTCTATGAGAACGTATGGTATGAAGAATTTTTTCTCTATCCTATGAAAAAAAAAATCGAAGGAGAAGAGAAAAAAATATAAAACAACGCCACCTAGTTCAATTCGTTTGAACCGAGTACCTTAGTGTGTGTGAGCAAACGCGATTTTTCTTGTAAAAATCTAAAAAAATTACCCATTTTCGAATTTAATATAAAATAAACGGGTTATCGTAAAATTATTTTAGTTTCTGATTTCTATTTTAAAAAAATTTGAAAAAAAATTAAAAAAATATATTTGAAAATATTGTTTGCTGCATTCTCTTCATAATTGATACACAAATATTGACTTTTTTAAATGCATTTTTAAATATGTTTAAATTTTTTTCTTTTTTTTTAAAAAACGTTACTGAGACGAAGAGATATTCAATTTTTATAAAAAAATACTTTTGTTGTTGAGTCAAACTAAATGGGGCTGGAATCTTGTTCGCCGCAGAATATTCTAAGAAAAACATGCATTTTTTTACTTTGCACTTCAAAAAAATTTAGTAAAATAATTTATAAAAAAAATAAAAAATTATTGTGATATTATGTACCTATATTTCGACAATATAAAACAAATATTTTCAATTTTTTATCTTTCTACTTTATAAATTATTCCAAATAAATCACACCTACTTTTGCTAAATTTTCCCCATTTTTCGTGTTTTTGTTAATTTTTTTTGACGAAACTGGACAAAATATTAAAAAAATGCCACGTTAATGAGTTGTGAGACATTTTAGGAATAGATAAAAAATAAAAAAGAATAAAAAATTAATTTTTAAGGCAACAAAACTGTTCCACCGCAAACGTCTCCAAAAATTTCATAATTTTTCGTTATGCATGACCCTTTTGGGATGAAATATATTTTTAATATTTTTTTTAGCTAAATAACTTCTTAGCTTATTAAATTTATAATCTATACTCGTTGATTTCATTTAAATATTCGGAATATTTTGGGAGCTACACAGTTTTACGCAAAAACCAACGAAATTTTCAATGGGAAACCTAGCCTTCAAGATAGGTGGAGGAAAAGATTGCATTACATAACGGAACATATTGGAACGCTTATTGGTTCATTGATATTTTTATTGTTTTTTGTTTCGTTAGTCTCATTTGTATGCGAAGGCAGGTACATTAATATATTAGTGCATATTGTTTATCCTCAGATGTGACTCTCTTTCGGTCGATCCTTGAACAACAAAAAACCACTCATTTTGTTATTTTTTCCACAGTTCGAAAACTACCCCCATTGTACTTTTCCTTTATTTTTACTTTTGGGGAAAGAATGAGGGAAGAATTATAGAAAAGTGGATTGGATGGAATTAGGAGTGGGTCGTTGAAAATTTCTTACACAGAAGTTACTTAGCGAATTACTCATTAAAATCTTTAAAATTGTGAAACCTTATACGTTATGTATTCGCTTAAAGTAAGCTGTTCGCTTGAAGTAAGCTGTTCTTCTCAGAATTTTAACGCAAACCGAATGAACAAATTTAAGGGCTCAGATAATTTAAATAGTTTCTAATTGAAGATTTGAATGAAAAAAAAAACAAACTCGTTTGTCTTAGTCAAAATATTATTCTTTATTAAACGCGTCTAACCGGCTTCACAGACAAATTTCAACTGCCTGCTTTTCGGTTGGCGTGCTTTTCATTCTCTTTTCTACTTAAATTCTACTTAAAGGAGATCATACATTTTTTTCGCTTACACAAAATAAAAAAAAAACAAACAGCTACTGTATCCATTTCATTTATCTCCCGATACATATACCTACATAATACATTAAGGGATCTGAATACAAAGAACTCCCCAAATAGTCCAGACAAAATAAACATTCGACCCGTTAAGAGTAATACGCAAAAAACCATTATTTTCGACATTTGACACATTTTAAATTCGCAATATTTTCTAAACGCTTGCTCGTAGAAAAAAATGTGTTGTAATATTTTTTTTTAGAGAATTACAAGGCGAACAAGTCTTTTATATACTTTTTTTGATAGCTTCCCCTGTTTCAAAGATATATATGAAAAACCAACATTTTCGACATTTGACCTTGAATAATTTTTTATGCACACATGGGATTTTTGGGGACTTTTGACATTTTACTTTAATCGATGTTCTAATGCTCTTTCCCAATTTTCAGCTCTATGCGAATTTTTTCTGGGTTTGGGCTTTTTTATGTCTAATTTGTCAACAAACAAAGCACGACAAAGGTAGAAAACAAATTATAACCACACTTCATGTTTATAATTTTACTCGTCGTATTAATGAAATATTTATAATGGCGGTACAATCGTGGAAACCTGCAGCGCTTACGGTGGATACGAAAACCATTTTCTCCTTCATTGTTCCATTTTACTACAGATATCTGTTTATGTCGTCCTCATTGAAGTCATCGCAGTTGCACTGTCGCATAACGGCATCGCCGTCGCGGTCGTTGTTGTTGTGGATTGAAGGTAGTACGCGCTTTATATGGCCTCACGTTATGCTCCAGGATGATTACATCCGGAGCTAGAACTTTTCTCATTAAATAACTCTGTGCCAATAAGTTAAAGTAGCTTAAGTCATTTTTGGTCATTTTTCAGTATGATGAAATGAAGTTTTGGTAACTAGATTTTAAAGACTGTTTTGGCGATAACTTTAAAAATGTTGGTGGTAGGCATACCATTCTTTTTTCAGGACACATGCTTGTAATACTCTTTATTTACCTATAAATCTTTTTTTGTTGAAAGCAACAAGAAAGCTAATAAAAACAAGTTTTCCAAACATAAGCTGTTTCAAAAAAATGCTTTATGATCTATACTACATTTCAAAAAGCTTATGTCGACATAAGTTACTGAATGGTTCAATTTGAGAGAATTTAAAGTAACTTATGTCGACTTAATTAATCACTTCTTTTGATTTTCGCAAGCACTAAGGGCTTAACTCATGACTTAAGCCATTTGAAAAAAATGTATTATCTGTTTTTGTTTAATCAACTTGTGTCCAAAGTAGACATAAGCTGTTATGCAAAAGCATTGTTTGTTCATTTAAACATAAGCTATTTTGCTATTTTTAAAATTTAACGGGTATTTTTTATCGTAGAGTAATGGGACCCAGACCAAATGAAAGATTAACAAATTTTTTTTTTTTATAATTTATAATTTGCACCCACTCAAGGGATTTTTTATACCCTTTTTATGCCAGAGACACAGTGAGTGCATTAGGAAGAAGGGAAGGGGTTGGAAAGGAGGTGTCGGTGTACATTGGTCTTGAATTCTTGAACATTGCAATGATTGGGAAAGACAGAGTGTGGAAGAGAGTTCCACATTCGCGTAGTACGGCTAAAAAATGATTCTCTATACTTGACAGTACGTCCGAAGTTGGGCTCAAGGGTAAACTGATGGGCATTCCTAGAAGCGCGAGTATTACGGGTGAATTGTTTGAGGGGAGGAATGCAACTGGCTATTTCACTAGAGCAGTTACCGTAGAAGTAACGGTAGAACAAGGAGAGACACGCAACGTTACGACGGTGGTCTAAAGAGGTGAATGAGTCAGTGATCTCTCTATCACCAGTCATTCTTACAGCTCTTTTTTGTATTCCATCCAAGAGGCTTAAGTAAGTAGCTGGAGCACCAGCCCAGAGATGGGAATTGTACTCAAGCTTTGGGCGGATATAGGTTTTATAGATAATAGCCAGATCAGACGGGGAGAAAAATTTCTTGCATCGCCTTAGGAAACCTAAACATTTTGCGGCATTTTTGGCGACATCGCATATGTGCTCGTTCCACAAGAGGTGGTCTGTGATGCACATACCGAGAATCTCGAGATGTTCGGTCTCGTTGATGCAAGTGCCACTCATGGACAGTGGCAAGGGGGGTATATCTCGCTTCGACGATACAAGACAGCATTGAGTTTTCGAAGCATTAAACTCTACGCGGTTTTTAATTCCCCATTGTACAATGCTGTTTAAGTCAGAGTTTAATGAGCTTATCATATTTTGCCGCTCCATTTCCACATCTCTTCGGATGTGAGGGATGTGAGTCTGGAAACGAATAAGAAAAGCTAAGGGTGCTATCGTCGGCGAAACAGTTTATTGGATTAGAAGTTACAGACAAGAGATCATTAATGAAAATGAGGAAGAGGGTTGGAGACAAAACGGAGCCCTGGGGCACACCAGCATTTATATTGTGGGTTTCAGACTTGAAACCGTCCAATACAACTTGTATTGAACGGTTCGAAAGAAAGTTTCTAATCCAACGAAGAAGGGATTCATCGATTCCGAAAGCACGCATTTTCGATAAAAGAGCAAGATGCCAGACTTTATCAAATGCCTTTGAAATATCAAGTGCAACAATCTTACTTTCTCCAAAACGATGCAAAGATTTGTTCCACTGTTCGGTGAGATAAACCATCAGATCACCAGTGGACCTGTTGCTGCGAAAGCCGTACTGCCGGTCATTAAGAAGCTTTCGGTCTTCGAGATATTTCTTAAGCTGATAGTTTATCAGCGTTTCCATGACCTTAGAAAGAAGGGACGTAAGTGCAATCGGACGATAGTTGGAGGGAGAAGAAGATACGCCTTTTTTTGGGATTGGCTGGACAAATGCTGTTTTCCAACTGCTCGGAACGAGCCCAGAAGAATAGGATAGATGGAAAAGCTTACGCAAGGGTTTTGCCAGCGTGGAAGAACACCTCTTCAGAACAATAGCAGATACCATCCAGACCAGCGGATTTATGTATGTTGAGATCTTTGAGGACTCTTGCCACAGCACGAGTGCGAAGAAGATTTGCCCCATGGAATCATTGACGCGCTCTAGAGCTGGGGGAGTCATGACACTATCTGGCAGCGAAGAGTTGGAGGCGAACTGCCTAGCAAAAAGGTTAGCTTTCGCGAGAGAGCTAACAACTGGAGTGTCATTGTCAACGAGCGTAGGGACCGAGGAAGAAGAAGAGTTCTTTATATTTTTCACAAAAGACCAAAAATTCTTACTGCCTTTGGGACATTGCAGTATTTTTTGCCTTAATTTTTGGTCATGCAAAAACTTAGTCCGTCGAATATGGGCATTGCAGGCCTTCTTGGCTTGTTTAAACTTGTTCCGGTTTTCCTCAGTTGGGTTGGCTCTATAACACCGGAACTTTACTTCTTTTTCCCTGATAACCTCTTTACAGCTTGAATCAAACCATGATTTTTCCTTAGGTTTGATGCTTTTAACTCTATTCGGGATAAAAGTTTTCATTCCCAAGATAATCATATTAGTGATCATATCTGCGCTGGCGTCTACGTCACTATCGAGGAAGCATAGTGACCAGTTAAAGATCCGGAAGAGGTTATTGAGACCGTCCCAGTTGGCTTTCTCGTATTGCCATACGGTTCTCTTCGGAGCTCTTTGTTTAACTGGATTAGTTTGGCACGAGAAATTTGCAGATATTACACTATGGTCTGATCTGCCTAGAGGCGTTAATACACTGATAGTGTATTTATCAGGGTCGGACGTAAGGAACAAGTCAAGAGTATTTTCCGCTTGGCCATCAATATCCGATATTCGAGTGGGCTCAGTGACCAGCTGAGTAAGGTGGTTAAACTCAGCAGAAATTTCAGCACACATTCCTTCGGGTGTTGTCTGGCCCGAATGGAGAAGCCACGAAGAATTGTGTACATTGAAATCGCCCGTAATAACGATTTCAGTGTGAGGGTACAGGGAAACAATTCTTTGGATGGAGTCAGACAGAGAATCAAATTCGCGAGAAGTTGAAGCTCTGTCCAAATTTGGGCTTCGATAGAGGAAACAATAGTGGATGATGTGCTTATTTATGGTGAACTTGAACCACATAAGATTAAAAAAAGGGTCGGAGCAATGTCCGTATTGTGGAAGGAATTGATAAGCGACATCATCCCTAATGTAGACGGCGAGACCATGTTGGGAGAGAAATAAAGGCACTAAGCAATACCCATGAATAAGAAATTCAGTAGGGTCGGTATTCTCACCTACTTGGGTTTCACTCAGTGCCAAAACAGCTGGCCTGTTTGTAACAGTGTGAATGTACACAGCAAGAAAATTAATTCTCAGCCCACGAATATTGCAATAATCGACTCTGAAATTATCGATCATTGCAAGTTAAAAAAAATAAAAGACCAAAACAGACAAGATCTAAAAGAGTTACTGTCAGTGTTATGCCTTAACGGCAGCGTGAATCGATCCGACCCTGGAATTCAAACAGTTAATCTCTATGCATCTGTTATTGACAACACACCATATGCACACATTGAATGAGTAAAAAAAAGCTCAATGCAATGTAATGCATATGATAAGCTGTCAATTGTACGACGGGGAAACGAGGAGAACGGGATGGGTATGTACTTACTGTGCTCTTGTGGCTAGCGGGTATTTTTAAGCCTTTTATGTGGGTGCATTTTTTTCTTTGTTTTTTTTTTATTATTTGTTTTTGTTGCTTGTTGCGTTTCTATTGTTGTTTGTATGTGGTTTCGATATTTTTTTTTAATTATTGTTTGTTTGCTTTTTTTGGTAGATAATATTTTTATGTTTGGTTTTAAGTTTTTGTTTAGTTTATTGATAAATATGTGAAATTAAAAACTCGATTTTCGCTTATGTCGACTTAGGCCTCGGCCACGCAGTAAGCGGGCGAGCGGCTAAGCGGCTGAGCGGCTAGCGGCTGAGCGGCAGCTCTAAGCGACGTATGGCCAGGCACTGAGCGACTGCTTTTGAGCGATTAGTAGTTAAAATGCCGTTGTCAAGAACAGTTCGCCGTATTTTACTGTCGGAAAATCGTTTGTATGTGTACAAATTACTTAAACGTATAAAAAAAAGAAGACGATTTGGTGTTCATCCGATTAACCAATTAAGATCGGAGTTTGGAGAATTTAGTCATTTATTTTTGAATCTACGAAAATTTCCAGATAGATTCTGGCAATATCTACGTATGTCTATCGAATCTTTTGATTTGCTGCTTGAAAAAGTGCGTCCTAGATTAATAAAACAAAGAATTGCTATTTCTCCAGAGCAGAGATTGGCTTTAACTTTAAGGTATGTACATTTATTGTTACACTAGCTGACCCTGCAGACTTCGTACTGCCCCAATCGATAATCGATAACCCTCTTCCTCTATCGTTTGTATGTATGGATCCGTCTTTAAACAAATAAGCGATATCAAAAAAACAAAACAAAATGGTAAGTATACGCCCCGTTGTGTTTCAAAAAAAAAACTTACCAAAATCACGAATTCTCTATTTTTCCATTGTTTAAAACCCATTCAAAATTTGACTTGGGATTTTCTTGCTCTTCTGGAGTTTTCCATTTTGCCACTCATTTTACCACAACTAATGCATTTCATATGAAAGAGTGTTTTTGAGATTTTTGTTTAGCCCATTTTTATTTTGCATTTCAAATTTTCCATTTTTCCAATTTTTTGTTTACTTTTTCTTGCTTTCCAGATCCCCATCACAAATTTTCCAGTTTCCCTTTGTAAACCAATGAGTTTTCCGAGTTCCTTTCGAAAACCCATTTTGAAATTTTCCAGTTTTCCATTTGAAAACCAATGCATGTTCAATTACATGCAATTTTCCCTTTGAAAACCAATGAGTTTTCCGAGTTTTTCATATATTTTTTCGTTAAGATTCAATACTTGCCGCTCAGAACATTACTAAAAATTAAAACAGGTTTGGTTGCTGAGCGGCCCCGCTTAGCCGCTCAGGATTTTGTTTCGCCGCTCGCTCATAACGTGGCCGCTTCTATGTGATTTCATATGTTTTATATTTTTTTTTCCGCTCAGCCGCTCGCCCGCTTACTGCGTGGCCGAGGCCTTAAGCTCCTATAACTTATTACCACAGAACTATTCACAAGATGAGGAAAAGTTCTGTTTTTCTTGGGATAAAAGTCAACTCAGCGCCGCAACCACGCACCGCTGCCATTACTGCCTCGAGTATCGACGGTTTTCTTCCGCCAAATAATAGACACGTCTCACGATTAATAATACTAATACAATACCACCAACTTTACCAACTTTTCATCTGTAATAGTGTTCTAGGTGGCGTTCAATTTCGAGGATTTGTATAGAGAACCGCGTGTACCTATAGTACCTACTCTGCAACGAGTTGAGTACCGTCCAGTGCATCGCTGTTGCCATCGTACAGTGGCCCGTTTTGACTTTCTTGGTTGCAAAAATCATATCTCCTAAACGAATAAAGATATTGCTTACATTTTTTTATCTTGAAGGTAATTTCCAAGGCTATTAAAATAGTGATTTTAAAAAAACACTGTTAACAGGGTGTTTCAGATATGTATGTTTAAATAAGAAGTTTAAGCAAAGGTGATTTGATAAACATAACTTTTTTTTAATAATTCAATCGTCAAAATCAATTTTCGAAGTAATTTGAGTGAAGCGAAACAGTAGAGCAGAAAGAAAAAGGACCAATTCGAGTGAAACAGTGGAGGAAAAAGTATTTTTCTTTTTTTTAATTTAATTCATTTTTTGAATTTGCCATAATGTATTTAAGTGATATATTTCAAGTCAAACAGTGTAAAAAGAAAAAAATAAAGATAAAACAAATTACATAATATGAAAACTATCATCTAAGTCCGGGGAAATGTGAAATAAACTCATTATTTCTGAAGAGTATCGTTCTTTCAGATCTTTTTGGTTTCATAAATGACATAAGTAAATAAGTGGATCCGAAGAGGTTGCAAGAGTTATAGTATTAAGTAGATATAGTCTTTTATTAGGTTTTATTTATAAATAAATAATAACACTTTTTATATTTAATATTTATTTTCGATTCATTTATTTTATTCATTAAATAAACAGTTTAATTAAGTTTAAGATTTTGTACAAAAGTTTAATATTTAAGAAAAAGCTAGATCGTTGTTGACAACTTGAGGTTTTATTACAGAGTGAGTCTTAAACTCGTTTCTTATTAAGTCAAGTGCATGATGCAAGAACATGAGAGAAAGCATAAACCGAAAAGCTGCTTGGCGTCACTTAGTTGCTAAGTAATCTTAAGCATTGACTTTCTTCTCAATTCGTTTCTTCTTTTCGTATCAATGCTTCGCCCGTTTGAACTTAGATATCAAATGGGAGAGTGCACAAATAATTGCCATGAGCGGATCGGTCATCTTAGGAAGGGTTTTTATAATATAACTACTCCCCACCAAATAGTTTTTGGTCCCCAAAAACGGTAACAGTTAAAATTATTAATTACATAGTTGAAAACGATGATATCTACTTTTGATTGTGACTCAAGTTTTTTGTTTTAATAATTTTGTTTAATCAAGATTTTTTTGTGTATATTTTGAAACAAATTTACAATATTTTTAGTTTTATTTTATTTATTTTTATCTATGGAAATATTATAGAAAAGTACCTGAATTATTTAAATGAAACAAATTTTATATTTCTGTTTAAATATACATATTTTTGTTTGGTACTTGTTAAAATTTCTGTTTTTTTTTCTCTTTTAAATTTAAATTTTTGTTGTGTTTACTTAATTTATAACTTTTAATTTTATATGTAATATTTATATTTTTATCTTATAGGTGTTCGTTTTCCAGTAATTTAATACCTATCAATTATATTATAATTTGGGTTTCCTTCAAGAAAAATTGTTTGTGCTTTTTTTTTATATGAATTATGAGTATATTAAACTAATGTAATCAAACTATTGGCTCTGTTTCTCTTAATAATGTGGATTTTCTTTACCTTACTTTTTTGTTCTTCTTCTAATTTTTTGTTTATGTACTTTCCGTTTGAGAGTATCAACTGTTACTTTCTTATTTTTTTTTACGATTTGCATATTAAATCTTGGAGCTATTTTGTTTCTTCTATCGTTTTGTTCATAGATTATTTCTCCAGGTTCATAACTAGGTGGATCCGTGCGTGAATTATTTAATTTGGCTATATAATTCTGTTTTTTTGCTAACGATCGATCATAAATAATTTTCGCTAAGTTTTCGTAGTTTTCCTTATGTGTTTTCAGATAGTCTTGTCTGGTTATAAAATGTGATCTATTTGGAAATGGAGTACTTTTACTGTAATGTCCAGTCAGGGCTTCAAAGGGGGCCAGTTTTGTAGTCGAATGTATGGAATTATTATATGTAAGGACTGCTTCATCTATAATTTCTCCAACGTCCATCCTTTTTTCCTGTGATTTTATTATTCGAACTAGTTCCGTGAGTGTTGAGTGGAAACGTTCCACAGGGGAATTTCCATTCGAACTTTTAGCACAAATTGTATGTTGGCTTATGTTATAAAGCTCTAAAAACTCTATAAACAGAGAAGATGTAAACTCGCTACCATTATCATATACAATCTTGTTTGGTAGACCGTGATGAGAGAAAAAATGACGCAAAGATTTTATTAAATTGACGCTAGTTCTTGCAGATAACATAGACAGCGGCGAATTTACTAAATTTATCTAAATATAGTTAGAAAATTTTCTTTGTGTACGGAGTAGATATCTACATGGACAATTTCAAGGGGCATCGATGGTGTTTCTGTCAATTCAAATTTTATTTGTTCCCTATTCCGAGCATATTTAAGTCTTTGACATGTGTCGCAATTGTTGATGGTCAAGGTTATGATGTGTTTCATATTTGGGAAATATACTTTTCTTTTAAGGTGTTCTAAGGTTTCTGTTATACCTCGGTGATGCGAATTTTCGTGATATTCCCTTACTAGTTTTTCCTGCTCATCTCTTTCAGCGACATCTGTTAAGAGAACATTAGACCGTACTAATTTTATGTTAGATTGGTTAAAATAGCTGGAAAAAACAGATTGCACTACCTGAAAAGTTGAATCATCTGCCAAAATGGCAGTTATTCTCTTTGAATTTGAATTGACATAATTTTTGAAAATATAATATTATCACATCTTCATTGCTTGGATTCGTGTGTTCAATAACAAATCTCTTCTTTCTTTTGAAAAGAATTGTAAACTTGGCTGAGATTTCTGTTTTTGTGATATTTTGTTTGATTATAATTTGATTAGAAAATTCATGAATTGGCCGTTCAAATATAAGAATTCCGTCGTTCATGTTTTCCTGGCCTGAATGAATTGTCGATATATTTTCAGACGAATCAATGTTATTCTCCATAGATAATAAGCTTTCAATGTCCAATGTCGGTACATTTTCTTCATTTTATTGATCTCAATGCGAGATAATGCGTCGGCATTGGTGTTTAATTTGCCTTTCTTATGAACTATCTCATAATCAAACTCTTCTAACTTTAATCTCCATCGAATAAGCTTGGAATTCGGATCTTTGAGAGAGAAAAGCCAAGTGAGAGGCTTATGATCCGTGACAATTTTAAATTTTCTGCCATAAATATAAGGGCGAAAGTATTTCGTTGCCCAAACAACTCCTAAAAGCTCTTTTTCTATGGTGCTATAATTTTGTTCCGTTTTAGATAAAGTCCGACTTGCGTAGCAAATTGGCTTATCTGAACCGAGAACACCCTGTGACAGCACTGCACCAAGTGCAACATTACTTGCATCGGAAGTAATGATGAAAGGCTTGCTTAGATCAGGGTATGTCAAGATAGGGTCATTACACAATATATTTTTACAGTGATTAAAGCAACTTATAAATGAAGCGTTAACTTTTATACTTTTTCCCTTTCTCAAACACTCCGATAAGGGTTTCGTCAAGTTAGAAAAATCTCGGATAAATTTCCTATAGTACCCGAGTAAACCGAGGAATGACTTAATCTGCTTCGTTGTTTTTGGAATAGGGAAATTTTTTACTGCGTTGATTTTGTCAGGGTTCGGCTTTATACCATCAGATGTTACGATGTGGCCCAAAAATGACACTTCTTTTCGCAGAAATTCTGATTTATTTACTTGTATTTTTAAATTTGATTCTTGAAGCTTTTGGAAAACTGCTTTCAGGTTTTCCAGATGTTCTTGTAACGAGGTGAAAAATACAATAATGTCGTCCATATAGACGAGACAACACTTTCCTTGGAGATCACGTAGCACATTATCCATCACTCGCTGAAAGGTGGAGGGGGCATTTTTTAGGCCAAAAGGCATTCGAATAAGCTCATAGTGCCCGTTCTCCACAGAAAACGCTGTCTTAGGGATATCTTGGGCTCTTATTTCTACCTGGTGAAAACCTGAAGCTAAGTCAATCGTGCTAAAATATAAAGATCTACCCAGTTTGTCCAAAATATCTGTAATATTAGGGATCGGATAGCGATCGTCTATGGTTTTGTCATTCAACTTCCGGTAATCGATTACCAATCTCCATTTTTCTTTTCCACTTGCGTCCTTCTTTTTGGCGACAATCCAAATAGGGGCGGACCAAGGAGAATAGCTAGGCCTGATGATACCTTGATTGAGAAGCTCCCTTATTTGTCTTTGAACTTCTTCTTTATGAATGTAAGGATACCGGTATGACTTACAGTATATTGGGATGTCATCTTTCGTTTTTATTTCGTATTTGACAGTGTTTGAAAATGTTAACTGTTCTCCTTCTTGGAAAAATATGTCTCTATAATTTGAACATAAACCAAGTAAATGAAATGTTTCCTCTTTATTAAGATGTTCTGTTCTCAGTAAATTTTTGATATCTACATTGGGTGTATTGACGCTTGTTATAGAATAAGTATGAAACTCTTTATAATATTCTGTGGAATCTGCCTTTAGTGGCTGTTCAATTGTGAAAGTCTGTGGCATGTTAGATTTATTTATGACTTCGATGTACGAATACCAGTTCTTAGCATAATAAAGACCCTCAGGAACCAGTAGATCTGGGGTTAAACATGTTGGTTTTATGTGAATGCTACCGCTTTCTACATCAACCGGGAGATGACAAATAGCTTTACTTAAACAAGGTATTTCGTACATTTTAGACATTAAATTTGGTTTAAAATTCAAGGGAATGTTTAAGTCGTCAGATATGATTTCACGGTTCCTTATATCGATAACGAGGCCAAGCTGTTTAATAATATCAGTACCTATAAGACCGTCGAAGTAATTGTGAAAAAGAAAGATTAAAAATGTTAAGTTCTGCTTTGTATTCAATTCGGGAAGGCCACTCAAAACAATTTTTTGATCTACGGTGGTAGTAGTAAAAAGAGTTTTTATTTCTTTTGGTTGAATTTTCATTGGTTTCAAATTCGGCAAAATATTTGGGCTTATAAATGAGCAGTTACTGCCAGTATCAATTAAAAACTTTAATTTGATGTTTCCCAGGTTGAAAATATTGATGTAAGGTAAAAACGTAGAGTTGTAGTTATTAATGTCTAAAAATCCTACAGATTTTCCGAGGCTGGTAAACGAAAATTCCCATCATCCACCTCTGGTGTTTGACCATTTAATTCATTGTTATCTATACAGGGTGATTCACGAGCGTTGTGTCAAAAAGCTAGAACGTGTAGGTTGAGTTGAGACAAGAAAAAAATCGTATGGGAGGGGGGGTCTATTCCCCCCCGTTTAGCCGGGAGGGGCAATTTTCTGAAAAATTGACTTATTTTGTAAGAAAAAATATTAAAAATCAACGGCTTCGTTTACAATACCGTGCTATACCTTTCTGAAAAGCCAAAAACTTCTTCTTTCACTTTGTTTTTAAATAAATTTGTTTTATCGAATAGTTTAAAAAGAAAAAAATTTAAAACTTAGATTTTTCAAAAAAAAAAGCAAATAAAACATTTTTGAACTTTTTTTTCAAAATTTTATGTATTTAAGTATTAATTTTGTTTTAAAAATTCAATGTGTTTGTTAATTTTTAGTCGAAAACAGAAAACCGGATACAAAAATGTCTTTTCGTTTTTGAGAAATTAAGAAAAAACCAAAACCACTTTTTTCTAAGAAAATCTTTTTTAATTTATTTTTACCTATCTGGACTTTTAGTTTAATTTATTGGTTTATTTTATAAATTTATTTTTTTGTAATTGGAGTTTTATGAGGACTCAATAAAGTAGAAAAGTATTGGATTTTCCCTGGAATAATCATTTTGTTCATTGATAACGTCTGCCAATTGACCTTTCACTTCTAGCTCTCCGTGCTCTCTTACACGTCAGCGGATTCTTGAAAACATGCTACGACTTGGGCGCCATCTATTGGGTTATCTTTCAGCGTAGAGTCTTTCGGCTTCCCGATCTCGACAACAAGTGTAGCAGAAGTTCCTGTCCGCCAACTCTTCTCGTGCGTATGAGTTTGTTATTGTGAGGTGTTGATGAGTTAATATTTTAATTGTAAATGATTGTTTAGTAAATATGCGATACCTTTTATTTACCTTTAGGTTGTTAATTGTTTTTTCATTCAAGAAAAATTGCGGTTTAATTATCTTAAGCCCCTAGCAGGTAGAACCCTTCGCCGGCGAGTGGCCGCGGCCCCAGGTATAGTAAGAAAAAATTGCAGGTCAGTTTTCAGACGTTATCAATGAACAAAATGGTTAATCCACTGAAAATCTAATACTTTTCTACTTTATTCAGTCCTCATAAAACTCCACTAACAAAACAAATAGTAAAAGAAAGGTTAATGTTTCATAAATAAATTTAAAAAAAAGTCCAGATAGGTAAAAATAAATTAAAAAAGATTTTCTTAGAAAAAAGTGGTTCTGGTTTTTTCTTAATTTCTCAAAAACGAAAAGACATTTTTGCATCCCGTTTTCTGTTTTCGACTAAAAATTAACAACGGCATTGAATTTTTAAAACAAAATTAGTACTTAATTACATAAAATTTTGAAAAAAATTAGTTCAAAAATGTTTTTTTTTTATTTTATTTTTAAATTTTGAGTTTGAAAATTTATATTTTTTAAACTATTCGATAAAATAATTTTATTTAAAAACAAGATGAAAAAAGAAATTTTTGGCTTTCCAGAAAAGTATAGCACGGTGTTGTAAACGAAGCCGTTGATTTTTAATAATTTTTTTTATAAAATAAGCCAATTTTTCAGAAAATTGCCCCTCACGGCTAAACGGGGGGGAATAGACCCCCCCTCCCACACGATTTTTTTCTTGTCTCAACTCAACCTACACGCTCAAGCTTTTTGGCACAACGCTCGTGAATCACCCTGTATAATTCTGGTTGAAATTATATTCATTGGGTTGTGGATCCTGCTGATTGTATGTGTCCACGAATCCAGCTTCTATATTGTAAGATTGTCTATTAAACAAAGAATTTTGTTTCGAATTCGTGGTTGTATTTCCACTTGAGACATCCATCGGTTCAGCTGGTGGAACAAATCTAGATCCATGGTGCTGGTTGTCCCTGTTGTTATTGTTATAAAAACTGTTTAAATTTGACCTATTGGAGACACGAGTGGTGTTTGAATTTTGGCTTTGAAAAGTTTGAGTTCTCGGCGTTCTATAACCGTTTTCAGGCAAGTTTGATACGATAGTTCGATTATTTTGAGGAAGATTTTGTTGAGGTTGTGAAGAACTATATCTTGGGGGAAATTGGTTGGTGTAGTGTGGATAGCGACTTGTTTGTGGTCCCATCATTTGAGATCTTGTGGGCGGAAATTTATGAATATTGTATGCATTTCTGGAATAAAAGTGGTTTTGTTCTTTTAAACAGAAGCTGAACGCTTCTGGTAACTTTGATGGTCTCATCAACCGAATTGTTGAACCCATTGGTTCTTTTAAACCGGATAAGAATGCATTTAAACACATTTCTTCATACAAAGACTTCTTTGCATCAATCACATTTTGATTAGTTTCGTGTACCCTAACATGAATCATTATGGTTGATAGAATATGAATAATTTTTGCATAAAAGTTTTCTACAGAATCTACTTCTTGTCTAAGCTGGTGTAAATCTCGAATCAAATTTGTTTCGTTTCGTTTATCTGCGTAGTGAGTAATCAAATTATTTTTTATTTCTGACCAAACTGTGGTAGTGCCGTACATGTTGAGTACTTCATTTGCTGGCCCAGTGATTTTGTTTCGAATAGCTCTTAAGATTATTTTTCCATAACTAGTTTGCATTATTGGTTCAGTAAGAGAAAGAATTTCCTCCACATTATTTAGAAAATCAAAAAGTAAATGAGGGTTGCCGTCAAAATTTGGTATGTCTTTAACTGCATCAGGAATGCGAAGCGAGTTAAATACATTTAACGCGGTTTCGTGAGCCATAATAAATGAGTGAGAACTATTTGCCTCAGTTGAATTAACCTCAGTTGAAGTAGAAGAGCCAATAATTTTACTAGGCAAATTACTATTTTTTAATTCTTTCTTTTTTGAAAAACTTGTTGTATAAGGAAAACTCAATTTATAAATTCTTCGTTTTTTTACATATGGATTGACTCAACTCAAAAATTATTTTATATTTATCTACTTGTTCTTTATCTATACTAATATATAAAGTAAGACTTTTGTTTGTTTGTCGGTTGTATGTTTGTAGTCGATAAACCAACAAACAAACAAAAGTCATACCTTATAAATGTAATAGAATTCTTCTGCGATGCACTGATTGTAGAGTAGGATACTCTGAAAGAAAAAGAAATAATTATTAATAGGAAAAAACATTGATTTTAATCTACTTACTCGAAAATTTTGTTTGGAAATTCAAAAAAACTTACAGCCGACATCAATTTTTTGAAACGTCTTTCTATTTTTATTTCATTTCATTCCATTTCATTTCATTAATTCTTCTTTGTTATATTTAAAGCTGAACTCCTACTTAAGCTTTTGGACCAAAACCATGTTTACATGCGAACTGTTGGGCACGACTTGCTGTTAGAAAAGAAAATTTTAACATCGATGTTCAAAAAAAGCATGGATTTTATTTTCCAATCTCTGTGCATGAAAAATTCGTATTATGAAAATTGGTTTTCAAAGGAAAACTGGAAAATTTCAAAATGCGTTTTCGAATGGAAAATAGAAAGTTCTTCATGAAAAACTCGGAAAACTCATTGGTTTTAAAAGGGACAATTGCATGTAACTGTATAGGTGCATTGGTTTTCAAATGGAAAACTGGAAAATTTCAAAATGGGTTTTCGAATGGAAAATAGAAAGTTCTTCATGAAAAACTCATAAAACTCATTGGTTTTAAAAGGGAAAATCGCATGTGACTGTAGGTGCATTGGTTTTCAAATGGAAAACCGGAAAATTTCAAAATAGGTTTTCGAATGGAAAATAGAAAGTTCTTCATGAAAAACTCGGAAATCTAGAAAATTTCACAATGAGTTTTCGAATGGAAAATAGAAAGTTCTTCATGAAAAACTCATAAAACTCATTGGTTTCAAAAGGAAAATTGCATGTAACTGTAGGTGCATTGGTTTTCAAATGGAAAACTGGAAAATTGCAAAATGGGTTTTCGAATGGAAATTAGAAAATTTTTCATGAAAAACTCGGAAAACTAATTGGTTTTAAAAGGGAAAATTCCATGTAACTGTAGGTGCATTGGTTTTCAAATGGAAAACTGGAAAATTTCAAAATGGGTTTTCGAATGGAAAATAGAAAGTTCTTCATGAAAAACTCGGAAAACTCATTGGTTTTAAAAGGGAAAATTGCATGTGCATTGGTTTTCAAATGGAAAACTGGAAAATTTCAAAATGGGTTTTCGAATGGAAAATAGAAAGTTCTTCATGAAAAACTCATAAAAGTCATTGGTTTCAAAAGGAAAATTGCATGTAACTGTAGGTGCATTGTTTTTCAAATGGAAAAATGGAAAATTGCAAAATGGGTTTTCGAATGGAAATTAGAAAATTTTTCATGAAAAACTCGGAAAACTAATTGGTTTTAAAAGGGAAAATTGCATGTAACTGTAGGTGCATTGGTTATCAAATGGAAAACTGAAAAATTTCAAAATGGGTTTTCGAATGGAAAATAGAAAGTTCTCATGAAAAACTCGGAAATCTAGAAAATTTCACAATGAGTTTTCGAATAGAAAATAGAAAGTCATTTTAAGAATGAAGTCATGAACATTATTAAACAAAGCAATTTTGTAGTAGTGTCCGTGGCTAAGTGGTTGTGTGCGTTGGCTGTTAAGCAGGACGTTGTGGGTTCGAATCCTATTCGTGTCCATAAAGTTATTTTTTCACTGCCTCTTACGTAGAACTCACAAAACTTCCAAGAGTATTAATCTGTCATGAAAAAAGTGCTTATCAATTTTGACGTTCGGAATCGGAATTATTATGTAGGTGCTTTCAATTCTTCACATGCACTCGGAGAATATTTGATGGGAGTAAGCCAATTAAGCCTTGGTTCTTCAAGAGCTGTCGTGCCACTCTTTTTATTTAATTTTAATTTTTGGTAATAAATCTAGGAATTTATTCATAAAAAAAAAACGTCGTCGGTTTATTGCACTTAATATACTTTTAGTCGATTTACATAAATCTAAGAGAGATCAGATCTATTGATTAAATAATTAATCAAGTGAATGTAGGTTGGCCCTTACATATTTATTTCCCATGTTGTTCTGATTTCAAGAAGTTTCTACTTTTTGAATACTTTTTATTTGAAGTTTACAAGTTGAAATACGAATAAAATTCAAGATTAATTTTCATTGTTGGTTTTCAATTGTTCTCTTGAAAAGGAAGAGAAAAAAATTTAAAATTTAAATTTAAATCAATTGAAAAAAGTGAAAATCAAAAATTGGTGTCAAGAACTGAAAGCCTGATAAGAAGAAAAGATAGAACCAAATAAAGTATGTATTAAAGACTATAAAAATCTTATGTCCGTGCCCGGTTATGAAAGCGTCCGGTTATGAGAGAACTTTCCAGTTCTCCATTTGAACCCAGAACGTTCTACTTAGCAGCCAACGCATATAACCACTAAGCCACCTACACCACCACAAAATTAATTTTTTTAATAATGTTCATGACTTCATTCTTTGAATTACTTTCTTTTTTTCATTCGAAAACCCATTATGTAAATTTCAGGTCTCCATTTGAAAACCAGTGCAATGCACCACTACAAAATTGCTTTGTTTAAAAAATTTCATGACTTCATTCATAAAATGTCTTTCTATTTTTCATTCGAAAACCCATTTTGAAATTTTCCAGTTTTTTATTTGAAAACCAATGCACCTTCAATTATATGCAAATTTCCGAAGAGTTTTCCGAGTTTTTCATCGAAAACGCATTTTGAAATTTTCCAGTTTTCCATTTGAAAACCAATGCACCTGCAATAACATGCAATTTTCCCTTTAAAAACCGATGAGATTTCCGAGTTTTTCATGAAGAACTTTCTATTTTCACCATAACGCAATGCAATAAAAAAAATGTTACGTATACGTCATAGTGTCCACTGTTGACCCTATTATGTATTTGCACTTTGGTCTGATGCATCCCTAACTAAATTTTTTTCTTGATATTTCGGAGATGAAAATATTTTGGATTCAATTCAATTCCATTTGTGAGGTCACCGTAACTATCTCACTGAGGATTCAGAATTATGTTCCACTAAATGATTTTGTCAAAGTCACATTGAAATCTTAATAAAATGTTGTTAGTTATAACTGGCGTAAGTGCATGTTTATTAAATGCATTATAATGTTGGGGTTGGAAAATCGTGATGAAAAAGATATTAGTTTTTAGCTTATGGAAATGCAAAAATATGCATTAATGATTAAATGCCATTTCGAAGGAAATTTCATGATTCGTATACATAATTAGTTGTCTTGCTTCTAAGATGTTCATAAAAAACTTGCATTTGCTTGGAAATCCGATCCCTAATAAATAATGAACTTATAAGGGCCAGTAAAAGCTATCATTGGGATAGGAAATAACTACAATAATTTTTTTTGATAAAAAATGTTCAATTGTACCCACACACTTTTCCATTGAAATGTGTTTTTTCCATTTTCCGGTTGTAAATCTTTTTTCCGGTTGTGATTTGCAACCGGAAAATGGAAAAACAAATTTTAGCGAATAAATAAGTATGTAGGAGTGATTTTCGATCGATTTGTATATAATTTGCACTTCAATTCAAAAGAAAATAAAGTTAAATATCCATTCAAACATTTTTCCGGATCCATTTCAATGATAGCTATATCTGGTATCTTAGACTTCCTATTCATTCATACATCATCTTCGCAAGCCACTAATCTCCAGAAACAATATATGTACATTGTATACATTATGTTTATTTGACTCAAATAAAAAAAATTAAGATCATCTGGTTTTCAGTAGGATTTCCTTCCGAAATTTCTCAAAATGCCAAAAAAAAAATCCAACCTTATGCAAAAAAAAAGCGGTCTTGCCCTGCAGCTGTAATTCGTAAACAAGAATCTTCTGTTGATCAAGAAACTCGATTAAATAACTCCCGAAACTATGTTCAAATTAAACGGAATCAGGAAAGTGAGCCCGAAAGAGAGGCGCGTTTAGCAATGAACTCAATTAGATTGGCTCTATCAAGAAAAAATGAGTCTAATATGGAAAAAGGCAGGCGACTTGCAGAGATAGCCCAAAAAAGAAGGGAGGAACTCCAGTCAGATAGAGTTGAGCGGCTGTCAAATGAAGCTCATCGCACAAGACTTAAAAGAAAATTAGAATCGGTGTCAGAGAGAGAGGGACGACTAGAACTACAAGCAATTCGGACGGCAGGTTACAGGGACGCAGAAAGTGAGGTAGAGAGACAGGAGCGTTTAATGTTACAAAATACAAGATCAACAAGTGCTAGAAATGCTGAATCAGACGAACAAACTAGGACTCGAAGAGCTGAAGAAAATGCACGTCATGCCTTGAGACAAATAAGTGAACGCACACGAACAGCACTAAACCCTAACTCAGCATTCAATTACAACCCAAGCTTTGATTATATTCACAGTAAAAATGTATGTATTGGTGAAATGAGCACTGTTTGCATATTTTGTAAAGCAATAAAATGGTCAGATGAACCTAAGGGCATGTGCTGTTTTGGTGGCAAAGTTAAATTGCATCCCTTATCAGAACCTCCAGAGCCTCTTAAAAGTTTGTTGAAAAACTCTCATCCTCTGTCAAAACATTTTTTTGACAACATAAGGCACTATAATACCTTATTTCAAATGACATCATTTGGAGCTAAGGAAATTAGAGAAGGTAACTATATGCCCACTTTTAAGATTCAAGGACAAGTTCATCACCTGATTGGCAGTTTGTTTCCTGTTACCGACAGTCCAAAATTTTTACAAATTTATTTTGTCTCGGATGCTGATCAAGTTTCCTTGCGCCAAAATATAAAATCGAATTTAAAACCAGAATTGATTCAAATGTTGCAGAATATTTTGAATGAGCATAATTCTTATCTTCGGAGTTTTAAAACCACCATGGAAACTATACAGCCAGATACACCAGACTTCAAATTAATAATTCATGCCGATAGAGTTCCAACAGAACAACATAGAGGCAGGTACAATGCACCCTGTACAAATGAAGTCGCTGTACTCATGGTAGATGAAGACAAAGGGCCGAGAGACATAGTGTTACATGGCCGCGATGATAAGTTGCACAGAGTATCTGAATTGCATAGATCATATGACCCTTTACAATATCCTCTTATGTTCGTAAGTGGGGATGGTGGTTATTGCATCAACATTAATTTAAATGATCCTACAATGAATACAGAAAATCCAAATAAAACTGTATCATGTATGAATTTCTATGCATATAGAATAATGGTAAGGCAAAACGAAACAAATTATCTTCTGTATAACCGACAATTGTTTAACCAATACATTGTTGACATGATGGCAAAAATAATATCCGAAAGATTGAATTACATTCGGAATAATCAAAAAAAACTTAGAGCAGAAAGCTATGTGCATCTTCAAGATGCCTTGAACGCAGATGCAAATGTCGATCCTCAAAGTATTGGACAACGGGTTATATTACCATCCTCATTCACGGGTTCACCAAGGTATATGCATGAGAAAACACAGGACGCAATGACATACGTCAGAAAACATGGTCGACCTGATCTGTTTATTACGTTTACTACAAATCCGGAATGGGTAGAACTTCGACATTCCCTATTTGAAGGTCAAAAGTCTTCTGATAGACATGATCTCATTGCAAGGGTTTTTCATCTTAAACTTAAGAAATTAATTGCCCTCCTAACAAAAAATTGTATTTATGGTAAAGTTCTTTGCTACATGTATAGTGTAGAATGGCAAAAAAGAGGACTACCACATGCTCACATATTGCTTTGGCTAAAAACTAGAATACAACCCGAACAGATTGATTCCATAATAAGTGCTGAAATCCCTAATTCACAACAAGATCCTTTACTGTATGAAATTGTGTGTCGGAACATGATTCATGGACCCTGCGGCGAAATGAATAGAAACAGTCCATGTATGGTCAATGGGAAATGTAGTAAAAACTACCCACGAGAGTTCTCGACGGAAACGCAAACAGGTGCTGACGGTTTCCCAAAGTACCGGAGACGGTCACCATTACAAGGCGGTCATGTAGCTGTTTTAAAAACGCATGGAAAAGTTGAGGTTGATAACCGATGGGTAGTGCCATATTCGCCAATGCTTAGTCGTTGTTTTTCTGCACATATTAATATGGAGTATTGCCACTCAATAAAAGCAATAAAATATGTTTGTAAGTACATCAACAAAGGAACTGACCAAGCTACAGCAACCGTACAATCCAATGAAATAGACTTATATTTAAATGGTCGCTATATTAGTTCCGCAGAGGCAGCCTGGCGAATCCTTGAATTTCGAATTCATGAGCGTTTTCCAGCAGTAGTGCATCTGTCTGTCCATCTTGAAAATGGGCAGCGGATTTACTTCAATCCAAGTAACATTATACATCGACTTGAAAGTCCACCTAAGACTACACTAATGGCATTCTTCGATCTATGTGTCAGAGATGAATTCGCAAGAACACTTTTGTATAGTGACGTTCCTTCCTATTATACATGGACAGATAATAAATTCCAGAGGCGCAAACGTAGGTGAAGAAGTTCCTGGACATCCAGAAATAAAAAAAGATAGTGCGATTGGCAGAGTTTACACTATTCATCCCAGTCTCACCGAATGTTTCTACCTTAGAATGCTGCTACACTACGTCAAAGGTCCGGTTTCTTTTTCGGCAATTCGCACAGTTAATGGAACCGTATTACCTACTTACCAAGAGGCTTGCCGAGAGTTGGGACTACTGGAATCTGATCAACAGTGGTCTCTGACGTTGAAAGAAGCTGTAATTGCGCAATGTCCTATTTATATACGAGAATTGTTTATTATCATTCTAATATTTTGTCAACCGTCAAACCCACTTTCACTTTGGAATGAGTTCAAGGAATCCATGTGTGAAGATATCCTTCATGAAGAGCGCCAATTAAATCAAAATTCTGAGTTAGCATTTTCTGAAGAAATTTTCAATAAAGGATTAATTCTTTTACAAAGAAAAATCACTATTTTAAGCGAAAAATGTCTCAGCGATTTTAATTTACCTGTGCCTATAATATCTGATTCCATTGAAATGTTCCAAAGGTACAACACTATTGACTTACAGAACTATGTCTCAATGAATGAAAGAAAACTTAACGTAGATCAGCAAGTTGTTTATGACACAATTATAGATAGCGTTTTCAACAACAAAGGCAAATTCTTATTTATTGATGCACCCGGCGGTACTGGAAAGACATTTTTAATTAATTTGCTTCTGGCCAAAGTGCGTGCTGTTAAGATGGTTGCAGTAGGTGTTGCATCATCTGGAATTGCAGCGACTCTTATGAGTGGTGGGAAAACAGCGCACTCAACTTTTAAATTGCCATTGAAGATCGTAACCGAAGAGGAAACAGTCTGCCCAATACGAAAAAATGGAACCCTAGCTAAGATGCTAAAAGAGGCTGTGGTTATATTTTGGGATGAGTGCACTATGAGCCACAGAGCACATTTAGAAGCAGTTAACAGAACCTTGCAAGATATACGATCCTGTTCTAAAGTAATGGGGGGACTAACTTTTGTTCTATGTGGCGACTTTCGTCAAACACTACCTGTTATACCTAGAGGTACTCGAGCTGATGTTGTCGGTGCGTGTCTTAAAAGTTCATTTCTATGGTCACAAGTAGAAAAACTATCACTTACCATCAATATGCGTGCTGTTTTGTCAAGTGATCGAGACGATTTGACATTTGCTGAAAGGTTGTTGGAAATTGGAACCGGTAAATCAGGAAGTAACATAGCTATTAGTAATGATATTGGAATAAGGGTGCAAAATCCTGATGAGCTAATTAAGAACGTTTATCCTGATATTGAAAATTTAATGTCAAAGGGGTTCGAGTATCTGTGCGAGAGAGCAATAATAACACCAAAAAATTCGTCTGCAGATGAAATTAATCAAATAATTCTGCAAAAGTTCACCGCGGAAAGTACGACGTTTCGTTCCATCGACAGCGTAGTTAATACGGATGATGCGGTGAACTTTCCATTGGAATTTTTGCAAAGCCTCAATGCTCCTGGAGTTCCATCGCATATGCTCTTCATTAAAATAGGCTCTCCAATAATGTTGCTGCGGAACCTCGATCCACCCAAGTTATGTAACGGGACAAGACTCCGAGTAATGGGTTTCAAAAACAATATTATTGAAGTAAAAGTTTTAACAGGACCTGCAGCCGGTGAAAATGCCATAATACCGAGGATTCCAATCATCCCATCTGATTATCCATTCCAATTTAAACGACTACAATTTCCTGTTAAAAACTGTTTTGCTATGACAATAAACAAAGCTCAAGGTCAAACGTTTAAATGTGTCGGGATTGATCTCAGAGAAGGATGTTTCTCGCATGGTCAGCTGTATGTTGCTCTTTCACGGGTTGGTAGAAGAGACGCACAGCATATTCTTGTGTCAAATGAGCAAACACCTAATGTAGTTTACCCTGAGGTACTCAACTAAATCTAGGCTTCTCTCTCTCTCTCTCACTCTCTGACAATTTCTTTCAAATTTGTAAATCATGTAAGTAAATCCGAATCAATAATATTTCTTGACGTCAAACATTTCACAATTAATATTAGAATCAAATAAAACAACGTTAATCTGAACATTTGAATGCTTTTTTCCGTCAGAGCACCTAACCCATCGTTCCGAAAAAAAAGGAATCTTTATGGAACCATATAACACAGATATTGAATTGCTTGAATCCAATTGAAATACAGAACAACATTTATATGAATTTTTCCAAGTTTAACAACTACCTTTCTACTTTCATTAAAGCGTGCTCTATTCTATTTCACTAAAATCTACTTCTAATCGAACAAAACAAACATACATTATACCCATTTATTTATGTATAGAAAATTGGCTAAACTCAAATTAAATATTGATATTTGGCTTATCTAGATGGAACCATACACTCTAAAACAGAATGTCTTAAAATTAATATACAAATTAGAAACATCTAATTTAACGGATGTTGAAAAAAATGTAGCCAGAATAGAATTTTACAAGCAAGCTTATATTGGACTCCATAAGTCCTTACAAGCAGCAGGTTAGTTGGTATTTATTTTTTATTTTGTTATTTGCAATTACATTTTATGTTTTGTAACTTTTTAAGGAGATATGGCATCAAACAAGTTAAGCAATCAATCAAACAATAAATCCGAAGAATCAGAATGTTCCATGATTGATTTTGATGAAGAATTCGAAGAATTCGAGAAATATATTCAATCAGAAAAAAATTAATACCATAAGAAATTTTTAATTTTTAAATTTAAAGAAAAAAACCATTGGAGCTGTTTTCTTTTCTTTTTTAATTAATTTTGTATGAAATATTGAAGAATATAATTTAAAAAAAAAAAGTTTGAAAATTTTGGAATTACTTTTGAAAGCAAAATATTTGGGCAACATAATATATACGTACTTTCAGAGAAAAAATACATTGATCGGATATATACTTTTGAAGAAAATCTTATAACAAAAAACGGTTTTATGGAAGGTATCGTTTCTGAGAAAATTTAAGCTTTTTATTGTTCCCCAATATTACACTAAATTTTGATCTTAAAAAAAAATATAAAGAAACGTCAAATGCGAATTCGTTCAAACCTTTAATTTTCAAGTTTTAAGTCAACCGGACCAGTTGTTAAGGATGTAGGTGCGTTTACAGACAGACAGATGGACGGAATCGCCGCCGGACCAACTTTTTTCGACTTCTCTATCATCTGTTGAGTGATAGTTTTTCTTTACTTTTTACCACATAGATGAACTTTTTAGACATCAAACATTGATGAATGATGAATTTTTTGGCGTTATTACCTATAGCTCTCTCGCAGAAATTCTCAAACCCGGCAACGCAGGGTATTTTCGGCTAGTATACATATAAAATTTTATAATTATTTTTGAAAAACAAACTTACCTTTACAAAAACAAGTATTATGTTCTACTCACAAATCTTGATTGCTTTGTTTTACGGTTTTGTATGCAAATACATGAACAATAATAAACATATACAAATATAAATTTAATTTTTGCATGAAATTTTTTTTTCTATTCTTTAATTTCTTCCTTTATTTATTCGATTTTTCTTTTGTAAATAATTTAAAAAAATATAAATTAATAGAAACGAAATAACACTAAAGATGTTGTTGTAGTTAAAGTTTTAGCACCAATTGATGTTTTTCTGTCACTGCTACTTTAGCCAGGTTCAAGGTTGTTACAATTTTTTGTTCTTCTTCTTTTCTCAATATTGTATTATGCTCTTAGCGGTTCTGTTTTCTAGAATTTTATTTCGTATTTCTTTCTACTTATGATTCACTTTTATTTTTTTTGTTTTTCTCAGATCTGTTTAATGTTTTTTTCGCATTTAGTTGATGACTATTTTGTTAAGTACAGTTTGCAATGGTTTTCACTTAAAGTCTACTCGAATTTTTCAACTTTCTTTAAACCATGCAATTTCACTTCAAACTTTCACTGCGTTTTATTTTTCTACTTTTTTCAAAATTACTTTCCTTCATTTACAAAAAGCAGAATGCAACACAGTTTTTAGTTTTCAGAGTTCCCGACTGCGCCAGTTATAGTATTAAGTAGATATAGTCTTTTATTAGGTTTTATTTATAAATAAATAATAACACTTTTTATATTTAATATTTATTTTCGATTCATTTATTTTATTCATTAAATAAACAGTTTAATTAAGTTTAAGATTTTGTACATAAGTTTAATATTTAAGAAAAAGCTAGATCGTTGTTGACAACTTGAGGTTTTATTACAGAGTGAGTCTTAAACTCGTTTCTTATTAAGTCAAGTGCATGATGCAAGAACATGAGAGAAAGCATAAACCCAAAAGCTGCTTGGCGTCACTTAGTTGCTAAGTAATCTTAAGCATTGACTTTCTTCTCAATTCGTTTCTTCTTTTCGTATCAATGCTTCGCCAGTTTGAACTTAGATATCAAATGGGAGAATGCACAAATAATTGCCATGAGCGGATCGGTCATCTTAGGAAGGGTTTTTATAATATAACTCAAGCATGTTAAATAGGTCTTCATTCTGCCGAATACTTGAAACTTTACATTCCTGAGCTTCTTCTGATAGTTTTCCAAGTGGTAGTGTGTAGTGATTGATATTCGATGATATATTGGCTATGAACCAATATTTTGTACAGATTAGGTGTGAGTAGTTTTTCAGGACACTTTTGTATTAAAAGCTTTGCAGTTTTCCTAGTATACAAAAACGAAAAGCGTTTCGAAGCTCTTTTTCTAGTTTTCACATTCAAAAATAAAAAAAAAGAAAAAAAATAAAAAAATAAAAAAAATGTTCATCATTCATAATAAATCTTCAAATTTGGCATGCTCTATAAGGCACACCAATAACCCAAATTGAATATTTTTTTCGATTACTTGAGGTTCAAATATTTGTGAATCCAGTGAACTAAAAAGTTTTGTATTATGAGCCCACTCGAAAAACGAATATTGCAAGCACTATTGCATAAACGGGCCACTGTGCGTCGCGTCGGTCGTCCTCGAAAAAAAATTACTTTTGAACTTATAATAGATTTAATACAATCAGTGAAGTTTTTGTTTCTTTTCTTTTTGTTGGGTGTTGTTGTTTACCTTTCCAGGCGTTGCTTATTTTCATCTCACAAAGGCGGGCTCTATGGCTTTTGAATTTGATTTTTTTTTTAAATAAAATCTACCTCCAGCACTTCCATACAATTTATTTTTGTTTTCCCTTTTTTTTTGCTGATGTGATGTGATGATAATGATGCTAGCAACGAGCGACGACCGACGACGACGGAATGATATGCAGGATGAGGAGGACCTGTTGAGCTTCTTTGTGTAGAGTGATATTATTGCAGCAGGTGTGTACTACCAATTCATACATGCTTTCTGACAGCAACTGCTCATTGTACGTTAAGTGCACACTTCTTATCTTTTCAACAACAGCAACAACAAAAACAAGCATAAAGGCAACGAATATAAAATCCCCCATTCAATTTGGATGTGGATATACAAAAAAACTGCAAAAGAGGCTACATTAGTGTATGGTCGTGATGCTTTTGGAACAATAATGTTTATACAAAACAGAACACAAAAAGAAAGAAAAATGAACAAAAACTAAAAAGAATGAAGTGGAGGAAGAGCTTCATAATAATGTTACTGTTTTCGTTGATGTTTCTAATTTTTTAATAAACTAAAAAAAAATGAGTTAGCTGAAAGCTTTGGATTAAGGGATTTTAGGATTTGGAAACGAAAACAAAACTAGGGAAGGTTCTTAGCAACAAAGAAATGAGATAAATATAAAACTAGCCGACCTGTTTAACGTTTTTTCTTTTAACATTATTGGGATCACAACTCGGAAACCAGACTTTGCATGTAATTTTGGTTTTCAGTGACTGATAGAGGCCAAACAGAATTTCGCTCTCGTGCATCATTTGACTAGACTACCTGGGAAAATTGAGAGATATTATGGCGATTTGAAACCGCAGGAAATTTTCTAAAGGCAGAAATCGAAAAATTTATTTTTTGACTATAACCTTACAAGTTACAACCGAGTTATGGCCTTTATTTGATGGAGAATTGTATAACTGTTAAAAATCTTGAGTAACATCGATATGAAATTGTGGGCAAATGTTTGTGAATAATTAACATGTTTGCCAATATCTCGGCCTACAGGCCTTCTATTCATTTTGATGGATAGAGTTCGACGATTGGTGTATCATTCGATCGAAGAATTTTGGAAGAATTCTTTTTCTGTACAAAAGTTTTCTAAAATCATGAAGATATCGATTTCGCTAGATTCTCATTATCTTGAGCTTATGCCTGAAAGAGCCTTACTTAATTCCGAGCTCTGGTTGGGAGATATTTTCATAATAAGATAGTCTTTCTATCTAATAGTTGAAAACAACTATTTCCATGACCAGTATCCGTTTAAGACCATTTCAACCATTTTTAAAACCAGAGGAGAGCTGATACGGTTAAACTACCGACCATATGGCCCTGAAGAAAACACGGAGTGTACTCTTTGCAACCATAGAACAGTGGAAAACGTACTCCACTTCATAGCGATTTGCCCTGTTCTGTCATCAATTCGTTATGCGCATTGGGGAAAAAGCGTCCTTAACCAAAATGAAACTTTCGAAGTGCTTAATGGATCAAACTGGAATATTCTTAGTAGTTTTGTCCTAACTGCTCAAAGATATAGAAACCAAATTTTGAATGAAGCTTTCTAATTTTTGATACATTAACTTTAAATTCAATCATTAGTTATCGATAACGCTGTTTCAATTTATTTAAATTATAAAAATCAATGAAGCCTTTTTATTTTTAAAATATATGTAAATTTAAACTTGGTTTAGATAATACTCTCTTTTTCGGGCTGACGGCACAGTCCAATGCTCTAATATTGTGAAATATGTAAATCAAAGAAAAATTAATATTGTAAAATAAAATCACACACATACTACTACTACTACTAGTCTTTCTATGGGATTGCATTAACCTAAGGACAAAAACCAATAAAATAGTCTGAGGCCTGCTGTTGTACAATTTGCGTTTCAAATAACCCCACAAAAATAAGTCCAGAAACACGAAAACATTTTTTTCTAAATAGCAAGTATATGCCATAGTGCACTTCCATGATTATTGTATTATTTAAGAATGTGAAGGTACAAGATATGCAAACACAATAATTTCTATATACATAATCTGTGATCAAGAGAATGTTTCATTAAACAAAAATACGTTCTCAACCAAACCGCTGAAGATAAAAAAAGCCTGTGTTCAAGCACTAATTTGTATGAAAAACCGAAGAATGTTGATTTTTATCATTCAATTTCTTGGAATTTTATGTATGAAATTCAAAATATGTATGACCCAAGCTCGAGACTTACCAAAAACCTCAAAATGAGGTCAAGTAAGCATAATATCATCACTTTCAAGAAATAATGGCTTCAAAAGTTGAGTTAAAGTATGAGATAATCAAATTTATAACAAATGCTTGTGTTTCGATTTCTAATAATTATATGAATTGACCAATTCACAAAACCTTGAAGTTTTGGGGCTTAAATAAAACAAAACATCAAACTTAATTGTTCACAATTGTACTTTTCAGGTTGGATCGGCTTAGAAAGAAGAGCTTAGTCCATATAATTTCAAACATCAATTATTTATAATGGTTGCAAAATTTTCTTCAAAAATCTGAGACTACATAGCACACGTATGATGTGCCCCAAGTGACAGAAAACTACCTCATGACTCTTTTGTACATCAAGTACCAGCATAAAGAAATCGACCATTGCACACCAGCAATAGCAAATATAAACTTAAAACTTATCGTCTTGTTGGTCCCAAATAGATTTGTGAGAGTGCCTTTACATCCAATTGGAATGAAATCTCTTTGAAACGAGTTTTCTATTTTTGCAATCTCCTTCTCCTTCTGCCAAGAGTGTTAAGGAAGAGATAAATCCACCAATACTGCCCTTGACATCGTACTTGCAAATCGATTCAACTGACAAATGCATTTGTTTACCACTATAGGTCTCTGTGACTGATTCTATGTGAATTTTACTCAGACGACCACTCATTTTATTAGACCACATTTTTGTAAGGGTCACTTTTCAAAGCAGCATGCAATGTTCTAGAAACAACAATAAACCATACATATAATGTGGTAGGGACATACATACATACAGATAGAAGAAAGTAACAAAATGGATACTGGAACAGAAACCCCAAACTTGAAACCCGAGGTCCGGTCTCGAGTGTGAAGTGTTTTTGTGATTTGGTTTTGAATGATGTTAATTGTTGAATTTACTTATACATTGTGCGAGCCGAAGTTCAAAGGATGCATTTGTACGAAATCCGTTCTAGATGAATGTATGCATCCAGTTTGTCTATGGAAAACGATTTACTATATTCTTCCGCCTCTGTAACATTGTAGCTGAAAATACAAAGAAGAAGAAGTGCAATTTGAATGAGAGGAAAAAATAAATAAATTCGAGGTTTCAAACAATTTTTTTTTGTTCTAGCTTTGTGGTGAGACTTTCCTGTACCTGGGAACTTTAAAAGCCAAATAACGTTAACAAGAATAGGAACTTTAAATCAAATACATAAACTAAGTTTAAAGTTGGAAAAGAGTTTTTTTACATTGTCGTGCAGTCTGTTGCAATAAATGTATCCTATTACGAAAACGTACATACTTCTGCTTCATTTTAATCTAAAACATGTAAGGGCTTAATGATCCATTGGAACTCAAAATTGATCGAATTTTAAATGTTTGAAGTAAGACAGATAAAATCGGGTTTATTAATTAAAGGCAAGCTGTACGAAATCCTTTAGAGAAACATGAGAATGTAAAGAGAATCTCTATATTATTATATAAAAATGGAAGTGTGTTTGTTTGTATGTCTCTTATAGACTCCGAAATGGCCCAACAGATATTTGTGAAATTTTCATGGTTCATACTGTTACATTCAGTGATGATTTCTGTGAAAAAAAATTGGAAAAACCTCATGGAAGAATGGGAAAACTGGAAAACCCAAACAAAGGTCGGAAATTAGGTATTTTTTGCTTGAAATTTTTTGGTTCAAAATGGGTTTTCGAATGGAAAAATAGAAAGTTCTTGATGAAAAACTCGGAAAACTCATTGGTTTTCAAATGGAAAATTGCATGAAATTGTGGATGCATTGATTTTCAAATGGAAAACTGGAAAATTTCAAATGGAAAACTGGAAAATTTCAAAATGGGTTTTCGAATAAAACTCGGAAAACTCATTGGTTTTCAAAGGGAAAATTGCATTTAATTGAAGATGCATTGGTTTTCAAATGGAAAACTGGAAAATTTCAAATGGAAAACTGGAAAATTTCAAAATGGGTTTTCGAAAGGAACTCGGAAAACTCATTGGTTTACAAAGGGAAACTGGAAAATTTGTGATGGGGAACTGGAAAGCAAGAAAAAGTAAACAAAAAATTGGAAAAATGGAAAATTTGAAATGCAAAAAAAAAATTGGCTAAACAAAAATCTAAAAAACACTCTTTCATTTGAAAAGCATTAGTTGTGGTAAAATGAGTGGTAAAATGGAAAACTCCAGAAGATCAAGAAAATCCCAAGTCAAATTTTGAATGGATTTCAGACAATGGGAAAATAGAGAATTCGTGATTTTGGTAATTTTTTTTTTGAAACACTGATATTTTTAATGTAAAAAAATTATTTTGCTGTATTGCTCCATAACCGTAACTCTCAGAGCAATCATAAAAAATCCTTTTTTCATTCAATATCATGGTCAATATGTTTTATACGCAACAATTAGGGTCGAAGAACTCGAAATGTTTACAGCAACATGAGGAGCGAAGTGAAACCGAAATGATTCGCGTTTTACAAATCCGTGCACCGCAGGCAACGGCGCGTATACTTACCATATTTTTTTTTTTTTGATATCGCTTATTTATTTAAAGACGGATCCATACATACGAGTTAATAAAAAAACAATGCAAACGATAGAGGAAGAGGGTTATCGATTATCGATTGAGGCAGTACGAAGTCTGCAGGGTCAGCTAGTATTTTATAAATAAATAAGACCATAGCTGAAGATAGCTACTCTTTTTATCGGAAAAAATTCTGTGCAGTGACGAATCCCCTTTCTGGTTGAATTATGATTATGCGCTGGCGGAATCATTCGCCAGAATTTCTTCAAAGATGAAGCGAATCGCAATGTTACTGTGAAAGGTGGGTAATTCCGTGCATTACGAAAAATTCTATCGCAGCTTCAACAAGACTGTGGCACATCCATATGCCAGACACGTTATAATAGACCTATTGACAGGCAAGTTTGGTGAACAGTTTATTTGACGTTTGGAGCCGATCAATAAGCTGCCTAGACCATGCAAGTAAACACCTTTTCTTTAGACAATTTTTTTTCTGGACGCCACCATATCAAATATTTCGGAAGTAGGGGTAACCGGGGATAATTGGCCTCAGGGGTAAGTAGACTAACTGCCAATAACTTCAAAACAAAACAATTTCTTTCAAGTTTGTCCTTGTTATTACTTGAGCACAGCAGCCCGGTTAGTTCCATGTTGTCTTTTGATAAAGTCTAGAGCCGTTCAAGAGTTATCGCGAAAAAACACTTTTTTGCTTTCATGAGTATTTTTTTTTTGCTTCCTTTAATTTTTTTTCTTTCGTAAAGGTGTTTGCTTTTAACGTCAGTTTTTTTTAAAGAATAAGAGCAAGTGAGTATTTGTATTAACAACACCCAGCAGTTACATATTTATTTGATTTCTGAGAACCGAAAAATAATCATTAAGTGCTGAGAGACCGCTCGGGGTAAGTTGACTTTTTTTGTTCGGGGTAAATTGACTCACTTGTTTTTGGTAATTTCCAGTATGAAACACAACAAGGAGGTGACTGAGAATCAGTTTTGGACCTTATGTCCAAAAATTACTCTTGAAAATGGAAAAACCATACGTTCTGTTGCTCATGAGTATCGGTTTAATTCAAAACGATGCAAAGATATGCCCAAAACGGCAAAAATTTAAGCAGAAGAAGTTGGGCCATCCTTCTATCCTTATTGTCGTGCTGTCTTTTGAACATTAATTTTTGTTTCAAATAAAATTAATTAAAGTGCTATTTTCTTATAGTTTTGATATCAGAAAGGTGGAAAAAGGATATAGTCAACTAACCCCATAGTCATAGTCTA